>WFKH01011926.1:67012994-67023691 GCA_016163765.1 Magallana hongkongensis
ACTTTTCAACTTAAATGGAAATTACAATAAAATAATGTAATACTTGACAATTCACATTTATTTGATTTACAAATTACTTTTGCATCATACTTAATTCATAGTCTAAATGATTTTTAAACAATCCTTTCTTATAAATATTATCTTAAATTAGTTGATCTATTGATGTCATTTTTTTTTAACAAAAGTACACAGAAAGATCAACACCAAACAAGCTGTCAATACTTTTTTGCCTTGCAACAATGCATATACAAATATTCCTTTGTTTAGTTTGTGAAAGAGCAAAATCTATTCTATAATCACCAGTGCAGTCGCTTTCAGGGAATTGTCATAAATACTGATATATATATTTTATGAACATGAAGTAAAGTGTTAAACAGTTAAAAGTAATATTAACTGCTAACCCTAGTAACACGCAATAATTTCCACTCTCTGCTATTCCCCCAAGTATGCTACCATCCTTTTAGAAATTAGTTTCATATATGTATGAAATATAGTTACACGACCGGCAAAAAAAAAGAAAAACCAAAAAAACAAAAACAAAAAAAACAAATTATCTTAAGTAAACTAAAATAATAACGTCTTATAATTATCATATTTTCGTCAACTTACATTTTTTTCATTGATCTTCTTTGTGGTCTGATCCTTTTTACCGGGGAATTCCATGCAAATATACTGGGTACACTCCCTGGCCTGAGACATCGTTTGCCATTCAAGGACCGACGCAGTTCCGACTGTGAGAAGTGTGCTGAGCATACCCTGGTGGCGTCTGATATCTAAGAAATAATTTTTATAATCAGAATTATCACAAATTTTGCAAGTCTATTAACTACTGTATCTGTTTAATGAACTTGCAATCCACGATTAACTTGTCGATTTGATAGCATGTACATGTACTTACTCTGAAGCTTTGACCTACATCCCTTCGAATTTTAATTATCCACTCCTTCCGTTTGATTTTATCTGTCGGAAATTTATGAAAAGATAATTTTCTGTTGTTGTCGTAACGCGAATCATTGTTACATAACGGAACACAAAAATGATAAGCGGTACCCGTACTTCTGTTTGCACATTCTTTACTACAACTCGCCATCTGGTTTGCGTTCCTAGCCTCGTTTTGAAATTAGATGACGTAATCCGTGAATAAAGAGTATTTTCCCACATTGCCGCGGCCACCCTGTCGTGTGCATAGTCTGAGTCTTTTGTGTTAGTTCCGTTGTTTTTCTGAACCCAGGACAACAAAAAAAAAAATGCGTTCTCTATGCGTACACAAAAAAGGAGACAGTCCATCGTCTATCATACATATTGCTTTTTAGCGGGGACTTTAAATCAGATAGAAGACAATAATTGATCAAGGAAAATCGAAATTGAATAATTTTATGTGAACTTTAATGTATTTTTTAAGTGAAACGGAAAACAATGTTTTGACTGCAAAAAAGGTATTTTAGAGCTTAAGGTTTGATTGATAGATCATTCGAATAATAATTCCTACAGTGGAGTAATCTTTTCATAATTTCGGTTTAACTTTTAATCCTGGGTGCTGCATTTGCATACCCAGTAGTTATTTGTATGGGAAAATTATAAACGCCAATGCAAGTATAATTCATGGCCAATATAGAGTGTACTCTTCCATTGCTAAAAAAACAGAATTTGTTATATAGTGACTTGTATCGTGAAATAATTTTAATGTGTTTTCACTCGTAATAATGAGATAAACGTAACCCGATGTAATGAAAACTATATCTCGGTACGATATGTATGTATCTTGTCATAATAACGAAAGGATTTTTATTTTCTAAAATATACCTCTTCTTTTACTTAAAGTTTATTTGAATATGAATTATGATTTCAAGTTACTTTCTGTTTACTGCAAAAAATATGTCAATATTGTAGGGAGTCTCTACTAGATACTGTTTTCCACATAACAAGAAATGGTACTGAAAAACTTATATTTACAAGTGGGTCATTATTATACAGGGGTCACTTTGCTTCACGTAGAGTGTGCTCATTTTTATGAAAATGACACTTATTCTTCAGGCAAAAGGGTCATTTTTCTGCGTAGAATAATGACTATGGGTTATTATTCTACGTCGAAAAATGACCCCGGTCATCCTTCTACGGGGGTCACTATTCTGCTTTACACCGGTTCTCATCGGAACCGTTAAAAGAAATCAAATTTCTTTGAATGTTTTAGTTAGCCTGATAAACGATAATGTACATTAGGTTTATGTACAAGAATGACATACTTTTATTTTCATTGAGCATTTGCGTTTATCCTTTTCCGGTCCCGAAACAAAAAACTTGTCTCAATGAGATTTTACGAATACTTGAACAACCAAACTTTGAGGAAGGATAGACTTATGTATGCAGATATGTTTAACGTGTTTTGGTTGAATTGGCGTAACTTCAAATCCCACAAGCAGTACTCCAAAATAGATTTTGTTTTTCATTATCGTTGTTTGGCTTTGGAGTAAATTCTAGATTTCCTTTACAGTAAACATCATATCAGAGCCTTGATTTTTTTTTTTACATAAAAAAAATTTCTTACAGATAAATACATGTATAAAAGAACGGAGGACCGTTTCGTTGCTATAGCAACAAGCACAGGATGAATGACCATCTTTAAGTTCTCCTTAAAGATAGCTTAAAGGTGCTTAAAGGTAGCTTAAAGACGATCTTTAAGCCACCTTTAGGCCACCTTTAAACTATATGTGCTGCTTAAAGGTGACTTAAAGGGGGTTTAAAGTAAGCGTAAAGATGGCTTAAAGGTGCTTGAAGGCAGCTTAAAGACTATCTTTAAGCGACCTTTAGGCCACCTTTCTTTAAAGACAACTTATTGGTCCTTAATGTCAAAACTTCTTTAAGCCACCTTTTAGCCAACTTTAAAAAAACATTATTACAGTCTTTGTTTAATACTGTGCTTAATTTACCAGCAAATTGTATTATCTTTATGATAATATAATCAATTGTGATCAGTGGACAAATACATTTAACCTATATGCGAAGAATTTATTTTTATAAAGCATATCCGTGCGTCTGGACAAAAAACACACCTGTTGTGTATATCCTGTATATTCTGTGTTAGTTCCAGGGTTTTTCTGAGGTTTTACAAACAATAGATTTTAATTAGATATACAAAAAGAAATGACAGCATGTCTAGACACACAATGCAGCGATTTTAACAAGAGAAATTGATTCTACATGAACATGTGCGGTAACCAAGTAAAAAATGTATATTCTGTCGCAAGTTTCAATGATTCCAAGACAGAAAAAAGTAATAAATACGTTTTTTGCTCTAAAAAATAAAATGAAAAAAAAATATTACAAAAAGCCCAAGACAAGTATCGATCCCGGTACCCTTCGTTTTCTAGTTTCAGCTAACGTCCATTGCGCCACAGGAACTTCATTTTATACTAGAAATCATTGGCTATTGACTTAATGTACCGGTAATATGTTTGTATTTTTTACTTGAATAGATTTTGACTTCCATTCCGTTTGTAAGTGAATCAATTATACCTAATTACATGCATGCGTGTATTTAGAATGAATTACGGTACTTGGTCTTCAGTGAACAAAATATATATTTTACCTGGAAACTGTTCGGCTTACTAGACTAAGTACTAAGTCTAATATATTAAAAAAAAAGAAGAAGATGAAACTATTTTTTAAAAATGTATTGAAACTATAAGGGTAATAGTTCTATGCAATTTACCGGCTTTCATGATCAGGCCGCTGTTCCAGCATGTAATAATTTTAATAATATTGATAATTATACATTTACAACAGATTTTGAATAACATATTAAATGATATATGTTTAAATATTTAATTGTATACGTGATTTTTAAACTATCAATTCTATAACAAACAATATCACCAATTACCAGTGACGCACTATTTTCAGCATGTGACAATTGCAAATGATGTATACATATAAATGTACATATAATGTACCGGGCCTGGTATGTGACACATTATATTACTCCTTAGAAATACATTTAAATAATTAACCCCCATTTATGATTACTGTATTTAATTAGCCTCTTAATTTTACTCTTATACACATGTATCTTTGATTTGTATACGTAATATTTTTAAAACCCCGGGTGAGGAAATAATATTTTGAGAATGAATTACAAATGTAAATAAAACTTTAAGTGGACTACGTATATACGTATATACTAAGATTTCAACACCTTTTGGAACCTGACGTGAACCTGGGCACAAGACACACCTGTTGTGTATATCTTGTATATTCTGTGTTAGTTCCAGGGTTTTTTTCAAATGTGGCTTAAAGAAGTTTGGACATAAAGGACCTATAAGCTCTAGCTTAAAGGTGACTTAAAGGTGGCTTAAAGATCGTATTTCCTTTAAGCCACCTTTACGCCACCTTTAAGCCACCTTTAAGGACTTGCTTAACGATGGTTTTTCGCCCTGTGAAGAGTCACATAGATGGTACAGTACTGATCAGACCCAACCTAACACCAGAGTAGACTGCAACTAAACCACGGGTTTACTTTCGGGGTTTACTTGGGGTTTACTCTGGGTCTGCCTTTTGAAATTTTGTGTCCACTCGGGGTTTACTTTGGGTTTACTCGGGGTTTGCTTTTGGGGTCCACTTTATGCACTGAAGTGTGAAGCAGAACTATCTTTTATCTTAACATCTTACTGCCTGTAATTCCTGCCCCTTGTATATTCCAAAAACACATCTAGCGTCTGCTTTCAGGGGTATATTTCTGATCGGGGTTTACTCTCTGTGTCCACTCTGAGTTTACTTTGGGTTTACTCTGGGTTTACTATGGGTCCACTCTAGTAAACCCGGAGTAAACATAGAATAAACCCCGAAAGTAAACCCAGGGTTTATTTTATGTTTACTTTCTGTAAGGTTGGGTCTGATCGGTACTGTAAATTCAAAACTTGTCAGGTTTGAACGATATTCCATCACAAAACACGGCCAATTCCTTTAAATTATCATGTTTATCCTTTTGTGTATCTATACAAACATTACATTTTGGGGTAAACCTAAAGACAAGTAGTTATTACGTCATTATAAATGTAGTGCTTAAAAACAATATATATTTTCATCGCATTATTACATCAATCAATTTCATGTCAAATATGTGGAGTCTTATATTCAGATTGCTTGCTTTCTTAATTATAGTCCTTAATTTGTCATCAGGCGGTAATACTTTATTTATTACATATTTTAAAGTGAACAATACCTCACGTGGCAACCTCCATTTGCCTCTTAAGTGTAACATTTAGAGAATCTGGTGCCATGATCTACTTATTAATCAGCAAAAGACCAAATGATCCTTACGTTCATTACTTTAATTTGGTTACACGTTGATTAAATGTTTGTTCAGGAACACTTATTAAAAAATAAAAAAAAAAAAAAAACACAACATAAATTTTGGTATCAATTCAGCTTATCTAATAAAATACTTGTGTATAATGAAATAATAAATGGGAGTATCATTCCACTGTTAAACGCGTTTAATTTCGTAAAAGTTTCAACTTTACAATTCCACATGTCAGTCAACTTTTGTATTTCCTGGTAAACATACCTTACACATTAGCAACTTCTCTTCCATCTCCTATCTTAATTTTAAATTTTAGAAAATCTTTATTCTTATTTTCACTGACATCTCTTTTAGATAATATGAATTAAAACGAGTAAGCAGATGCCGTTTCTTGACGTAGATTGGATTATCTTTCTCCTCAGTGTTTGTATCAAAATCAAAGAAAACATCAACTGGTAACTGATCAATTAAAACCTACAAAAACATGTGGCCTTCACATCCATTCCTGGATAGAATTTGAAAAAAGGGGTTATTCAATACATTGTATCCAAACATAGCATTAATAGTTTTTCGTGTTGAATTTCAAAGTAATATTCTATGTATTTAGAATTATCATTTTGACACACACATTACATAACAGAGCCTCAAAGAAGTATTGAAGACTATTTTGGAAATGCTGCTTTTCCCACATTTAGCTATCATTTAAAAAATAAAAACCATCGTTTCCTTGAAAGCTGCCTGTAAATGGCTGGAGGGTCGAGGTCGAGGAAATTTTTCATAGAAAGTACTGCTCTATCGATGGAGAAATACCAACTGCGATACAATATAACAATATATTCGGGGCATATGTGAGCATTAGAAACACATCTGTCTAGAATTTGCGCACTTTGTAAACTGTATAAGTGATTCATAATATATCATCTGTCACACTCATAAACAGAACAGATGTTTGCAAGAGCACATTCAGATCCTCCGGATCCATTGTAAAAGGTACATATAGCAGGACATTCAGCTGCAAAATCTAGTGCGTTTTAATACATTTTCATGAACAAATAGGTCAACCTAAATACAAATAATCTTACGGTTCCTTCTGATGGAAAATAATAAGGTCATGTTGATCAAATAACTTGTATTCATTCCATTGTCATAAATGATGCTTTCAATGTGACCTCCGTAACTTTGAAACTTTTGAAACTTGAAACTTTTCTTTCACTCAAGGCCTCACATGAGGCATAAAAATACAAACATAAAACAAATTTTAAACATATAAAACTGGTCTACATAGTAGGAATGCAAGAACAAACATATATACATGTGTTTAAAGTTGTAGGAAGGTAATATATTGTTGTATTCATTGTTTAAAACTGACATAATAATTTTACAGTATTTACTTAATCCGATAAGAACGTATTTATCATGACTATTCATGACATCAGAAACACTAATGATATTTCTATATTTCTCCATTTGGCGTCTCTTAAGTTTTTTTAACCTCCTCTGGCTAGAGATTGCATCAAAATGGATGTAATCTTGCAGATCGTATTTCACATCCAAAAAATCAATTTACAGATTTGGGGAGTGATAATATCAATCTAACAAATATTTATGACAAGGAAATATCAATTTTGAATTAATTTATTCTTTCAAAAACCATTTAGAAACTAAATTTTTCAAATACAAATATATTTTAGAATATGCTAGAATATGCTTATCTTGTGAACTCATCAATCAATATATTATCACTGTGTACTTTCCTTTAAGAGTCCAAATGTGGAAAAAAAATACACTGATGTCTTCTGCTTTAAAAATCACAAGACATATTGAAGATGCAAGCGTTTACAGGTATATTTATACCTTAATCAAAATTGGCTTTTTCAACATCTAACAATATTGGCAAACTGCCAGTTTTCGAAACACTTCTTCATTGTTATACCGGCAATTTTTAATAATTTAACCTGGTATTATGAACAATGAAGTTTTATGTCACATATACATAAATAAAAAAAAATTGAGTTAAATTTTCTATTATTTTCTTTTTGATGCTCAAATTGCATTGATCAAAGAAAGGTTTTGCACAATTCTTGTTATTAATCAATTTAGGAAATTATTAATAACGAATTGCTTCATATATGCCTTGAAAAATTTAATCAAAACCGGAAGTAGAGGAGGAAAACATAATGAATGTATATCAGGTTATTGGAAGTATATTGGTGGATCATGCATTTTTTCCAGCTAATTATAGTTAATTTTAGCAATTGCCTGGTTTGGCTGTTATTATTGACCGGTTAAGGTAATATTTTTTCCTTAAAAAAAACTTATTATATTATATCAACTATACTGCAGTTATTCAAACAAGTCGGCAACGTATTTTGTGTTTTCGTGATAGATAAATGATATAACTAAATCTGATATTTTCATCATTATTATACTCAGAAAATTTTTCACTAGATGATAAAATCGCGGAATTTTTATTTCAGGGAATATAGCAAAAAATTAAATCCGCAGGTTAATTACCTGCTTCTCAGTATTCACCTTCATGATCCCTATCCAACCAAAAACATCACCAACACCACTTAACGTGTAGTCATTAGTTTAATGTCTGCTTAAATGTTTAATGTTCATTGCTGTATATTTCACCTTTTGAACCAGACCCGCTTATTTTGGGGACAATAGTGGTTTTTTTTCGGTAGAATTATCGACCATTTTTACATTTACCATATGCACTTAGTTGAAGTGTTTCTTTTATGAAAAACGTTTGTCACAGTCGCTTTTTTACATTTTTACTGGTTCATTTGAGATAGCTGTTTGACCCTCTTGCAAAAGATATAGTTTATGACATCTCAGTTTGCCTCTTTCTAAATTAACATGTATACACGTGTTTCATTTAAGAGATGCTAAAATCACTCTTTTTATAAATATAATGCCCGAAATTCAGTCTACTACTTCTAATTTCGACTAATGTTCAAAATGTAGCCGGACTTTTGTGAACTGTAATTAAAACTCCGTGGTTTTATCTGATAATGCGATTGTTTTGCCGAAAAAAATATGTTAAAAGAAACACAGAGTTCATGTTTTTGATTAAACTGGATTTGACTCTTAGAATAAATCATCTAAAGAGAGAAGAAGCAATTGTTTTAACAAAGGAAACCCTTGTGTTGATTTGTACATCTAAGATAATATCTTAAATCTAACAATATGTAAAGCAGCAAAATCAATTCGGAGCATTATTGGTTTTATAAATGGAACGATTAAACCATTAATTCAAGTGCGCACGTATAGACATTGAAGTAGTAAGCGTCGAACTTAAATATTAATTTTGAAACTATAAATAATGAATCCTCTAAAGTTTTAAAGGGACTTGGACACGATTTTAGCCCAAATTTTTTAAAATTTATTTTTTCATTTTTGATGTCTAGAATGGTCAATATGGATGTTTTTAATACTTTGCCAAAATTTGAAAGTCAAATATCGAGTTACAAGCGAGTTACAGAGGTTAGAATTCTTTGTTTTGTAAACAAAGCTCGAGTCCTGTTATTGTTTACATATCTGTTGTATTGGTGTAAGTTTCAATCTAATGTTCTTTTTTGTCATTGATAAAATAAGTTATGAACACAATGAATAAGTTTTTCTTGTTTCCACAAGTTATTTTGTCAAACAAATGGAAATTTCTGTACTTTGCATTATTTGTAAACAAATATAAGACTCGAGCTTTGTTTACATAACAACGACTTCTTTCCTCTGTATCTCGCTTGTAAATTGACTTCTAACATTCAAATTTTGGCGAATCATTCAAAATACACAGGTAAACTATTTTATACATAAAAATCAAAAATAATTTTTTCATCTGAAATCGTGTCTAGGTCCCTTTAACGTCAAATATATGTTCACCTCCCCAATAATTTGCAAAATAATCAAAATAGATTTTCCTTACATATTATTGCCGTATTCTTTCCTCCATACATAGAAGTTTTTTAGTTTCAATTTCAAATTTTAATTCCGTACACTGTAAGTATAAAGGCATTGCCTCGATTAATACAGCGGTAATATTTTGATTAAATCGATGTCTCATAGATTTTAGGCCCAAGCCGCATTTTAAGAGCCTGCCTTAAATTCTATATGACCGCATAATGTTTTAATTTGTCACGAGTATGGTCAATGAAAACAGTTTTCTAAGTGGTTAATATTCATGAAAGAAATTGAATAAGCCTTACGTGCATTTGTTATTCATTTACAAGGTACAAAAATCTTCCATGCTTATCTCTTTAATAAAGGTACATGTTCCTTGGTTTTGAATTTTCAGCCTCTTTGAAATCATCAATATCCAAGCTGAAAGCCCTGAACACGTGACTCAGCATTCACGCTTAAAGCACACCTATTTTAAAGTTTAATTATTGTCAATCGGTTAAAATTTTGGTATAGAAAGTGATTCATATTTAAATTATGCCTCTTAGTCCCCTGGACTGTGCAAAAGACACTGACACTGATTTTTCCAGTAGCGATTACACTGACATTTAAATACAATCGTTGAAAGGATTTATTCCTTATGCAAACAACGAAGTTCAATTAAAACGCATATTTTATTAGTGTTTCAAAATTAGAATGTGCCCAATAAAATAAGTTTTAGAAATGCGGGGAAATATGATAAGATCGGATGAAGTAATTATCTAATACATATAAAAAGGGGGTTCTGCAAAATACGAAAAATACTGCATTTAAGGAATACACTAAATCAAAGGAACTAATATTCATTAAAGTGACACGGTGACTCAAAGAAGTTGTTTTACATTATAGTTATGACAGCGTAAATAAGAAAATTATACCAATTTGGAACATGTTGGAGGTTTCACGCAATTTAGGTTATAATCTACCAGTTTACAAAAGAATAACTCATCCGGAGTTACACAAGTAAACAATCCGAGTTATTTTTGGTGTGATTTAAGTGTCAAGTGATTGAGATGTTATCAAAAATTGTTAAAGTGGGATTGACCTACTGAGAACGGAATTGCAATTCATAGTTAGTCGATGTCGGTAGTAAGAAAAATGCATTTAGGAACGATAGCAAGAAAAATGCATTTAGGAAGAGTTCATCTTAATCTTCATTCAGAATTAAGTTAATTAGTTCTGGAAGACATTAGGTCATATGGTATTATTGGATAATTGCATTTAACTGCGCGTGCGTAGCTATAAAAGGAAAGGGAAGCTCAATAATTGTGTTGACCCAAACAAGTAATCCGATTTTTTTCTGCTTAATTTGATTAATTTACTTTTTTTTTAACACCGTAAATTTTCAAAAGTTTATCTTTTCATATGATATTTAAACTTTGCGGAAACGTTTTAAATTCGATATTTGATAGACCAAAGGATTGTGTGTCACCATGTCTCTTTAAATAATCCCAGA
>WFKH01011926.1:67030532-67061110 GCA_016163765.1 Magallana hongkongensis
GGAAAATGTATAAAAACCCTTTACTCAAGAACTACAATGCTATTATTCGTGAAATTACTATGCAAGCATCCTCAAATAATGTAGATTCTAAATTCTTAAAATCTTGAACACCGGCCCAATACTGGGGCCCAAAGAGGGGTTCAAAGTTTTAAATAAAAAGATGTTGAAGAAATATACAAAACTTTCTTTTCTCAAGAACTACAATGCTACAATTTGGGAAGTTATTATACAAGCGTCCACAGATAACCTAGATTCTGAATTTTAAAATCATGACTCCTGGACTAATACCGGGGCCTCAAGAGGGGTTCAAAGTTTAACATAGAAACACATAGGAGAAACGTTTAAAAATTTTCTTCTCAAGAACTACAATGCTACAATTTGTGAAATAACTATGCAAGCATCCTCAGATACTGTAGATTCAGAATTAAACATTGTTTATTTAAACTATCATTTTGTTAAGATTTGTTAACATATTGTGACAGAAATTAAAGAAATATTTTTTTAAGCTAAACCCTGGTTATTGGAAGGTATTGGCTATTTTGTTTATTAAATTTGATTAAACAACAAAACTTTCACTGTCCATATCACTTTTAAAATTTTTAGATCATTATTTCTTTTCAGATTTTTTTTTAGACAATAGATCAATCAATCTGTTTATTATAATAACATTTGTGTATGAATGTTTTGTAAAGAAAATGGATATCATGCTTACTTACTTTTTTAAAATGCACACAATTTTTTAAATTAATAGGCTTTTAATCAATTTAGATTTTCCTTACATATTATTGTCGTATTCTTTCCCCCAAATAAAGAAGTTTCTTAGTTTCAATTTCAATATTTTTATTTCCGTGCACTTTAAGAATAAAGGCTTTGCCTCGATTAATACAGCGGTAATATTTTGATTAAATCGATGTCTCATAGATTTTAGGCCACAGCCGCATTTTAAGAGCCTGCCTTAAATTCAATATGACCGCATGAATGTTTAAATTTCTCACGAGTATGGTCAATGAAAACAGTTTTCTAAATGGTTAATATTCATGAAAGAAATTGAATCAGCCTTACCTTCATTTGTTATTCATTTGAAAAGTACAAAATCTTGCATGCTTATCTCTATGATAAAGGTATCTTGGTTTTAGATTTTAAGCCTCTTTGACATCATCAATATCCAAGCCGAAAAGCCCTGAACACGTGACTTAGCGTTCACGGCTAAAGCACACCTATTTTAAAGTTTAATTTTTGTCAATCGGTTAAAATTTTGGTATGGAAAGTGATTCAGATTTAGATTATGCCTGTTAGTGTTCTTGACTGTGCAAAAATCACACCGACACTGATGCTTTTTTTCTAGTAGCGATGATACTGGGTTTATTCCTTGCAAACAACGAAGTTCAATTAAAGCGCATATTTCATTAGTGTTTAAAATTAGAATATACACAATAAGATAAGTTTTAGAAATACGGGGAAATATGATAAGATCGGATGAAGTAATTATCTATTACATATAAAAAGGGGATCCTGCAAAATACGAAAAATACTGTATTTAAGGAATACAATGAGTTCATGATCAAGGAACTAATATCCACCAGAGTGACACGGTGAATCAAAGAAGTTGTTTAACATTATAGTTATGACAGCATAAATATGAATTTTATACCAATTTTGAACATGTGGGAGGTTTCAATTTAGGTTATAATCTACCAGTTTACAAAAGAATAACTCATCCGGAGCTACATATGTAAAGAATCTGAGTTGTTTTGTTATTTAAGTGTCAAGTGATTGAGATGTTATCAAAAATTGTTATAGTGGGGTTGACCTACTGAGAACGGAATTGCAATTTATAGTTATTCGATGTCTGTAGTAAGAAAAATGCATTTAGGAACGATATAAAGAAAAATGCATTTAGGAAGAGTTCATCTTAATCTTCATTCTAAATTAGGTTAATTAGTTCTGGAAGACATTCGACCACGTGATATTATTTGATAATTACATGTACATTTAACTGCGCTTGCGTATCTATAAAAGGAAAGGGAATCTCAATAATTGTGTTGTACCAAACAAGTAATCCTATTTTTTCTGCTTAATTTGATTAATTTACCTTTTCTTCAACACCGTAATTTTTCAAAAGTTCATCTTTTCATATGATATTCAAACTATGCGGAAATCTTGAAAATTCGATATTTGATAGACCATGTGATTGTGCGTCACCATGTCTCTTTTAATAATCTAAGAGATATAGCAAAAAGATAAGCATATAAAACCTCTTAACATGTTAAAATCTGAATTTTTATTTATCTTTTGAGTGTCCCGAGCCCGAATAATATTTTTTTTTAGATTGCTTTCTTTGGTTACACTTAAAAGACTTAGTAGGGTCCAAACACACGTTAATGTACGGTATGGTCTTAAATAGTCTTGATCATTCAACCTTTTGTATAAACTAACTGTTTGCGCTTAATTCATTTTAATGCAGTGTTTTCAAACTTCTTTTAAAAGCAATAGATACGTGTATGTGTCACTTACTATCATTTGCAATTAGACTTTTTATGTATTCGGTATCTAATACTATATACAACAAAGGTAACGTAACACTATCCTTGTCCCTTCTTGCATTGTCAACTTAAAACATGTTTTCACTTAAAAGACATACACCTCAAACACACGCTAATATACTTATTCATACTGTTCGCACACTTGACAGACGTTCCGCCTTCTTCGAATAATACGGTGACTTCCATAGCCCTATTGGCGAAGTTTCGAACTGTAGTATTCAATCTTATTAAATCGATATTATTTTTATATTGTAAGTTTTTAATTTTTTTAAAAAATGTATCTATACAGACCACGTCTACAGCTGTAGCTGAAGTTTGCCAATAATTTGTTTTTGAAATTGTAAATTTCGTTGTATCAAAAGGGGCGCGGTCGCATGACTTGGAGCACTGATTCTTTTGCATTGAGTTTCAAACAGAAAATTAAGGCTGAAAGACCGGTGAAAAAAAATCAAAATTAAGAATGTCATTAAGTCTAGATAATCTTGGTAGTTTGAAAAAATAAGCTAAATTGTTCAGATGACATGTTAAGTATGATGACGTTCAAAATTTATACAAATATTGTGGACGAGCGACTCATCTACATAAGATTCATTGACAAATATTCAACAATTAGCATTCTGTGATCAAACTGATATGTAAAAATATAATAAAACGTCGAAAATTCAATGCTGTGTATTACTGTTGTATGTAGCAGTTGATGAAGGCAATGGTATCATAGAAGAACTTGACTGTGGCCAAACGAAGACAATGGAAAAAGGAGGCAAGGAACATACAATCTGTTTTACCCGAAAACTATCTTGCTTGGTCATTTTAAATATCATACTTTAGAAGACTTGATGGTCAACAATTCGTTCAGCATTATAAATATGATATAGTTGACCATCATCTACCATTTGATCCTGAACAAACTCAAACATTTTAGTTTAAAAAATGGTATATTTTCCTATATTTGTATTGACGACGTTCAAAATAAAGAAATAGTTTGGACGAACGACTCATCTACGTACAATTCATCGACAAATATTCAACATTCAGCATTCAGTGATCATAATGATACGTACAAATATAATAAGACGTCAAACAATCTAATGCTGTGTATTACTGTTGTATGTAGCAGTTGGTGAAGGTATCATTATCAAGGAAGAACTTGGCAAGGAAAAAACAAAGACAACGGAAACAGGAGGTAAAGCACATACAATTATATTATCTGTTTACCTGAAAACCTTCTTACATTGTCATTTTAAATATTTTACTCTTCAAGGCTTGATGGTCAACAAATTGTCCATCAGATTGGCCTAAAATTATAAATATTATATATATGACCATCAACCACCATTTAAACCTGAAGCATTTCAAGCATTTGAAATAAAAAAAATTAAATATTTTTCTAGAGACAGTTCAAAATATAGAAATATTTTGGACGAGCGAGTCATCAACATAAAAATCATCGAAAATTATTCAACATTCAGCATTTAAAGATCAAAATTATACGTAAAATATAATAAAACGCCGAACAATTCAATGTTGTGTATTACTGTTGTATGTAGCAGTTGATGAAAGCAGCAATAACAAGGAAGAACTTGAAAATGGAAAAACAGAGATAATGGAAACAGGACGTAAGGCAAATACAACTGTCCTATCTTTTTCACCTGAAAAATATCTAACTTGGTCATTTTAAATATTATAATTTAGAAGACTTGCTGGTCAACAAATTACCCATCAGATTGGCCTTAAAATTATAAATATGATATATTTGACGATCAACTACCATTTGAGCTTGAACAAACTCAAACATTTTAGATAAAAAAAAAAATGGATTATTTTCAAAAATTTGTATTGACGAGTTTAAAATATAGACATACATTAGACGAGTGACTCATCTACATCAAATTCATCGAAAATTTTTCAGCATTCAGCATTCAGTGATCAAAATGATACGTAAAAATATAATAAGACATCGACAAATTCAATGCTCTGTATTACT
Organism: Magallana hongkongensis; assembly: GCA_016163765.1. Lineage (NCBI taxonomy): Eukaryota > Metazoa > Mollusca > Bivalvia > Ostreida > Ostreidae > Magallana > Magallana hongkongensis. The sequence continues at coordinate 67,035,060 of WFKH01011926.1, forward strand.
GTATTATGTAGTAATTGCTGAATACATCAGTATCATAAGAAACAAAGGCAGTGGGAAAACGATAATAATGAAAACAGAATGTAAGGCAAATACAACTGACCGATGTTTTTTTACCTGAAAACTATCTTACTTGGTCATTCTGAATATTATAATTTAGAAGACTTGATGGTCAACAAATTACCCATCAGATTGGCTTTAAAATTATAAATATTATATGTTTGACTATCAACCACCATTTAAGCCTGAACAAACTCAAACATTTAGATAAAGAAATTTTCCTAAAATTGTATTGACGAAGTTCAAATTAAAGAATATTTTGGACGAGCGATTCATGTACATAAAATTCATTGACAAATATTCAACATTCACCATTCAGTGATCATAATGATACGTAAAAATATAATAAGACGTTGAAAGATTCAGTGATGTGTATTACTTTTATATGTAGCAGTTGATGAAGGCAGCGGTAACAAGGAAGAACTTGAAAATGGAAAAACAGAGATAATGGAAACAGGACGTAAGGCAAATACAACTGTCCTATCTTTTTCACCTGAAAAATATCTAACTTGGTCATTTTAAATATTATAATTTAGAAGACTTATTGGTCAACAATTTACCCATCAGATTGACCTTAAAATTATAAATATGATATATTTGACGATCAACTACCATTTGAGCTTGAACAAACTCAAACATTTAAGATACCAAAAAAAATGAATGTTTTCAAAAATTTGCATTGACGAGTTTAAATTATAGAAATATATTGGACGAGCGACTCATCTACATCAAATTAATCGAAAATTTTTCAACATTCAGCATTCAGTGATCAAAATGATACGTAAAAATATAATAAGACGTCAAAAAATTCAATGCTCTGTATAACTGTATTTTATTTAATTATAAAATTAAAAACTATTCAAACCCGAGCAAACTCAAATATTTTAAATAGAAGAATTGAACATTTTCCTATATTTGTAATGATGAGTTCAAAATATAATATTATGGACGAGAGATTTTTCAACATAAAAAATAATCGAAAAGTAAACATTCATTATTTAAAGGTCAAAATTATACGTAAAAATATAATAAGACGTCGAAAAATTCAATGATGCGTAATTACTGTTGTATGAAGCAGTTGATGAAGGCAGCTGTATCATAGAAGAACTTGACAGTGGCCAAACGAAAATAATGGAAACAGGAGGTAAAGCAAACACAAATGTACAATCTGTTTTAATAACTGAAAAATATTTTACTTGGTCATTTTAAAGATTATAATTTAGAAGACTTGATGCTCAACAAATTACCCATCAGATTGGCCTTAAAATTATAAATATAATATATTCGACGATCAACTACTATTTGATCCTGAACAATCTCAAACATTTTAGATACAAAATTTGTATATTTTCCTATATTTGTATTAACGACGTTCAAAATATAGTAATATTTTAAACGAGCGACTCATCTACATAACACTCGTCAATAAATATCCAACATTGACCTCAACTGATCATAATGATATATAAAATTATAATATAGCGTTTAAAACATTATATGCTTTTAATTTTTTAAATGTTTTTAATTGTTGTATGAAGCAGTTGATAAAAGCAGCGGTATCATGAAAGAACTTGATAGTGGGCAAACAAAGATTATGGAAACCGGAGGTAAGGCAAACACAGCTGTAATATATATTCTGGAAGATAGTATAGTACTATCTAGTGCAGTAGTATTCATTGTTATCTAGCTTTGAGTGCTTACAAATACTTGTATTGCAGTGATTTCCTTAATATTCTAAATGACATATTATTATATATTATCAATGAAAAAGACATGTGTTTCTAACTAGTATTTTCAATTAGGTTTCGTATACATCCGGTATCAAATTCTACTACATGTACTATAGGTCACAAAAGATAACTAACACTTCTCCCCTTCTTAGATCTCCATCTTCATGCGGCCTATCTCCCTTGCTTATGACCTCAGGCTCAGCCGCTGTATTAAGATATGCATTATTTACAAATATTCATGCCATTTCGCAGTAGATTAAAATTCAACTTGAAATAAAAATCAAATGGACCTTTTGTATACTGATCTTGAGATGATTGGTAAAAGAGATGATAATTTTTATTATTAACGAGCAGTTTAAAAAAGTTCACGCACCTAAGAAAGCAAATACCTCATCTGAAAACAAAGACACAATAAGTATCAGAAATTGCAAATTCGATAAACTAACGTAAATTCTATTGCTTTTTTAAAATGCGTTGTTTACATTGTTTACATTGTTTACTGTGGGTCTGTGTGACGTTATAAAGACATAATCTCAGGAACATTAAGCGGGGAAGATTTTTTCACGTTAAATTTACAGCAATGAAGACAACAAAAATACTATCTGCAGTTTAATATTCTGTCATACCAAACCTCGTATTTGTGAAAGAAAATCAATGTGTTGAAATAGTTTCATATTGCCTTTAAATTTTCCGGCACTTATTTCTCACCAGCGAATTGAAGTTGGATTGGTCTTTGGTATGAAACTGAATGCTTAATTGTTATATTATGCAAGTAATATACCAAGGCAGTATGTTAGCATATATCGTAAAGATGGGAAAGAAAAATAGTATGTGAATTATATCCAAGCAAAATTTCAAAACCAAATCAATAAAGTTTAAACATTGCAAGATGTGCACAAATGTAGGTATTGTTGATTATTAGACAATTATTAAAAAAACCCGAATAAAATCAAAATCAACGTTAAACGTGGAAATCAAAATCAACGTAATATCTTAAGAATGATATAAACGTGTAAATTGTTTAGAAAAAAAGGATAATTATATTCAATTGCAACTTCTTTTGAAATAATATTTCCAGTTTTATTCAATTTTTATATACTTTTTGCCATAAAAGATAAGGAATTAACGCAGAAAAATGTGCATAAAGTAAATTATTTTTTCCTTACAACATTACTTAAATGCTGGTGGATTTACTAATTGCCTTTTATATTGATCGAATTAAACCTCTTTGTGACTTATTTATATTTTTGTGAATGGAAATAAAAATATTAATGATTTACAAATTATGCTTGTGTTTTTAATACTTCTTAATTTCTTTAGCCATTTCATCTCTAACATTTTAATTTAATGACAATATGCATGAACTACTTGTTTCAACTTCATTGAAATTTTATTTTATCTTCAAGTATCGCCTGAGGAGATGTTTAAACCAATAACATCAGAAAAGCTAAAAGCCCTGTTCAATTGTTTTAAAGTGGAGTATCCAGATGATCCTCTTAGTGAGTCATTTGTTCGCCAAATTATACAGGATGGCATGCTTAGAAATTTAGTGACTGCTGTTAAATCACTTTCAAAGGGGATTGTACTAAAAACAGACATCCCTACAAAAAGACACGACATGCCAACTGTTGAAGCCTGTGTGTTTGAAGTAGATGTTGTATATGATAGCGATCAGTTTCGTGCAACTGAAAAGGTTAAATATTGCATAGATATTTGTAATTTAAATGGCATAAAATGAATTCGTACCGGAAAAAAATGTAGATGTCCACATTCAATGATACATTCTTTTCTTGTTTTAGGATGCTTCATCAAATGAGTTCTTTAATGTGTGTGAAGATTACGTTACCAGAGTCATATTAATTAAGAGCAAATCACTTCCAGTGGTTGACGCAAAACTACTAGTTTACAAAAAATACGAACATATTATAGACAAGCAAAAAATTATTTTACAGCATGAATACGAAGACTTTGATGATGTGGCAAAGTTTATTGCCTATCAAATGCTATCGTCGTATTGTACTTTTGTTAAGTCAGCAGAAATCGCTTTAGAAAAAGATCTGCCTAGTAAAATTTCTGATTATCCTGCCAAATCGTTGACTGTGAAGAATATAAAACAATTGTGTTTAGAAGTGTTTGAAAGAATTAAAGACACACCATTCGGGTCAATGGAAAGTAAAAGGTAGACAACCATTAATAGTTATTTTGAACGATTAATAATTTTCTAAGTAAAAATGCTATTAAGTGAAGCAAAGTAAAATATATCTAACACGTAACAGGGTTTTCGAAAAATGAAACTAATTAAAAATAGGAATTGATATATTTAGCTTGTTGTTATTAGATGAGTAAAAGATGTTTTTACATCAAAAATATGATAAATCATATCTACTGCATAATCTAGTTTTTGAATGGTTGTATTGACTCTGGAATAATATATAAATAATAACATATGTAAATTATGTTAATTTTAGGAATTGGAGACGATGGGTGGCCGATGGAGTCGAAAAACATATAATGACAAAAGGAGAACCAGTATGCGCTGATGCATGGGTTAAAATTGATAATATCTGTCGGAAAACAGTAGAAGACTTAAAACGTATTTTAAGCAAACTTGAGGAATTTCGAACTTACGTGATACCAGCCGACCAAAACGAAAGTAAGAATTCAATAGAAATGCTTGTAATATGCGTATAATTTAGAACATGTATGAATACAAATATGCAGTTCTTCTGTCAGTGCATTCATGACACTGAAATTATGTGGTTTAGACTCTCGATTAATTTTAATTGACCTCTTTTTTCGAAGATCGATGGACAGAAAATATTGTTTTATTCTGTTAATCCCCGTATCTATTTGTTTCTACAATAGTATGCATATTTAAAACAACATGCCCGTTATATGTTTTTAAAGGTTAGGTCCTTCTATGACACCAGTGAACAACCATTGACATTTTATATGGAACATTCACAATCACAATTAATCATCATTTTATAGAAGAGATTTTATTCATTTAGATGCTATTTTTACATACTTACAATGTACCTTTTTTCAACTTACAGAGATTAAAGAATGGCTGAAAAGAGAAGTCGTCCGTGACAGATCTGTTTTGAAAATAAATCCATCCATTATGAAATACATTACTGGATATAGAGATTCTAATGATAAAAAACAAGTTGTAAAAGTTTTTCTTCGTGGTGAGGATGAGGAGACAGAGACGTTTTTTAAAAACTGTTGTGATGTTTCAAAAGACATAGAGTTTGAATTTGTAAATGTTGAAAGATCCAAAGATAAAAATAAAGAAGTCGAACAATTAAAAGTACTAGAAAGAAAAGTCCCTGCAGTTGACACTTCAACTAGAAAACAATTGAAGCAAATCATTCAAGAGCAAGGAAAGAAAATTTATGCACTTTTTTCAAATGTCGTCGGTATTCGTATTGGCAAAGCCAGACGAGTTGGTAATTCGATAGAAAAGAAACCTTGTATTGTTCTGTACTGTTTAGACAAAAGTCTTATTCCATTTGGTGAAAAACCTTTACCGAAGTCCATTGCAGGATGGCCTTGTGACATACGGGAGGACTTTTTTAGATTTGGACGATGTCCTAGACACTGTCCGGCCCAAAATCAAAGCCTTCCAGACCCTGGTTGTAGTATTGGTATAAAATCAGACAGTAGTTCAGGATCTGCTGGATTCTTATATGAATCTAGGGAACCAAAACGTAAATTAGGAGATGGATTTTTTACAGCAGCACATGTTGCTGTTAAAGATCTTAGCAAATTGTACTCCGACACATCATTTACAATGGCTAGCCTTAGTCCTGATGACAATATTATAGTACATCCATCATTTCCAGAAAACGGAAATAAAAACTATAGAGTTGGAAGAGTTGTAGAGGCATTTTTCGGAAAACGTGAAAATATAGATCTGGATTTTGCAGTCGTTAAGATCAGCGAGAGTAGAAATGGAGGTAAATATTATATAACTGAAATAATTAAATAATTCTAACGTATATTTAGCTCATCTGAATCAAAAGTTCAAGTGATCTTTTTGGATCACCTTAAGTCCGATGTCCGTCCGTCCGTCTGTCTGGAAGCTCTCTAGAACCACTGGGCCAAATTTAACTACACTTTGTTCAAAGCATCCCAAAGAGAGGTGGATTCTAAATTAGTGAAATAAAGTTTAATTTTTTTTTTAAATTTTTTAATCAAATTACTGAAATTACTGATAGACGGAGTCATCATTTTAAAGGAAATCAAACTTATAAAATGTATGATTTTTTTTAAATTTTAAGGCATAGAAAGTTTGGAGTATTAAGACTATGAAACACCAAGTACTACAGGATTGAAACTACTTTAACAAATTTTACATATTCGTGCTCTTATATGGTATACACAAAAAACAAATATTTTACAAAGTATTTTACGGTTATCATTATAATAAGCATTAATGATTTACAATACATACTTAATTTTATGCTAAATATTCAATACAAACTCTTGAACAGCCAAATCTTTTTCATCTTCGCCCCTGCTTGAAAACACCTTATGTTAGGTGATATGATCTCAACCTTGCAGAGTTGTCGTTCTTTTTCTTCTGCAGAATGTATGATTCGATTGTAGATAGTGATCAAATATATTTTAAGCGTTTCCAAAAAATATACAGATGGCATATGTATATGAAAGAGACGTAACATATTATTTTGCGCAAACATCATAAATTGGCAAATTTTCCCTTAAGTTATACGAAATTTCTTGCAGGGTTAAACGTTAATGTTTTAACTTTGCAAAAATAATGCTTTGTAAAATTCAATAAATCTCCATTTATCGTTAAAATTAATTATTTTAGCCGGTCCAGAAGTAAATATTGCTAGCTAATCCTTTTGATTAACAGTGCATGCGCCTCGATTGTAAACATTTCAGCGTGGCTTTCTTCAAGAGAGTGAAAAGACCATGCATTTCGTCAGATTTCACTAGAAACAAGATTTTTAAAAAACTGAAAAAAAAAATACAAGAGCAAACTATATATCTGGTGAAAGAAAATGCAATTATGAGCTTATAACTGCAATAAAAATATTCCATCGTTCAGTACATACACAGCTTCTGTTCTTTCATGTCAAACTATTCTAAACAAGGGAAAGACGAAGATTAAGGAAAATAGGCTTTAACGTCTCTTTAATGCCAATTTTTGATATAAAATTGATCTTGTAAATGCACTTTTTTAGGTCTTTCCACCTTTCAGGTGAAAGACCTTTTGTATTTCCTATGTTTTTAGGTCGTTCCACCTTTCAGGTGAAAGACCTTTTGATTTTCTTCTGTTTTTTATTTTTTTTTTCTTCTCTTTTTTTCCAGGGACAGCTTTTTTATTTTTATTTCCAAAGATATTGAAGTACTTTTTTCTTTATGTGATTGATCATAAAAAATTATGGTATCAAATGACCTTTTGCTTAATAGCTCCCAGAACTTACAAAGTTATTGCCCTTGTGTACAAAAAGCTTGTTATCGCTACTCCTCTAAAACATAAGAGATAGAAAATTGGAACTTTTACCAATGTCTTCAGTAGACTTAGAGGGTTCTTCAGTCAACTAATACCGAAAGGATCCGAGACCCCCTTCTATTAGTTGTTGCCCCTGAAAGTATTAAATTTCCATAAAATCACTTCCAACTTTTTTATTATTTGTCATAGAGACTTCGGACCAAGGTCAAGGTCATTTAGAAATCTGTTAATTAATGAGTTTTTAGATCTATTTTGTTAAGGGTGGTAGAGAAAAACTTTTTCATAGATGTAGTAGGACATCTTGAGACAATTCAAAATATAAACCCTCAGCCCCTACTTTGAAACAATTACACAGTTATTGCCCCTATTGTACGAAATGCTTGTTATCGCCACACCTCTGAAACTATTTTGAAATATAGCCCCTTGGCTCCTACCTTTGAATAATTACAGAGTTATTGCCCCTATTGTACGAAATGCTTGTTATCGCTACTCTAATGAAACCATAAGAGATAGAGATTTAAAACTTTTACCAATGTCTTCAATACACTTAGAGGGTTCTTCAATCTATTCATACCGAAATGATCCGAGGCCCCCTTCTAGTAGTCATTGCCCCTAAAAGAATTTAAATTTCCATAAAATCACAACTTTTTTATTATTTATGGTAGAGACTTCGGACCACTTGGGATGAAAGTGTCTACCATGGCCGAAAAAATGACATAAAGGTCAAAAGTCAAGGTCATTTACAAATCTGAGTTTTTATATTTCTTTTGTTTAGGGTGGTACAGAAAACCTGTTTCACTGATGTAGTAGGACTTCTTAAGGACATTTCAAATATAACCCTTCAGCCCCTATATTTAAACAATTATAGAGTTATTGCCCCTATTGTACAAAATGCTTGTTATCGCTACTTCTCATAAACTGTCAGGGGCAGAGACTTGAAACTTTTACTAATCTATTCAGTACATTAAGGGGCTCCTTCAGTCTATCATACAGAAAGGGCCTGATGCCCCCTTCTAGCAGTTATCGCCCCTGAAAGTTTCTTAATTTCGTAAAAAAAAAATTACGACTTTTGAATCTTACATCGTAGGGCTATCAGACTACTTCAAATTAAAATGTTGACCTTTATAAGTCAATATGACATAAAGGTCAAAGGTCAAGGTCAAACAAAATAAAATTTTCATATTTAAGTTTTTTTTACTTTTTTTTTTAATGTAACGCAGAGAAAATGTTTTATAAATTATTTTGAAACAAAACATAAAAAAAATAATGAGGTGGAAAGACCTCTAATTGTTCGAGAACAATTAGTCTACTAGTTATTATTATTTTTTTTCTTTTCTTTTTTTCCAGGGACAGCTTTTTTATTTTAAGAGATATTGAAACAATTTTTTCTTTATGTTATTGACCATAAATGTTATGGTATCAAATGACCTTTTGCTTGATAACTCCTAGAACTTACAAAGTTATTGCCCTTGTGTACAAAAAGCATGTTATTGCTACTCCTCTAAAACCATAAGAGATAGAAAATTGGAACTTTTACCAATGTCTTCAGTAGACTTAGAGGGTTCTTCAGTCTATTCATACCGAAATGATCTGAGGCCCCCTTCTATTAGTTATTGCCCATGAAAGTATTTAAATTTCCATAAAATCACTTCCAACTTTTTTATTATTGATCATAGAAACTTCGGACCACTTGGGAAAAAAGCCTCTTCCTTGGCCGAACAAAATAACATGAAGGTCAAAGGTCAAGGTCATTTGGAAATCTGTTAGTTAATGAGTTTTTCGATCTCTTTTGTTCAGGGTGGTAGAGAAAAACTTTTTCATGGATTTAGTAGGACATCTTAAGACATTTTGAAATATAGCCCCTTGGCTCATACCTTTGAATAATTACAGAGTTATTGCCCCTATGGTATAAAATGCTTGTTATCGCTACTCCTCTGAAACCATAAGAGATAGAGACTTGGAACTTTTAGCAATGTCTTTAGTACACTTAGAGGGCTCTTCGATCTATTCATACCGAAAGGATCTGAGGCCCCCTTCTAGCAGTTATTGCCCTTGAAAGTTTTAAACATTCAATAAAAACACTTACAATTTTTTTTACCATACCTCGTAGAGACATCGGACCACTTGGAATTGAAGCGTCTACCTTGGCCGATTAAAATGACATAAAGGTCAAAGGTCAAGGTCAAACAATAAAAAATTGAATTCTTAATCTTTTGACACTTCTTTATGAAGTAACGCAAAAAAATACTTTATTCTTTTGAAACAAACTTATTTAAACATAAAACAAAATGAGGTGGAAAGACCTCTAATTGTTCGAGAACAATTAGTCTACTAGTTTTTTTATTATAATTGGCATTTGAGTTTGCTTGTCTGATATGATATTATGTATATGCATACAAGAACTTACGAAATGAAGACTTCAATCGAGTTGATAATCTTGTTTAAAGTTGTTTGTCAGTGGTTTGCCTCATTTTAGAAATTGTTCATGCCCATGTTCGAAGAGCATGCCTTGCTCATCGAATCAACTGAGAGACAAAAACTCTATATGCAAGTAATGAAAGTTGAAATAGAAGTTGTGTTGTTATATTACCATTAATTTCTGTTTTCTAGTAAAATATCAAAATATGAAACAGATGACTCCGATTTTGTGGTATCTTTTATTTCAAATTCACTGGGATATATCGAGTCGATGTAAGAATCGAAGTAACAATAATTAATTGATAGAACGTCGTCGATATACCTAAATGTCGAGTTGAAGGCCAGAGCGAGTGGTTTTTTTTAAAGACGGAATCACGTGACCCCGTCTATTAGTTTACTGTCAGCCGAAGCCTCAAAGCCGCGCGTAGAACACATCAATTGATTCTACGCGAAAGTAAAGAGTGCAGAGAGTAATCATGTATTTCAGTAAATTTAATGTTTCAAAATACGCATATTAAATCTTTCTAGGTCCTCTATGTATCATCCAAATTCTTTTTTAGACAATAAACAAATAGTTTTATAAGTTAAAATATTCTTGCTCGGGTTAAAAAGTTGAAACGATTTGTGGAATGAGTTACGTAGCCCATGACCATTCAGTTGGTGGACGAGTTCATTAATCATTAGAGGGGTTGAAGGTTGAATCGTAAATATCTACAACCACAGTGAAGATCACAACGCATTCTGCTGTTTTTGAAAAGATTATTTTCATTTTCATTTTTTTTATTTTATCATTCGTGCCTGCGCGCATGAGCTTTGCATCTGAATGGGGTATACAAAGATGTATAACATATTAAATAATTTATTCCTGTATATTAATATAGAGTTCTTCTTCTAAAAGAGATCAAAACAGTCTAAAAATGGCCACGACCATCAAGCCCTTATAAGTAAAATTGATATAGATAACACATGTGGGGAGATCAATACAACAACCGATATACAATAATATATATTGAAGAACCACGTTATATGTTAATGTTTATGTTTTATACGGCTCAGTTGGAATACATGTGTATTTTTTTTTTACATGTTAGGATATCTTTGTTCTTTATAACAGAACTAGTCACATTTATAACTCATTTGATAATAATTCCATCGCCAGTGTCTTAATGTTTATTATTAAGTTCTATGGTCGATACAACGACCTTGTCATCAAATACAATCTTCCACTGGGTCGCATGCTGACTGACGTTTTTCATAGTAATTGTTAGACCATAATTAATCACCTAATTGTGTACGGACTTTTCCGTTTTTTCCCGAGTACGACAAAGAGCACACGGCGGGTGTGACCGGTCAGCAGAGGATGCTCACTCCTCTTAGGCACCTGATTCTACCTCTATCGTTTTAGAGGGCTGTGTTGCTCTGCTTTGAATTTGTATTTCGTTGTAAGGATTTTTGAGATGGTTGACAGTTTGTTATTGTCATTTTTCATTATCAGAATCTAAACTGATCTTTCTCCAATTGGTTACATGTAATATATAACTAGTGTTGGTAAATAGAAATAGTACTCATCTCAATTGCATATATATGAAAATAAAAACTCACAGTTTAAATCGTAGTTTTGAAATCTGATTTTGAATTTTTTTTTACAAATGGCTTTAGACCAGCAGCTCTTCGACAAAAATCAAGTTGAAACGCATTAGAAATACTGTTCATAGTTCATTTTTTTTCAAGAGACGCAAGAAGATTTTCGTTAATAGACGACAATCACAGTTTATTGTCTGGAAACCATTTTAGAATCAATAAGTTTCACAAAGAGTAAAAAAAAAAGACCCTCTATTTTAAGATGACGCAAACCCTTAAATTGACTATTTCCCAGAACATTTGTTAATTTTGTTGTTCAAAGCATTAACTTTGCAAATATTAGAAATTTCAAAACAAAATAATTCTGAATGAATCGCTAAAATGGACGATTTTGAACCATCATATTATAAAACATTGCTGTATATATTGCCAGTTACACACTATCACCATGTGAAAGAAATGTTAACTTTGTTTAATAATTCGGCAGTTTGAGAACAAAGGTCAAAGTGCTCGCACCAGCAACTCCCGAACCTGTGGATTATTGAGTAAGTTTGCGGAGTTTTCATTAAATTTGTATAAGGGACACATAGTTGTGGTTTTCCGTGGATCAAAATATTAAATAAATTTAATGATTTAAATAATCTATTAAAATAAAATTAATTATTTTGATTTTCCCGCTAACTTATAATTTTCTTATTTTCTCTCTTGGGGCTTTATTTTTATATAAAATACCGTTGTGCCAATTTTCTAGAATTATAAGGGACTGTCCGGTCAGGATTCAGTAAAGATTTCAGACAAAAAACCAGACAGAAAGCCGACTTAATATGGATGGAAACACCCAATTCAAACTTATAATTTTTAAGCATATCCGGAGAAAATGTGGACAATTACTAATTCAAGCTTTCAAGACCCCGTCTTTCAGTACCTTCAGTACTTTGATTTTCATATATAAGTTTTTTAAAAAAGTCTGTTTCGTTTAACATAGATATGTATTTGGAAAATGTTTAAAGATAGGGGCCCCAGGAGGGGTTTAAAGTTTGAGATAGAAATTCTCAAGAACTACAATGCTACATTTTGTGATATTACTATGCAAGCATCCTCAAAAAATGTAGATAAATTATTAAAGTCGTGACCCCCCGATTCATAATAGGGCTCAAAGAGGGGTTCAAAGTTTAACATAGAAATATACGGGGAAAACGTTTAAAAGTCTTCTTCTCAAGAACTACAATGCCACAATTTGTGACATTACTATCCAAGCATCCTCAAATAATGTAGATTCTAAATTGATAAAATAGTGACCCCCGGACTAAAACTTGGGCCCTGAGAGAGGTTTTAAGTTTAACATAGAAATAAATAGGAAAAATATTTAAAAATATTCTTCTCAAGAACTACAGTGCTACAATTTGTAAGATTACTATGCCAGCATCCTCTTATATTGTAGATTCTAAAGTATTAAAATAGTGACCCTCGGACTAAAACTGTGGTCCAAAGAGGGGTTTGAAGTTTGACAGAAATATATAGAGAAAATGTTTTAAAATATTCCTTTCAGGATCTGCAAGCTACAATTTGTGAGATTACTTTGTAAGAATTCTCAGATAATGTAGATTCTAAATGGTTAAAATCGTAACCCCTGCACTAATACTGAGGCCCCCAAGTGGGGTTCAAAATTTAACATACAAGGAAAAATATAGGGATAATGTTTAAGAATATTCTTCTCAAGAACTACAATGCTACATTTTGGGGGCTCACAGTTTTACATAGAAATAAACAGCGAACATGTTTAAAAATCTTATTATCAAGAACTACAATACTACAATTAGTATGCAAGCATTCTTAGAAAGGGTAGATTCTAAATGGTAAACCAGAAATAATACTGGGGCCCCAAGAGGGGTTCAATGTTTAACTCTGAAATATATTGGGAAAATATTTAAAAACTAAAATAAAATGATGCAATAAACTGTTGTTCAGGTGAGGGATGTAACCTATGGGCCTCTTGTTTGAGTTATTGATTGTTCATTTTACAATATTGTTATCTTTAGTACGTTTAAGTCAGGGATTTTAAGGTAAGGTTTGCGGTTACAGGGAGATAACTCACAGATCTTCATTGTGACGTAACACCAACTGCACCTAATTAAAGATATGACGTCAAATTTTATATGACGTAATAATTGATTTCTTTCTTTTTATTTCGCAGAGTTTTGTAGTTTACATAAAAAAAAAAAAAAATAACACGACACAAGTATTTTATCGATTTCCACTACAACGAAGTCCGCAACGTATTGTTTTGAATAGTGTTACAGAAACACCAGATTACCCATATACTAAGATAAGTTTTCACTGAAACCAGTGGACTTAGAAATATTCCCAATGGGATGATTTCGATTACATAATAGTGGTCTAAAATGTTGAGTTTTGTTGCATTTTCTTTTATTTTCAAATAGTTCATTAGAAAAAATTAAAATGAATCATGATATAAATTGTGGCATTATTTTTCAACATTTTAAGCATAAATTACCCCAATAATAGTCAGATATAAAATGTACATATTTTCACGAAATCATTTACATTTCATCAACATCAACATGAAATCATGACATTTTGTAGTTTTAAAAGCAACCGGCAAAAACATTGAATTTTTTTAAAGAAAAAAAGACCTTAGTATGGTGAACAAAATGGTATGTTGCTTTCGTACACTGCTTGAAAATGCAAGCCGCAAACCTTATCTTAAGATTGGTCAGTTGACGCATAATAGATCTTGGGATATGATGTTCCGAATGAGTTACCTTTTTAAAAATTGTTTATTGTATTGTCAAATCTTGGAACTATTGTTCTGGTGAGCGATGTGGCCCAGGGGTCTTTTATTTGATGTATGATTGTTTACTATCAGCTGTAGAAAGAAGCTTATGATGTAAGTTTAGTATCATAAAATTGTTGTGTGTAGCGGGACCGAGCCTGTGGTCTTTCTTCCTCTATTTTTTCGTCCTTATTAAATCATATGATTTATTTATTATTTTGATACTCATTTGAAGGCGTAAAAAACAATCTAATATTCAGTTTGCATGTTTATTCTGTTTAAATTATTCACATAATTTATAGTTCTAGCTGTCCCCTCGCTCGACCCTTCACTCATATTTAAAACCCAATCTGGGCAGCTTTGCTCCTTATACCCGGCAGGTATTCGATCGGGAGCTGCTGGTTAAATGGCCATTACTATTACATGTATGTAACTCATAGACATAAGTAATCTTACTACAAATGTTTTGAGGTCAATACGAGGATTTAACAACCTAAGAAAACTTTTATGGGGATGTGTGGCCATCTTGTACATTTGAGAATAAAATGTAAACATTTCTTATACTGGCTTTTTTTTTCGCCCAAAAAAGACTAAATTCGTTTTCAAAAGATACAAAAGCAATAAATATGAGATTATACATGTTGTTTTGTATGCATATTACACATACAAATGCAGAACAATGCCCTTTTTATCACTAAGAACTGCGCAGCTACAAAAATTCAATATTTAAAAAATATGACAAAAATATGAAAGAAGGTCACTAGTGTCCACTCTACAACCATACTATTAAAAACAAATTTAATTTCCAATATATCAGGCAGCTTCTGCTATGTCTGTATAAACAATGGGGATAATTAACATTATTGCTATCTGACAAAATCATACAGAATCAACGTTCACCAAAATCATCAGTAAGTAATCAATCTTTATTTGGCTCACCAGCATATTACATTATCTTGGAATCAGTCGTCGATTCTTCTAAATCCCGATAACTTTATAATTTCTCTTTGTTCCAATTTACCCTCCGTGATCTTTTCCGCCATTATTTGGAATACAGGAATGCTCTGGGGGAAATTGAATTAAGGCAGTGGCAAAGCAAAGAAAAACTTTAACTTGTAATGCACTATACAGTGTTGTAAAGTTTGTATCCTTATCATCTGATTAAATAATTTGATTTGTATATGAATGAACGTTTCATATATTTATTTTAATCAAAGATAAGGCCAATATGCAAAATCATAAGGTAAATATAGTTTTTTCTCTCTGGAACCTCGTTCACATTTGCAGATTTGGAGGTTGATTTATTGACATTTGGTGGGAGGGATTCCCCAATGAACCAGGACTCACGCGCATGAGCCTCTTGCACCCAACCCATATTGTTGTTGGTCAGTTTGTTTATTCTGACCAGTGAATTGAAAAAAAAGATGTTTGTTTTGGCAGTGACCAATTTAAAATTACATGCTTATTTAGGTGCTTATTACTTAAAAAATGAAAATCAGGAAAGGCAGTGAACTATGCACGCCGTTTTATTATTAAATGACCCTGAAGATTATGTAGTTCTCTGCTCAGCACGTTCTTTTGGTATGCAGCTATCTAAGTGATACATATAAAAAAATCCAAGAATGTATAAACAAAGTAACATTGCGTTTATCAATTTCTATAAATAACACTCCGTTTTCTAAAGTCCATGCTGTCACTGAGGTGGCAGAGGATAGTTTTTTGTTGTTTTTTTTTTTTTGTCGAGGAAATATGAAGCAGATATATATATATAGTGCTCATATATTCAGTGGATTTTTTAAATTTGCTAAAATTGGTTTGCATGAAAGGGACACATGGTCCTGACTCTTAATTTTTTTTTTAGACATTTCAGAAAAAAACAAGAACAACTTACATAAAAAGCTTATTAGAATAGCCAGGGACGATCTCAAAATGTTTTGAAAAATTGTCCTTTTTTCACATTTTTACGGGTCAAACACCACGCTCCAGTCCCAAGCAACTGCCATAAACTACCATGGAATTGTAGGTTAATGTATACCCATGCAAATAATTACCAATTCATTGGGGGTCAATTACCTTCCTTTCGAGTGACTTTTGATGTTCTCAACCAACCCCCTTTTTCAAGCACAGAAATGAAATTTTTGGACATAGTTTGGCACTTTCATTCCATATCTGATGAAAGGTGTTACAAGTCTAAAGTGTCCACAAAATTAATGCAATAAATATTCTAGCAATTTATACCCCTCAAATAACCAGCCAAACTTCAGTTCTTCCCTTGTTTCATAAGATTTCAGAATCTTTCGTGCGAAATTGTACGATCTGCTACAGTGTGTGGTTTGAGCAAGTGCAATTTTATAACAGTGCCATGCGCGGATCTAAAGGGTGGTCGGATGGTCCCACCACCCCCCCCCCCCTTAGAATGAAAATTGATTAAATTTACATAGTAAAATTATCGCAAATATGCCTCGGACCCCCCCCCCCCACCCCCGGCAAAGACAATTATACTTCAGACCCCCCCCTGGAAAAAATTTCTGGTTTCGCGCATGATTACGACACCGGATAACATTCCACAATGATTAAGGGGGATGTGCGGTTACTTGTACATTTGAGGATAAGAATGTAAACATTTCTTGAACTAGCTTGTTTCTGCCCAAAACTGACCTCCCCTGGGACCTAAAAAACGTCATATGGGGGCAGTACTTGGACGTTCCATTTTCTGCCCTTTGGAAGCGTACCTGGAAACGAGATTTGGTGTCCACGCACGAGACTCTCCGAACGGTTTTCTCCGCAAGGCCATTTTCTTGTGGGTTATAAGGAATCGATGTTTTGTATTCAAAACACCAACTTCTGGAGAAATGCTTGAATTCCCTTGAAATATACCGAGGACAATTATCATTTTTCACTTCATAAGGAATGCCATGACGGGCAAAAATTGACTTCATATGTGTGATCACAGTTTTGTTCTTACTGTTTGTAATACTTCTGGAATAACAGTTCTTTTATACATTAACAGCAAACTGTCTACACATGTAAGTTCTGACCTTAACTTCCAGTACTCTTGCAATGGTTTCCGTAGATGATTTTTGTTTTCAGCCCAACCACTTTTTACAAAACGAATAGCTTCGCTTAAAATAGCATTATTTGTTGTTTCTAATTTGATGTCTTGAATTCTGTTTCTAGAAATGAGAATGCCTGGTATAAACATAGAATGAACATAAGTTTCAATTTCCTTGGAAATGTCTTCTTTTTGTTGCTTTGTTGGAGGTAAATGAGCCCGAGATAGAGTATCAACAATGATCAACTGTTTTCCTGGAACAAGTTAATATCATATTTCTGTAAACGAGGTAAGAGTCTTTGTAGCCTTAGAAGAGTTTGGACTAATGATTTCCTTAGAATATTTTCCAATGGCCATGGTTTATGATCATTCTCAACAGTGACATTGACACCATAAGTATACTGGTGAAATTTCTCTAAACCGAATGGAACAGCAAACAGTTCTCTTTCGATTTGTGCATATCGCTTCTCCGTCTCTCTCAATGATCTAGATGCATATGCTATTGGTCTTTCATTCTGAGTAATCACAGCAACTAAGCCGCACTTTGAAGCATCAACACTAACACACACTGTTTTTTTAACATCGAAGAAAGTCAGAATTGGTTAACGAGCTTCGAATGCGTCCTGTTGATGTTTTCACCATGTGAACAACACATCTGTCCTGAGTAAAGATTTGATTTGCTCGTTAATCGCTGACATATTAGGAACAGATTTAGCAAGATAGTTCACAGTTCCTAGAAGACGTTCTACCCCTTTCTTGTCAGTTGGAGGTGGCATTTTGAGAATGGCTTCTATTTTGGTAGGATCAGGTTCCACTCCATTTTTCGAAATCACATGTCCTTTGTATTGAATTTCGGATTGATTGAATAGACATTTGTCCTGGTTTAAAATATGGTTGATCTCTTTGCAATGCCGTAACACTGCTCTGAGTCCCCTATTGTGCTCCTCTTCATTTCTCACCCATATCAGTATATCATTGTCAACTACTACACCATCCATATTGTCAAAGTGTTGCGCAATTCTCTTCTGGAATACTTCTTGTGCACTTTTGATACGAAAAGGTATGCGACAGAAAAAATATCATCCAAATAATGAATGAAACGTAGTAAGGAGTTGACTAGCTAGCTTCATCAAGGGGTATTTGCCAGTATCCACTATTGGCATCGAGTTTACTGAACACGGTCGCTCCAGACAGTCTTGATGTAATTTTTTCAATGGTAGGTAATTGAAAATGTCCCTGCTTGATCGCTTTGTTCAAATCTCTGGGATCTAAACACACAAGAAGGTTCCCTATTTTGGCTTTTTTCTGCAATGCCGAGAGAATTGACCCAATCAGTAGGTTGATCGACATTTTTAATAACTCCTTTTGATTACATGTCGTCCATGGTTTTCGTTCATCACGGAATGCTGTTGGTATTTGCCTTTGATTGTGTATGACAGGTTTAAATTGTCATATGTAAGCCCCTAGATATATTCAAAATTACAATTCCTGTTGATAGTTAAATAAATAAATATCAAGTAAATTTGTAAACAAAATAACTCTTATTTGATCACCAATACTGCTGTTTTCCATATTCTTCTTATCGGTAATCAGGTAAATTTTAATTGATGAATGGTTTTATAATTCCTCAAAGTGATGCCTTTTAAACAACACAAAAATTCTGCTTGCATATCGACATTTTCTACATATATCATTCTTTACTTGAAATGCATTGTATTAATAAATATGTATATAATTGCATGTTTTTTAATAGATGCAGATGTCTTTCTGCTCTTAATTATGCAATTACATGTATTACAAACCGACCAACTTTTTTGTTTACTAGAATTAATTTCGTTTTAGGATTTATATTTATTTGTTTTATATAGAAAAAAAGACATTAACAGTTGCTACGGAAGACGATTTGATCCTTGAAGAAGACATTGTTACCAAAAGAGGAATAAAAACAGGAACAACATATGGATATCTTGTGGGGGACAGTCTGTCACTAAATATGGAAGTTTCGGGGATAAATTTTGAATTTTACAATTGTTATGCTATAGAAAACATCAATGATGATGATCCTTTTTTTAAAGAAGGAGATTCTGGTTCTGGAGTTTATGTAATAAAAGAAAGAAAACCATCAAAACCGTTAGGCATTGCTTTTGCTTATTCGGATTCACTAACGGCTGTTTGCAATATTAGCGAGATTGTCGATGAACTCGGTTTGCAAATAGTCAGTTTTGAAAAAAGGAATAGTGAAAATCTTTAGAGACATTGAAAATATCCGCAGAAAAAAAAAAGGAAGAAAAATCGAATAAACCGATGGATATATATTAGATATATATTCTATATGTTCCTAAAAACGCTTTCACATATCGCTTTCATTCTCAACTGTTTATTAATACAACGTGCGAGTACCCATTATTGCCGAAAAATACACAGGTTTTCTCTATTACTCTCTTCATGTAAGCTGTCATTTAAACATTTCAATGCAGATCTCTGCATTGTTCATTTATTGAATTTGAGTGATTATTTTTATTTTATTCTCATCAATATCGACTTACTTCTGACTAAAATTAAACCCTGTCCATGACCATCGATTTATAGGATGTCGAGTACCCATTATTGCCGCTCATATCTTTTTGTAATTTTTCAGTTATTAATCTGTAAAAATGACAAAATTTTAAAAGAATCTAACAATATAAGATAGGATGTAAGAATATAACATAAAACAAATACATATCATACACGCAATTCAATCATATTATAAGCAATGTTGTTTTCATGTCCCTGCGGCCACATGCACACAGAGGAACATGTGCTTCACACGTCTTGAGACAAATGATTAAAAAAAATAAAGAAATGCATTGTATGTGTTAAAAGCTTTTTTGAAATAAGTTTTAGTATGTCCAGTTAAAAAAATAATGTAATTAAAAGTTAAAAGCAATGTCTTTAAGTTACACCACAGGTGCGCGCGGATAAATCTCAGATCCGCCTCAGGTTGCAGACAAACTGACGTCTTAAAAGCAAGCGGACGCTCGGTGTTCTTTGTTAAATTTTGTGTAGTAGAAACGTTATCTTGCTTATGTTTGTCAAATATCATAATACGGAGGTAAATATTCTTCGAATTTGGACCTAAACAAAAAATGCCCTGTCATCAAAGTGGATTACAAGTCAAACATTCAGTGGCATAGGTCATCGCACGGATACAAATGGGATACCTTTTCATAGGCTTACCATTTTATGGTGAATTCCGAGATGTTTGAAGTAAATTTTCTTCGTTCCCAACTCTTATAGTGTCTTAAACATTGTGTTATATATTTTTTTTTAAGTTGGAGCTAAAAACAACTAATATATAGCGGAAATTAATCTTATTGTTTTTATACAATCGGCAATAATGGGTACTCGGCAATAATGGGTACTCGTACGTTATCATTTGAAAACATTTTGGAAGAGACAAAATGATTAGCGTTTAACAATTGTTACTGGATCAGGTCAATAGCTAACCAGGGTGTTTGTATTTCTGAAGGAACCGTTTGGAAAATTGATGAACTCGTGGACATTGGATATATGTTATCTCTTTATTGTTCAATAGGATATTAGTTTAAAACAAGGGTGTATTATGTCACTAAATGCAAACGTGAAGAAAAACTTTGATTTCATCATGCCAATGATTTATAAAAAATACATTTAAAATATATTGAATCTGCTATTTTAGGCAAAATATACTATGGTTTATTATTAAGCGGGAAGACTATCAATGGAAGGTTATAAATATGTTTTATTTTGTTTAAATCGCTACAAAACCATAATTCTTGTACATTTATTTTTGTTGCTAAATGTTATATGATAAATGTGAAAGAATTATATCACCATTAAATCACCTGCCAATTACTGTGTAAGCACTATTAAAATTCCATGTAAAACATATTATATAAGTAAGATAAAATCATTTGAAGAGAATTATAAGAATTGAAATGTCTTACTGTAACCTTGCAATTAAATGTTGTCGACACACACCTGATCCAAAGTATAATTTCTGTAGAGGTCCGTGTTTGCTCTGCTCCTGTTTTGTATTTTTCCTTTGCACTTTTGATTTTGGAACATCGTTCGTTATCACCACATATCATACATTAGAAAGAAAGTTGTGTTTAACGATGAAGATGAGTTCCATTACAATTTACTTCATTAAAGTATTTCCAACATATAGAAATTCGAGTAAATTATATGAAGATATACTAATGGAAGAAAATTCTTTGGTTGCGAATTCATACAACTATTTAGTGTTTAAAGTTTTGAAGAACTGTGTAATTGGAAAACTATATCAACATTGGAATAGTTTTACATAACTGTCAGTTACTTCTGTATAAGAAAACCATATTATGTACCAAACTAGACTTATTTTTGTATTCACTAATATATTGTAAAATATCATTAAAACTTTTAACTTTTGATTTTGAACACTGTTCGTTATCGCCATATGGCATGCACATTTTGAGCAGACTAAGAAACACGATACTCTTTATTTTTACATTTTCTTTGTTTATTATGTTTGTTTTATTAACTTTTTTATATTAGGTCTTTATCAACTCCATGCCATATCTTAGCAAAGCCATGTTACGAAGACTTAGCGTCGAGTTAACCCAAACTTTCATAATATTTCCGATGGTAAAAATGTATTTCTACACTTGGATAAAGCAATGTCTCTATAAAGTATTAAATGTACAAAGACAACCTGTTGTATCTAATAAACATCTTAATCTTGATATCAGTTTGAAGATGGTATCTTATTAGATACAACAGGTTGTCTTTGTACATTTAATTATGGTGGCATATATCTGCCCCCTACATGCAAGATAAATTATGTCAACATGCAAGAAAATTATGTCAACATGCAAGATAATTATGTCTACATCCAAGATAATTATGTGTACATGCAAGTTACAAAATTAATCTTTAAAGAGAACCTAATTTTTACATGGATAAAATCACTTACTTACGCCCGTATCTGACATCATAGATGCAAGATGCAACATAATTATGACAACATGCGACTTTAAAATAATAAACAATTCAATACAATACAATTTTCATCTTTTGATCAAGTGAAGATAAATTTTCAAAAGTGTTAAAGGTGCAAAATAGCCGGCTATGTTGTCAATCAAGTAAATTTGGTTCATTTCACTTTTATTGTTATCTAGCAATACACATTTCACCATTCTGAAATGATTCAAAATTGCTTAACATCTCTTAATTAAGACGTTGTAAACTTAAGGCCAAATGTAAGCCAAAACTGTTTGGTTTGTTTTGTTTTGTTTTTGTTTTTGTTTTTTGTTTTATTTTGTTTTTTTTTGTTTTTTGTTTTTTGTTTTTTTTTTTTTTTTTTGGGGGGGGGGGGGTATTTTAATCATTCAATTTATGCCTTATACATGTAATCTTTTTTTTTTGTATGTTTGTTACAGACAAAATAAATGATTATTGTTGTGTTATTGTGTTTGTATTGTATTATCTTTTTGTTACAATTATCAATGCACTACTGTGTTTGTGATGGAATGTACAATAAATTTACAGAGAATAATTAACATGAAATAAAGTTTAAGCACAATTGAAACGTATGTTTAATGTATTGTTATATCTTTGAATATTTGTTGAAAGAGTTTTAAATTTAAACAATATCGCAATAGAATGATACAAGAACTATTGTTTAAGTAAGCAATGTACGGAAGCGTATCGGGGCCTACACTTGTTGTATTATAACTTATACATTGTCATACTTTTTATCGTCTTATCAACATATAAACTATTATGTCGTTTTATTTATGCAAACATTTTGCATTGTATTGAGGTGAGTTAACATAATTGAAATCACCTTATAGTAATTGGTCAGTTTTTTTGCTATATGCTATATCGACTTAACAAAATACGGAGTTAAAAATGATAATTTAAAAATGGGTTTTAGTCATATCGAGAAAAAAATGTTGACATAGAACAATGAAAATGTATACATTATAGGTATATCGACAAAAATATGTTTACATTTGTTGGGAACATATTGCGAAAATATTGTTTTCGAATGAATTTCGCGGGGGCGGGAGTTCTGATGGTGCGTCACCTCACTCTGAATCTAGCTGTAGGATACACATGTAGAATGACATTTGTGGAATCATTGGAATTTGTGTATGCTTAATTTTCATGGATTTCGTTAATGCTAATTTTCGTCATCCATGAATTTAAATCCACAACGAATTATGAATATTAGTATAAATATATTTATTATTTTTAATACAAGTAATTCCACGAGATGTTACCATTAACCTATTTAAAAAATACCAATCCACGAATATTGGCTCCATGAAATTCAATCCACAATAAAGGAATTTAAACTCTAAAATTTAGATATTTCTTTTAATGTCAAACATCCAAATATCTGCATTTGTAATCGTAGTTAGGGGTGGTAGACATGAGCAGTCTTACCCCCAAATTATGATCATGATTAAATAATCACGTTGTTACAACGGTTTCCCATCGATGAGGCTAAACAATGTTTCACCCATCTGTCTTCGTCTTTAAATTGATATTACACGATCTCAAATCAATTTTATTGGATGAATCACCCATCCTCTCAACTACAATGTAATCTACATGTAACTACGATACCAAATACTATCATGCATGAACTAACTGCATGAGCGTTGCATTTTCTCATTACCATGAATTGATGTGAGTGTTGTCGACGCTTTGGTAAATAAAACATTTATTTTTTGTTTTTGGTGGTGGTGGTGGTGGTGGGTGGGGGTGGGGGGTAATATAATACGTGTAAGTAAAAGGGTTCATGTAGTTTAAATGTTCAATTACATGTATCTGTCTCAAAACTCATATCACATGTTTATTGGAGAGTAACCGAAACATAGAAAATCATAACAAACTGCTCAAATATAGAACATACAGCAGTCCGCTAACTACGACCACAAATATTTATACTAATTGCAATTATTATAAAGTAATTACTGTTCTTTGTTTCTGATTTATATCAAAATGTCAATGTCAGTCTACATGTGCCGTCTACAGCTATATTCATAATTCAGTGACGTCACTTTCAGAACTCCCACGCCCGCGAAGTTCATTCGATAATATTTTCGCAATATGTTCCCTAAAATGAAAGCATATTGATATCGACAAGGCTATAAAGCATTTATTTTACTGTTATTTGTCTAATTTTCTATCTCAGTATAATTAGTTCACATTTATAAATCAACATTTCAAACTTCATAATTTTAAGTCGATAACGCAGATAGCAATAAAACTGGTAAAATTCAATAAGGTGATTTAAATTATATAGAAATCACAAGATATAATTCAATTAATTTACATAAATAAGAAGTCAAAATACTTTTTTTGTTGACAATGCAATAAAAAGAAGGACAATTTATAAGTTGAAACACAACAAGTGTAGGCCCCGATACGCTTCCGTAGCAATGTGGCCCATTGGCTTTTTGTTGAAAAAAGCAATAAACACATCCTAAAATGACATTAAGTATACATGTTTTTAACAACAATACATAACTGACAACAATTTTATAGTGGTAGTAGATTCAGCTGAAAAAAAAATTGAGAAAATAGGCAATATATATATTTTAAAGCCCGACGTACATAAAATATTAAATTATAAATTTGTTTTACAAGAAAAAAAATTTTTTTAAAAAGTGGAAAATCCATTCTACAACAGCATTGAAACACTAAAAGTAATATCTAACCAAGGTTACCAAGCATATGTAGGATTATCTTACTGTGTTTTGGATTAATATCTCACTACAAACCGAGTTAGTAAATTTATTATCACTTTAAGGAGGGTCGATTGTCAACAAATTACGGCGGCGTGGAAGGGCCAGATGTAAAAATAAATTAATGTTATTTGTTCGGACGAATAAGTTATTTGTTCGGACGAATTACGATTTGTTCGGACGAATAAGTTATTTGTTCTGACGAATTAGCTATTTGTTCGGACGAATTAGGATTTGTTCGAACGAATAAGTTATTTGTTCGGACGAATTAGCTATTTGTTCGGACGAAAAAAGTTATTTGTTCGGACGAATTAGGATTGTTCGGGCGAAGAAGTTAATTGTTCGGACGAATTAGGACTTGTTCGGACGAATAAGTTATTAGTTCGGACGAATTAGGATTTGTTCGGACGAATTAGGATTAGTTCGGACGAATTAGCTATTTGTTCGGACGAAAAAGGTATTTGTTCGGACGAATTAGGATTGTTCGGGCTAAGAAGGTATTTGTTCGGACGAATTACGATTTGTTCGGACGAATAAGTTATTTGTTCGGACAAATTACGATTTGTTCGGACGAAGAAGTTATTTGTTCGGACGAATTAGGATTTGTTCGGACGAATGAATTATTTGTTCGGACGAATAACTATTTGTTCGGACGAATAAGTTATTTGTTCCGACGAATTAGGATTTGTTCGGATGAATTAGGATTTGTTCGGACGAATTAGCTATTTGTTCGGACAAACAAGTTATTTGTTCGGACGAATAAGATATTTGGTTTGAATGAGTTAATTACTATACCAGAGAGAGAGAGAGAGAGAGAGAGAGAGAGAGAGAGAGATTTCATAATTTTAAAAAGTCTAAATCAGTTTACGAGATCATGCGCAGATCCAGGAAATTTTCCCGATTGGGGAAGGGGGGTCTAAAAGATAATTTTGTTTGCCCCCTCCACCCCAAACTCACCTCTAGATGCCCATTGAGATGCCCATTCTAGGCAACGCAGGTTTTTCTTAAGTAACAAAAAAAAATTTCGCGCTATGCCATATATAATATTACTCCCGCCCTTTATTGACATGCACAATTTTGACAGATTTTGAGACTTAAGCTTATATTCTGGCAGCAAAATATGTCTGATATTGTATAAATACAGGGACGTCGAAAGATATTTCATTTT
>WFKH01011926.1:67069216-67083578 GCA_016163765.1 Magallana hongkongensis
AAATAATTTTCTTTGCTATTTTATTTAAAAGGATGATCAAATGTTCAGTGAACTTGCTACATTTTTAGTTATTTCGCTGTTGCTTTTTCATTGTCTATTTAGGGAGTTTTTACCCCTTTATTAGATTCCTAGCTGTGGACTGCAGAACTTTTGTCTTGCCCTATAGAAGTCAGCTGTTTTGGACAACATATTGCAGAGAAATGTTAAAGCCACCCTCATGAAATAAAGAGTAAGGTGCATGTATTAATTACTTTGGCAGTAAAAAGAAGAAGGAATAAATGTCTACTTTATTTTGCAGTAGGTAGCAGATTAATGTGTTTTAAAGAGAAATAATCACTGCATGTCAGAATTGCCTTTGGCTCACCCTGTAATTGAACAAGCTGATAGGATTACATGAAACATTAATGACGTTATTTTTTGTCCTCACCCTGTAGTTGTAGATGGATTGATGTGCTGTGAAGAGAAGATGCTAGCTAGCACTGGCTTTAGATAAACATCGGATATTTTGGGATCTGACTTCACGGAATATATAGCTGCATACCAGAGTATAGCAAGGGAATCCCAATAAAGCACGATATAAAAGAGAGGTCTCGCATTAATGCATTAGAAGTTATTCACTGCAGTATTAAGGCAGGTGAGTGCTTGCATAGTATCTTTTGCATAGAACATCTTTTAAATTAATTGAAAGTTAAACAAATGATTAATATTGCTTATTATATATGTTATATTTTCATTTTTTTTCTTGATTAAAATGTTAAGTAAAAGATGAGGATTTTGAGAAATTATTCTTTTATTTGTTTCATTTAGAAATAAAAATAATTCTAATTTAGAAGTATATAATATAACGAAAGAGATTTTATAGTTTAAAAAATTTCAGTTTTATATATATGGTAATTCTATAATGATATGGGATATTGGAGGAAAAATTTTAGATACATTAATAATTGACTATAAATGAAGTAATTCTTTATAATAAATATAATTTTGTTGATGAAATTCTGAAAAAAAAATAATGAATTGAATTGTCCAATTATCAAATATAACAAAAAACATTTCTGAGTCAACAAAAATATAGCTGCAAGTTTTATTTATTAATACACATATCTGAGAATTATAAAAGAGTATAGGTTATACAATGTACAGATTATAAGAAAACTCTGAAAAAAGGCAGATTGAAAACAAATAATTTGTGTAAGGGAAGAGGCTAGGTTATGTATCTAAATAAGGTTTACACAGATGTACAGTACATTTATTTAACATATTAAACATATAAATGTTCAACAGTTATGTTTAAAAAAAAAATGGGAAAACCACCTAGTCTTGTTTTCTTTGCTGGTTTTAAGTCATATTTTTCTGTGGCCCATTTATCTTTGTGGAGGTTAACTTCTGTATTCTATTTTCATATTTTTCAGGGGAAGATTACCGGTATATCAGATAAACAGTCTAAGACATCGGGGATAAAACCATTCATCTTCCTATAACATTATGTATAGTATCTCACCAGGAGCCAGCATTTGGTGAATTTCTGGAAATCCCCCCCACCCCCCGCCTCCCCCTAAAAACTTCAGTATATTAGCTCAGCCATAGTAATGACCAAGCATTGAGCAAGGGAGGAACCTAAAAATTCTTAGAATTATTTTTCTTACCATCCACCATCTGATCTGAACATGTCTATAGTAGACTACTAGTAAGACCAGGCATGCAAATAAAAGGGGGGGGTCTTGTCAATTGCAATTTATTAGATGTTTGTGTCTGGAGATTTATGCATTTATTGCATGGCATTGTTTGTAAATGTTAAGCTGATGATGATGATGATGATGATGATGATGAAAGTTTTAAATTTTGGGGTTCAAAAGATTTATGTCAAAATATATAAATTTAAAAATTGTATGAAACCAAATACATGTAACTACAAAATATGAATATAGAATGAATTTGATTCTTAATATATTTTAGATAGCAATATTTACATTTTCCAGTCTCTTACTTGTTTGAGATGAAACTACATATACTATTTTGTGATGCCATAGTCCAATACTTTCATCAATGACAGTTTTAATTGTACTATTCGCTGAGAATTATGTAAATAAAAGAAATAAGGAATCACTCATATTTATATGAGGTGATCAAATGTGTTCAAGCATGATCGAATCTAGCTATCATAAAGGTCGTCGGGCAGTATTATAAATTTGATCACTCTCGGCTGTATTTAATCATCTCAAAAAACTCAAAGAATGATTCTTTATTCCTAAATTACACTGAAAGCACTGCTTATT
The DNA here is from genome assembly GCA_016163765.1 of Magallana hongkongensis. Taxonomy (NCBI): domain Eukaryota; kingdom Metazoa; phylum Mollusca; class Bivalvia; order Ostreida; family Ostreidae; genus Magallana; species Magallana hongkongensis. Next base: position 67,071,493 of record WFKH01011926.1, read on the forward strand.
GTTTTGGGTGGAATAAGATGAAGCAGATAAATTGCATTGCCGAAAGACACAACAGCATTTAATGACTATGGGAGGGCTTCAACAAGGGACCTTTATGTTACTGGCCTAGCACTTATGTGTGTGACCACTAATTTGAGAAGCAATGGTTTGCCATATATTGTAATGATGGGAAAATCATGATTTAATAAGCTTGATACACTTGTTTTTACCTATTAAAAATTATGGATCCATCCCTTTAGTATGTTAAAAATTCAATTCACCAGTAAATTGAACTTACACTAATCCCACAGTAACTATAAAAGCATTAAATGTTCAGACCAATTACTGTAGCTATAAACATAACTTTATTTTATTGGCAATGCCCAAGAAAGACATGAGCAATAAAACGAGAAGATTCAGACGTTTTTATTCATAATCAATAGAGACTGGACAACGTTTTTATCAGCGTTTGTGGTTTTTGATGGCTGAATTGAGTTACAAGTTACTTCTCTTCGTGAATTTCAGTCATAGTTGATGAGGACTTATCAATCATAATGCAGCAAAGAGAAAGGGAGATGGGATCCAATTTCTTCTTCCCTGGATTTTGTTAGATCCATTTGGAGCAGTTTAATGTCCCTTTTTATATTTATGTTGGATAAATTGCTTTGTAGGTTTTCTTGTGTTTAGGAAATGCTGATGTTTGCATTATACAAGGCTTTGTAATTTAGTGCTTGCTAAAAAATTTTTACATCTGAATTATTCTATGCAAAACGTAGTATTTTTTTTTTATAAATGCAACCTAATTTGCTCACAGTTCTTAATTGTTAATACCTAAAACCTAATTCAAACTTTGATCTATGTAAATATATAATGTTTTACTACAATACATGCTGATGAAATACAATTTTTTACCCCCCCCCCCCTCAATAAAAAAAGGAAAGAAACTGAAAATGACAATATGCATGTTACTGGGTTTTTTTTAAATATAAAACCCTATTGCTAAGCTCCTTAAATTACATAGAATCATTGATTCCAGAGTAAATATCTTCACCAAGCTGTTGATAATGATATGATATTACACTACATAAGATATCATGTATCGGTTCAATAATAGCAGAATACTGCAGTGAACATGGACACTTGACACTTGACCTAGCTGCTATTTACTACTCCCCTTTGGAGCAGCTTGGGCCACATATAATTCCTTGCATTAACAGATGAAACAGAACATTTATTCACTTCTACTTTTCCAAGACCTTTTCAATTTTTTCAGGCCTGGGGTTTTCAATCTTAAAAAAAAGCATAAAACATACATGTAGCTGAGTGTTGTCAATTATAATAAGAAATGTGATGACAAAAACTTAAGGGGCTGTATACTACGTTCCCATATATAACAATAAAAAACAGAAAGTAAGATTATCCCCGGTAACTGGTGCCTGCAAGGAACTGGTATAGGGGTGTGCATATGGAGGGGGGTCATTTGTGCAGATACATGAATGTATGTATCAGTGGGGATTGCATTGTTTGGGAGGGACTGGAGAACCAGTGTGTGGCTATCTAGTGGGTCATGGTATCAAAGTGAACCATGCTCTGTACACAGGTGAGCATTGTGACCCATGATTCAATATTTTGTTTGTTTGTTATCTGACACTGCCTGCAAGATTGCTTATTGCAGTGAATTGCATTGTTTATGTTCCCCTCAATACCTCTAATATGCCTGACCTCTGACCCTGGTCTACCTCTTCAGTGGGCATGTCACATGGCAGCCAGTATTACTACTGTACAGTAGTCCGAGCCTAGAATCGTTCCTATACAGACATGTCGTCTACCAATTTCTTGTTCCCTGTTCTTGGTTAGCACTACAGCCCATGGAGACTGACCTTATTCTTGTTTGTTTTTTCCGACACTGACTATCGTCACTATTCATATTTGGTGTTCCGTTAGTCAGTGTGAGGCTGTCTTATTGGACACTGCTTTTAGTACTCAGGTGAGCATTGCAGCCCATGGAGACTCCTTATTAAGAAGGGTGGGTGGTCAACAAATTAACCATTAGATTTTCCTAAAATTTTAAGATTTAATTTATTAAGCTATAAACTATTATTTAGTAAAAAAAAAAAAAGGGCAACACATATATTTTAGCTTTGAACTTTGAATATTTTGAAATATCTTTATACTGAGCTCTTCTTCTAAAGAAGATTAATATAGTCTAAAAATGGCCTTGACCATCCAGCTCTCTTAATGTTTTTGTTTGGTTTTTTTTCTGACCTGTATGGCTGCCTATATTGTCATCCTTTTGGTCACTGATTGACAAATGTCAGGGGACTCCAATCAGCTGATTGATGTCTTCCTTTGATATCTTTGTTTCTGTTAATCGATGTTGTTAATTAGGCGTGGTCCTCATTTCCTCCTATTAATCTCTTTTTTCTTCTCTCGACTTTCTCTCTGTCACAAAAGTATACATTTCCCTTAAATTTCTCTATCTAATTTGTGTTCAATATGCTTGTCCTTTTCTATTATTTCTTTCTATTATAAATTAAAGGTTATTAACTCAGAATGTAAAAAAAAATCAAAGCAGACTTGTGATTATGTATTGACTCTCTCTCTCTCTCTCTCTCTCTCTCTCTCTCTCTCTCTCTCTCTCTCTCTCCCAGAGTTTTTTTTCTCTAGCTTTCTCTCTGAGTTTTCTTTCTTTCACTGTCCATCCATTCTCTCTCCCTTTCCCAGAGCTCTCTCTCTCCTGTTAGTTGTGTGAATGGAGAGACCAGATGACATGTATCTGCTAGATCTGTGCCATCAATTGCCTCACACCCTGTGTCAGGTGTTTACCATCAGTACTCTCGTATCCTAACCTGTACAGGTAACACCAGGTATGTAAGACAAGTACAGGTATACTGATCTAGCAGTAAGATCAGCATATACATATCTGCAGGACAATATAACATACTTGGTTACATTAGAACAGCAATTCAAAAGCAATATCACTATAAACGGTATGCATTTTTTTATATTATTAAGGGGCTGGAGTGTCAATTAGCAAATTCCCCATCAGATCTACTTTAAAACTTTAAGCAGTTATCTAGTAAAGAAAAAATCGAAATATTTCTTTAAACAGAGCTCTTTTTCTAATGTGGATATATATATAGTATAAAAATCTACTAAAGAAAAAAATCCAAGTATTTCAGCTTTAGAATTTGAATATTTTTCAATATCTTTAATCAAAGCTCTTCATCTAAGAGAGATTGATTTGGTAAAAAAATCTAGTTCATTAAAAAATTCAAATATTTTAGCTTTCAGAAATAGAATTTGAATATTTCCCAACATTTTTAAACACAGCTCTTCTTCTAATGGAGATTGATATCGTATAAAAATGGCCATGACCATACGGCCCTCTTAAACATTGTAGTTTAATGTGTACACTGTACAGCACATTTAATATGTACAATGAGAACTTTTATTCAAGGATGTTATATGTACAATGTGTTAGATATGTATATATAGGGATTTGGTAAATTTCTAAAAGTTGAAGGTTGTTTGTGGATTTATGTTAAGTAAATTTCTTGATGTGATTTTTTGTTGACTGGGAGTAAACAGTATATTTACTTTTCACCTTTTGCTTGACAAAGCATGAAAACTCTGCCGTGATCTACACCTCTATATAGTATTGCTACATATTGCAAAACTTTACACCTCTCCTTGGTTTTGTTTTGTTTAGTTTTTTTTTGTTTTTTTGTTTGTGTTTTTTTTGTTTTGTTTTTGTTTTTGTTTTTTGTTTTTTTTTGGGTTTTGTTTTGTTTTGTTTTTTGTTTTTTTTTTGCGGGGGGGGGGGGTAGTGGCATATATTACATGTCCTGCATGATGTTCTTTTTTCATCTCTAGTATCCTCTTTTTGTAGAAGAAAAGAAATTATCAGCAATTGATAGGCCCTACAACTTCCTCCATCTGACTTTGACAGAAAAATCTGTTTTTTCCCGGCTTTGCAGCATTCCTTATACCTTTACATACTCCGCTTCCTCACTTTTCGGATACACATTTTAATCATACACACCCCATATATACCCATCCTCCGCTACCCCTCCATTCACAAACACCAATACACATACACACCTCACATTTACATGTATCACTTCCTCTCCTCCTCCCAAACACATACATCCTTATGTGTACCCATCCACCCCCTCCCCTTCAAACACTATAACACACACACACACACACACACACACACACACACACACACACACACACACACACACACACACACACACACACACACACACACACACACACACACACACACACACACACACACACACACACACACACACACACACACACACACACACACACACACACACACACACACACACACACACACACACACACACCTCATATTTACATGTATCACTCCCTCACCCCTCCCCCACACACATCCATCCCTATGTATACCCATTTATCCCTCCTCCTCCACACACAAACACTATAACACATACACAGCTCACATGACCATGTATACGTATCCTTCCCTCTTCCCCCTCCCCCACACACATACATCCCTACACTTATCACCTTACGTGAACCTTTCCTATTTCCCACATTCGTCCACACCCCATCCCTAACCTATCCTCACACATATACATACCCCCCACACGCACACTAGCACACACATACACTTCGTTTATCCACCCAGCCTGTGCAGAAAAACACAGCCCGTCTAACAAGATGCCACACCCCCCTTGTATTATGTTATTATGTTCAACACTTCACGGTTCCCAAACAATCAGTTTCTTTCACTTTACCAACAGAGAACACAAAAAAACCTTACAACTTTTGTTTGTAAAGAAAGGTCAAAAACAAACAATAACAACTGTAAGTCACCCCCTCTGTTTAGATTTTTAACAAGAACAGATTTGGTATTAAATTTTGTGTTGTCGATTCACAGTCACTGACTTGTGTGAAGGAGAATAAGAATTGGTCATTTAAAAGGATCGACCGGGTGTAGGGTCTTAGTATCTTAGGGGCAACTCTGTACAATTCAATAAATGGAAGGGGCGAGCCTTGTTTCGTGTGTGGGGGTCAGGGAACGGTGCTGTGACATGCTCTCTGTATATGGTATATTTAACGTACCACAGAGGACCTGTTGAGTATTGAATGGAGTCCCTCAATAGGAGTCTCATCACTTTTAGTATGTAACCTTTTATATGTGTATTGAGAACAAAAATTTAAATTAAAAACAAGAGGCACATGGGCCTTATCGGTCACCTGAGTAACTGCATTGTGGCTTTTGCAATGTATATTCATGTGCATTATAATTTCAGTGCTAATGAAACCATTTTTAATCTTCCATGATTGTTTAATCCAATAAACTTTCTAAATTCTAAAAAAAAAAAATTAAAAACTGTAACATACAGTGAAATAATTTAACAAATCTTAAGTACACAAAAAAGATAATCGGTCGAAATTACACCACCCAACCCTATATAATCATTAGAGCCCTGCCCTAACACCAGAAACCCTAACCCAGGGGCCATGCAAATCATACTTTTGGAAGAGGGACTTTTCCTCATCATAACTATGTACTTGATTCATCGGATTAATACCCAGTAGCAGAGAAGAAGATTTTCAAAGAATTACTGCATTCATTTAGAGCCCCACCCTAACACCAGAACCCCTGACCCAGGGGCCAGGAACTTCACAATTTTGGAAGGAAAACTCTTCCTCATCATAACTACATACTTATAATTCATATGCATAATATTCCAGAGCAAAGGAGAAGATTTTCAAAGAATTAATGCATTCATTTAGAGCCCCCCCCCCCCCCCCAAAAAAAAGCAACCCCCCCCCCAAAAAAACTCAAAAACCCCCCCAAAAAACCCTGAGCAAGGGGCCATGAAAATAATAATTTTGGAAGAGGCATTCTTCCTCATTATAACTATGTACTTAGTTAATTAGCTAAATTCCCAGAAAAAAATGAGATTTTTAAAGAATCAATGTATTTTCACTATAAAATCATTAGAGCCCCACCCTAACACCAGAACCCCTGACTCAGGGGCCATGAAATTCACAATTTTGGAAGAGGCATTCTTCTTCATGATAACTATCTACTTAGTTTATTGGTTAAATATCCAGGAGAAGATTTTTTAAGAATCAATGCATTTTCACTATATAATCATTAGAGCCCCACTCTTGCACCAGAACCCCTGACCCTGGGGCCATGAAATTCACAATTTTGGTAGAGAGCTCAATGCTTCCAGTTTTAGACCTAAAATGAATGTGTTAAACATTAAAAACTGTTAAATTAATGCTTAAAATGAATAAGAAGATAGACAAATCAGCTTGCAAAAAGTTTTTTTACTGGTATATTGAACCTATGTAAACAAAAACAAGGCATGAGCCTTGTTTACATGACAAAGAATTGTGAGCACTGTGTCCTGCTTATAACTCTACGACTGACTCAAAATTCTTTTGACCATTAAAAATGCATTTTTAAAGCATTGTAAATGATAAAAACAGAAAAATAGAATTTGAACGAGATCGTGACCATGCCCCTTTAAGTCCAGCATTGTAATAAAAAAAGAACAATGAAGTTTTTGTCTAATGTTATTTATACATTTCTTAAATCAAAAAAATAAAACATTGTATTGATTTAAGGGATTTATAAAAAACATATCATGTTTTTTTTAAGAAAACATGACATTTAAAAACAAAATAGCAAAATTAAGAATTACATTGAAATATGAATAGATAAACCATTTATTTCAAAGTAAAAGATAAACAATAACCTCTGATTACATAATTTAAAATTTACTCATCTATTTTTTGCAGATAAAGAGAAGATTGATGTTTGAAATGAAGACAACAACATCTTTTAAAAAAGGGTTAAGAAGACAGAAAGAACAACCGGATTAAGATCTGGTCTCCTTAGCAACAAAATGGAGACTATTCGCTTTGAAAAACTCCATGGCTCTAAGAATCTTGTTACATTTTACAATATCTATGTTGTTGACAAAATAGCTGGAGAAGATCAGCTTTTTTTCAAGCCTGGAGATTCTAGATCTGGTGTATTTGTTAAGGAAGACGGAAAACCAGAAAAAAGCCTTGGGAATTGGAATTGCTATTGCAATGTTTTCCAAAGAGATTTCATTTCTAAGATTGCTAAGATTCTAAATAACCTTGGACTGACAATAGTCCAATATCGCGAATATTTATATTGAAAGTGAAAGTGAAAAAGCATAATAAATGAATATCAACAAATTTATTCTATGAATCATACAGTATTATAAACAACACTTGCAGAGTATTTTTATACAATATGTGCATCACAAAATATTTATGTGAAGAGTAATCGAAAGTAATCGAATAATCGAAAAAGTAATCAAAATTACACTGAAAAGAACACTTGTATATAACAAAAGAATTGACCCATAGGGCCGGTATTGGTTTCTGTCTTTACAAAAAGCATATCGATTTCCGTTCCACTTTTTGATTTCAGGCCATACACAGTAAAATCTTTCTAGTTCTCATAATGCATAGTGATTGAAAAAAATTTTTACAGTCGTTGTCCGAGCAGTATGAGTTATGGACGCTTTTTTTTTTTACGTTACTACCTTTAAATTTTATTTTCAGTTTACTTTCTATAATACGATACATGAACTTTATATGCGTTTTTTACAACCAGGGATATATGAGCAACTATCGAAAGTCTCGCGTGACGCGATTTCAAAGGTCGTTTTATGCATCAATTTTCTTTTACTCTATTGAAAACATTACCACAATATCCTTTAAAAAATAAGGCATGTGTTATTTTACTTTATTCCCGTATAGGAGCATAACTACAATGATTAAATTCTCTCATATGCCGTGTCCGCAATGACGTTAAAATTGGGTATTTATTTTCCTTATATCTCATTCAGTTTTGAACATGATGATTAAAAATTTAAGAAAGCTCAACAAGAAGAACACATTCATTTGCTTTAACCAGAAGCAATATTTTTACAAGATTTTTTTATTTGAACTTATTTCTTTCACAACGATTGCCTGGCAAGTTCATAAAATAATGTCTTTCGTTCGTATGGATGTTTTACGCGATGTGTTCCTTAATGTGGGAGGATAACGCAAAATTTGCGATTTTTTTTTCAAAACGTGCATATTTTTGGAAGTAAATGTAAACATGGCGGTAAAGAAGTTGGTAATCCCGTTAGTGTATATACGTCCTTTTTCAACTCATTTCTTTGGAGATGATACATTTAATTTAGAAATAATGTCATTGGTGTAAGAAATGCAAATTATAAAAAAATGAAATCTAAGAAGTGGCTTGACACTGAAATGTAGCCCTACAGCTTGGAAACAGGATCAGATTATAGTTATTCATTAAAAAATAGCACTGCTTGTTGTCAATTGGCGAGGCCCCTGTTCTGTTAACAGGCTCCTGACGTTATATATTCTTCTCATAATAAAAATAATAACCCCTACTTAAATATACACAAAGTACCCATCGCTGCCATATTGGATTTATTGAACATAGTCAATTCGGCCTGGATTTTTGCTTATAACTAAGCTGTAATGTTTTTGTTTTTTGTTTTAGTTTGTTTTTTGGTGCTCATCGCCCGCGTCCGATTTGTCACCAAACACCTTAGGTTACTACCGATTCAACTAAAAAGGCATATTATCTCATTTATTAATAAAACTCTCTCTACATTCTGCTTCTGATTTTCTACAAACTGCTCAAGAAAGGGCATTCGTTTACAATTTGGAATATCCCTTTTTGATTGGAAAGGCAAGAGCAACAGTTTTTGCTCGACATGATTTTTTTTACGTGGCACCTGTCTCGAGTAAAATAGAGTGAATGATTCTTGTCCTCAAACAAAGCGTGCTTACACTAAGGTATAGTTCCGGTTGATTCGTTTTACATGTAGTTAGGTATATACTTTTTCCATCGATATCTTTAATTCAAACAGCAGATATGCATTTAAGGAAGAAGATCGAAGTTAAATCTACAAAATGCAAAATTCTGCATCAAAAAATAAAACAATGTTTATAATTGCCGTTAATTTTAAAAAGGAAAAAGTATGCCCACAGATGGAATCGAACCAGGGCACAAAAAACATCATGTGTGATATAGCCAGCAGTTTAACCCACTGCGCTATCCAGAGCATACTCTTTTCGATGTAAATATAGACCACCATGATAGAAATCAGTTTCCGAAATTTTTGTCGGTTTTTTTGCAAAATTCGACCCCAGGGCCGGGATGCCCCTTTAAAAACTCTATCTTAATTTATTCCTTTGAACAAAACCGTTCAAAATATCTAAGTTTTTTTTAGGGGCAGGCTGGTCCTGAAGGATATCTAGGCCAAAAAGCACGCAGAAACATACCATTTTACTGAGAAAATGCTGTTTTAGCCAACTTTGAAGATTAATAATAAAATTGCAAGAGCAATATGATAGGTTCAAAATGCAAATTCGAAAAATTTAGAAATATGTGCGATAGAAAATAGCAAAAAAAACTTTTATTTTCAAAAGTGTTTTTTTTCCGGGAAATTCATCTCCCCATATAGGTCAATTCTTTTGTTATTTGCAATAGATCCTTTTTAGCTGTAATCGATTCTATTACGATAACAAGTAATTGAAAATCTCTTTGATTACACATTACTGCCGATTACTTGAAAAAAGTAATCAATACAATCGAGTACGATTACTCGATTACGATTACCTTATGCCTGGTAGTTACTACATCCATATGAGTCTGTTTACTGACTGATAATCAAAATAATCGTAAACGTTTTTATACCTACGAGGAAGACTAAAGAATTCTTTGTCTGTTAAAAAAATAATTATTCAAAAAATTATATTCATTGCCGAAGGTTTTCTATGTTGTTTTTTTTTCTTAAATAGAATTAAAAAAAATGAGAGTAAAAGAAATATTACATTTTTTTAAAGCTTTGGAACAACAACATTTACGTTGTTGTTTACGGTAGCTAACCATTCAATTTCATTTCGTTATTTTATCATTTATTAAAAAAAAGAAAGAAAAAAAACACCATACAATGTGCGGTTGGCAGTTATTATGTCTCCACTTTTCTGTTTTTATCTCTTTTCTTTATAGCTATGTGCCAAATTCGGACAGATTGAGCGTAAAAATAACTTTTATATACTGTAAACGTATAATATTGAGAGTGTGCGATATTTTGCGTATTTTTGGCGGGGAGCAGATTCCACTTAATTAATTATATGTACTTTAGGTAATTAAGCTAAATTGATACACAGCTAAATGTAATACATTTACAGCAATCCCTGGACCAAGCTAGTTGGAAACATTTTTTCCTTGATTTTACCATTTGATGACTTTTTACAATAGTTGTCACATATGTAAAAAGAAAAAAGAGCCTTAGGGCAGCATATAAAAAAAACCCCAAGGGACTCCCATTGGGTTCAATTTCAAAAATTGACAAAACTTAACAACTATCAAGACTAAACTCTAGGAAGGGTAAATGAGCGATTTTTTTTTTCAATCTTATATTTATCAAAGTAACATCATGCATGTAGTTTCATGAAATTCTAACACACTATCCAATAATCATACGACTTACAAAGAATACACCAATCACATCATTGTTAATAAAAAAGTATATCTTGCACAATTTCTCCATTTTTTAGTTCGTTAATATCATTTGTCATGCGAAATAACTGCAACTTAAACGTTGTACTAACATAACTCACACCAAGCTGAGACACAACTGTGTATTAAATTATGATCTACGAGAGTTGTTCGGAAATTATTGAGACAACACAAATATTTCCCTTTCTAAGTGACAAATATTTGTGAAAATTTGCGTAAACATTGATGAAATAATTGAGCAAAGTAATATTACAAAATATTTAATAATTTATTTTACGACGGAACATAAACAAGTCAGTTGTCGGGGTACCCGGCGCAGGCATAAACTCGGAGTTTAAAAAACTTAATCATCTATGTTTTAAGTGCTTGTAGACCTACAATTGATCATAAAATAAATCAAATTGTAAATGATCATTTTGGTATTTATTGTGACTAACTTTTATGCAAGTTTTACAAGTGTTTGATTTGAAATACGGAGATAGTACAAAAATATTTACCAACCAATAGAAGTTAGACTGCGACGGTTTATTGAAATTTGACGTCAAGGCGGCGCAGCGAATATACATCAAATTGGAGGGAATCTCAGAAGACCTTTACTTGCCAATAAATTGCTTAAACACAAACTATTAAAAGGTCAGGGGCCAAAAGCTACTGTTAATTGGAGTTTATTTACTGATTGCTTAACTAGAATTAAAACAAAGGGACTAAATATCAAGTGCTTTTTGCACACAAACTGATTTCAACAGTTCTAAGATATACAAAGAATGAATGTAAGAGACGTTTCACAGTAAGTTGACTTTTTTCACAAAAATTCAAGAATGGAGAGAATATATGAATGTTGCCATCTTAAAATAAAAAGAAAAGATGAAAAATGAAGAATAGATCATGTTTTCCTTTCGATTCTAAGGTGTTCAAAACATAGGAGAAAGGAGAAACGTTAAAATGACGTTGCAATGAGTTTGTTGTTGCTCTGAGTCAATGGATGTAGGCATGTTTGTTAGCTTACCAGTAGTGAACAAATGATGTCATTAACTTCAAATTTTTACGTTGATAAAAGGTATCCGTGTTTACTTTCTGGTGAAATTTAAATAATTTTTCTTCTTTTCCAAGGGAGTAAGAGAAAATGTCTCAATAATTTCCGAACAGTCCTCGTTATAAACGTAATTTTATAAATAATCCATTGTATTTATGTGGTAAAACAGAAAATGTATATCATTTCTTTTTTCTTGTAAAAAATATTCTAGAGCTAGAAACAACTTGTTTGACCAATTATTAATGCTAGATTAAGTCAATATTGATATTAGTTTACTTTTATGTGGTAACGATAACCTACTTTTACATATTAAGAATATCATTTTTGCTTCTGTGCACAAATTTCTGGACGAATCTCCGAGATTCAAGTAATTTGTCCTTGTTTAAATGTGTATATCAGTATATATTTTAATTTTATATGCATGGCAGTTATTGTTACATTTAAGGAGAAGATCCAGTAAGTTGC
>WFKH01011926.1:67121991-67139426 GCA_016163765.1 Magallana hongkongensis
ATTTGTTTCCGTCTAGTGATTATTTAAGGGTCCAATGCCAACTGGTGTGGTCCTTCTTGCTATATATGCCTCGGCTGTCAGGGGTGTTTCCATACTCAAGGGCCCGTGAAAGGTAATGGATGACCTGTACACAGTCTAAAGCCAAGGACTGTTACGACGAGCATCTACCCAATATAACTTGAACCTTGTACTCTGCTGTTAACCACAGTTCCGGGTTTAACGTTAAAACGCTCATGTTAGGCAGTGAAGTCATCACAATTGTCAGTCTGATGTATGCCCCCTAGCAGACGGGGGCACTGTGGATCTTGCACCAATGCGTTGGGCTTTTAGGAGATATTGAGCCAGTAGTAGGCAACTACTTGCGATTAAGGAGAGGTAGACCCATTACTGGACTAAGACCCACCTTTGGTAGAGACTCAGGCCGTCCATGGATATGCCTCACTGTCGGGCGAAACCCCTTGTCTTTCGACTTGCACTTGTCGCTTGATCTCTTGTTACCTCTTGGGTTCTTGAAATTGGCATTACAGCCCCTTGACCAGTGGCAGCAGTTCCACTGATAGGTTGGACTGAGTTTACTTGAAGAAATGTACTCTTTAGAAGTCATTATATGTACGACTTATCAAAATATGGTGATGTCATCCGGCGGGAGCCGCAGCTCGTGCAGACGGACCAGATACCCATATCCCAGTTGCTACAAAACAACAGCTCTATATGTTCTGGAGACTAGTACCTTTATTTATCTCGTTTTTAGTGTACAAATGTTATATCCCAGTAACAAAGCAGATTTGTTGCATATATCCAAGTTAAAAATGGCTAGAAGACTTATAACGTTAAAGCCATTCATTGTACATGTAGATACTATCATTTTCTTGCATTACATTAGTTCGACGTTTACTTAGCATCTCCGATGTAATGTCGCGTCATACATAATGCTATGAGACTCTAAACAAAATCATGTGTTTTTAAACAACAATCTCATCATAATGTATTTATCAAAAATAATTAAGATTAAAGAGATCATTTTTAACGAGTGCACTTTATTTTCATTTAAACCTCTTCTTAAATCATATTTATAGGAAAATGATAACGTCCTTGTTGTCGAAAGCAGCATCTTAAATGCCTCAGTACAGCGTTCGACACTAACGGTAGCCCGCTAGCCCGGGACAACTGAAACTGGAGGTCGGGCTACCAAACAAGTCATAATGGTTGTCCTGCGGGGTTACTGATATTTTGAATACCATACTATCACTCAAAGGAATGTGTTTTAATTTTTTTTTAAATGTGATATACAAATTCCAAATATTCACTACCGAGATTCTGAATCGTTGGTGCGAGATAATTCGGTCTCTCTACTATGTTATTGTTCGACGTTGTTTTGGTCCGACTTATCAAAAATCTTGATTAGCAAAGTGTTTGAAACGCCGATGAATGGACATAGAATGCAAGCGGTGGACCGACTTAGTTAATTGATCTGGGAAAAAATGTGGAATTACCTGGCGGATCAAGAATATCACCGATGGCTCTACCGCTCTTAACGTAACCGGGTGTCAATTTTCTTTACTCGGGAACAAATAATGGATTCGTATGAAAGAAATATTGGTACTGGTACTTTTTGAAGTAAAAATTTTACAACTAAATATAGGCTTACTTGGCCATATAAAATTTGTTTCTTCAATTAATGAAAAAAAAACTCATCTTACTTTTTAGTGATGAAGTGACATTTTTGCTCAAAAATACAACCAGAATGCAGGATTTGGCATATTCATTCCAAAATAACTAGCCAGGGCTAGTAAGAAATAACATTTGGTAGCCCTGCAGATAACAATATTTTTTTTAAATTAGTGTCTACCCCTGCAGTTAGGCTACTACTGTAATTAAAATTGTGTGTTTTGTATCATTTGGCTGTACCTAGGTTCTTTAGTTCTTTATTGACCAAAGGAGCCATGTGGCTCATAGGCATATAATACACACAATTAACAGGGGAATGGCGGAGGGTTCTACATGGTATATATATATATATATCAGATGGGCTTACAGTGTACACTATTATTAATATAGTATATATGTAAATATACGTAAGACAGATAACATCATAAGGAATTAACATATTAAATTATCTCTCAGCTTCGAAGCTTTCAATAAATATTGACAAGTTTCTGAATAGATTTGAAGTTATCATAAGTAAACAACTGTATAAATTTGAAAAAGGAAGGTTTCTTATAGTAGTAAAGTTTTATGTATTATTCTCGAATATTCGAAAAAGCAGGGCAAACCAGAACAAATTGAAATTCGTCTTCTATCTCTTGAGAATTACACAAAGTACATTTACGGTCACTTCTAGGTATGTTTTTATACCTTCCGTTTTCAACGTTTAAGGAATGTGCTGATAATCTATATTTACATAACAGGGACTTTTCTATATGTTACAACCGTTTGAAAAGATATTTCTGTAATCAAAAATGTGAAGCTATTTCCTTGTACACTAAACATTTTGAAGAATTTTCAAAAACACTATAACAATTCTGTATGAACGCGTCCGTCCGTAAGACGCTGTTCCACTAGTAGAACAAATTGTTTAACATTAGTAACTTCTTGTTGTTCCCAAAAATTTCCAAGTCCCAAACAATTAAGTTCATTTCTAACTAGGCTTACCCAGTTTTTACATTTTTCCTGTTGTTTTTCATATTCATGTAACAATTCATTATAACAGCTTTGGAGTCTACAATTATTTGTTGTCAGCAAGCTACACCAGTATTTCAGAACACTAAGGTCAATGCATTTGACTGTTTTAACAGGATGACGAATAAAGAATCAATATATGCCGGTGTATACCATTGATATACATGGCGGTCTATTGATTGCTTATAATGTGTACTAATTCACGTGTCTGACAATTGACAAAACCAAATACTATAAAGGCTAGCATCTAGCCCAAATATATGGGGCCGTGGGCTCAGCTTTTAATCGCAATTCCGGGTTTACTGCTACACTGTAATAGGCTCATGTTAGGCAGTGAAGTCAATGCATTTTTCAGTCTGTCTGACGTATACCCCCGTCCCTAAAAATGAAAAAAAAAAAAAGAAGAAAGGCAATGTAGAACCTGTATGTGTTTGCCCTTGAGGTAATCGTGGAATTTCTAGGGTCGAGCTTCCCGTGTTTCAGGAGAGGTAGGCTCCCCTCCTTGACAAGGACTCACTATCGGCAGAGATCTAGACCGTCCATGGGCCACCCCTGACTGTTGGCGGAGGACATGTCTTATGAGTCTATTAGTTACCGAGAATGGCGTATTAAGGTGGCAAATGTTTTAAAAATTCTAAAAAGGTGAAATTTGATTATAACGTACTTTATCATTATTAATATCAACAGGTGTCCGTTTCAACCCTAAGACTAGCGTTTATCATAGTTAAACCTGCATGTTTTATTATTCTTAGTGAATTATTGTCTGTTTTAAATTTTCATTTCTACATAATATTTGTGATGCATTATCTAAAAGTGCATCTTACATTTGCTATATCCATTCAACAATCGAGATACTAATTTGACATCAATGTGAACATCCAACCACGGCGAATAACCGCACTGACAATTGCGTCAACCCGTATGCATTTCAACCTTTGTATAGCCCCCACTTATTTTTTTTAACATACGATATGGCCTTGATGCAACGGAACGCTTTAGTGTTTCAGTGTGTTCCGGACTGTTTTTACCCTCTTCTGCGAGGTGGTTGTCAGGTTCCTCGCGTACTACGCTCTCAGCTGTCTTCTCTCGGTAGATGTACCAAGCTATTAAATCGATACATTCATACCTGCGGTAATTGGAAAGAAAAGCATGACAGAGAAAGAGTTTAAGTATTTTTTGAAAATTTAAACCTTGTAGTGAGGCATATATAATTACAAGGTAGGTCAGTTTACCTTATTATATACCATTGAAAAACACTTTTTGTAGCTACAATTAGGTAAACAGAGGTTTTTGACCTATAAAAAAAAAACAACAATTAATCAAAACTATTAATTAAATTGTCTGATATATATATATATATATATATATATATATTTACATGAATGAAACGAGAAACGAACTTCCTCATTGAATCGCACAATGACACAATGCCAATTCCAGGTAATGATTTGGAGGGAACGGGGTAAATTACCCACGCTGTTCGTAGTTCGTAATTTTGTTTAAGCTGAGGATGTTAAGTCACTGAGGTTATGTATTTTTTATTTTTTCAATATTTTTTAAAAAAGTTCTTAATTTTTTCAAGAAAAGTAATTTTTAATTCATACAACGAATAATTCGCAATTTATTTAGATTTCAACAGATAATTATATGTGTGTACGTTAAATCGTTACCATGCTTGGCAATTTAAGTCGATTGGGAATATATTTTTGGGGTGTTTCAGATGTGTTTTATGAATGCCACGGAAATAGCTGCAAACTTTTATATGTTCTTTTGTTATAAATTTTCAGTTTTTGAGAATTGATAACTATAGTTAAAGCAAACAACATATAACATATTCTTTTTGGATCCTAGCATTGATATTAAACAATATGTTACACAATTAACGCGTGCGACGTTATCTCTGCATCGGCCGAGTTTCAACGTATGACACCAATTTTCTTGCAGTATGCGACCATCACCTTAACAACCTTGTATGAAGTTGATCATAATTATTTATAGCTAAAATGAAACCTATACAAATTGGCAATAAACTCTGAGACAAAGGTGAAGCCATCATAAAGCACAAACATTCCAATATTCTCTAAATGATATACTACTGTTCATATTGAAGAAATAATAAACAACCCAAATAAAATTAGATTAAGGAAATTAACTTGTCCCTGGTCCCGCAAGTTAAAACCAAATATTTGAGTTAATTTGATATCTTACGACTGACACGTTAGAACATTTGTGAGAGACTCTTTTGAATCGACTGGTTTTTTTTCTATTTTTTATCATATGATTTTATTAATGCATTATAGAACAACAAAACAACTCAATGACGATGAATCAAACATTGTACAGCAATGAAAAAAATCCAGAAATCATGATCATTGGACGGCATTACACCTCAACCACTGAAGTAGATAATCGAACTCAGTCCGACAATCCGTTCGGCGGAATTCATCTGCTATTCGCCATGTATCTTTGTACCGCCTTGATTATCTTGGTTGCAGTCGTAGTATTGTTTGCCAGAAGAAAGTGGACTTCATCTAATCCCACCGAACATCAGCAAGAGCTATGTTGAGCTTTCTTAACCTGAGCATTCATAATAGGAGAAACCTTACAAACTGTTCAGTAAATATCAATTTTATAATAGTGCTGATAGCCTTATATACTTTGTTAAACTACGATGATAGGAAGTTAATGACAAGTTATACGATTATATTATATAATTTCCTCTTTATTCTTAAATCATTATCTATGTCCACATATGGCCACTTTGACATTGTATTAGAGATAAATGTTTCTTGACAAATGATATTTAAAAAAACTGTGAAAAAACGAATGATGGTAATGAATTTCTTTTGACTTAAAATTATTTTTTCTCCTCAGATATATGTTCTCTATGCAATAAAAGAAAATTGAATATAAGAGATATTTTTTTAACTAAAAACCGGGGTTTTTTTTATATGTTGTGCACTGATTCACGTGTCTATATCTATGAGTCTGTCTTTTATGAGTCTGTCTTTTAAAAGGCTTTTTTAGCCTTGGAGTTGGACAAAACTAAGACGCCCGATGATAGTCTGATGGCAGAGATTAATGGATTCATGGCCCTCCGGGTCTACATTTCGTAGGCAATATGATACCGTACAACACAGGTTATTGTACCCAGAGTACTGCTAGAGTAGAGCATGCATTCGACCAGCCTGCTTTCGCGATGGCTATGTAGGTTATTCTAGGTGTAGTCTTAAAAGGTTATGTCAGGGAGAAAGGGGTGGTCAGCCAGGGTGTCTTTCAGCTTCTAAGTTCATCATTCAGTCAGTGGGAATTTTCGCTGCATAGTGATTATGAAGAGATCCCCATGTCATTTCGTTTCTATGTGCCTGTGTCTGCGAAAGGTGGTCAGCAAGGGGTAACCTCCAGCTCTTCAGTAAGGTGTAGTTTACCAGTCGGTCATCGAGATTTTTTTCCGCCTAGTGTTTTGTAGTGATCCACATGCCAACTCGTTCCGATGTGGTACTTATCTGAAAAAGTTCCTCGACGATCAGAGATGTTTCCACAACTTAATGGCCTGTGAAAGGTAACAGCTAACAGACATATCTTTTGCTCGACCGGACCCTTTTTTGCTGACATTACCTTGAGCTAAAACCCCATCTAGCAATCCTTAGCTTTGTCGAAGTAACACCAAGTAATGTCTGGGAGAAATACGGATGGGTAAGGCACAGTATGATGTGCTGGGTCTGCGAGGGGTGGTCAGTCAGGGGTAACCTCCAGCTTTTCATTAAGGTGTAGTTTACCAGTTGGTTATCGGGATTTGTTTCCGTCTAGTGATTATTTAAGGGTCCAATGCCAACTGGTGTGGTCCTTCTTGCTATATATGCCTCGGCTGTCAGGGGTGTTTCCATACTCAAGGGCCCGTGAAAGGTAATGGATGACCTGTACACAGTCTAAAGCCAAGGACTGTTACGACGAGCATCTACCCAATATAACTTGAACCTTGTACTCTGCTGTTAACCACAGTTCCGGGTTTAACGTTAAAACGCTCATGTTAGGCAGTGAAGTCATCACAATTGTCAGTCTGATGTATGCCCCCTAGCAGACGGGGGCACTGTGGATCTTGCACCAATGCGTTGGGCTTTTAGGAGATATTGAGCCAGTAGTAGGCAACTACTTGCGATTAAGGAGAGGTAGACCCATTACTGGACTAAGACCCACCTTTGGTAGAGACTCAGGCCGTCCATGGATATGCCTCACTGTCGGGCGAAACCCCTTGTCTTTCGACTTGCACTTGTCGCTTGATCTCTTGTTACCTCTTGGGTTCTTGAAATTGGCATTACAGCCCCTTGACCAGTGGCAGCAGTTCCACTGATAGGTTGGACTGAGTTTACTTGAAGAAATGTACTCTTTAGAAGTCATTATATGTACGACTTATCAAAATATGGTGATGTCATCCGGCGGGAGCCGCAGCTCGTGCAGACGGACCAGATACCCATATCCCAGTTGCTACAAAACAACAGCTCTATATGTTCTGGAGACTAGTACCTTTATTTATCTCGTTTTTAGTGTACAAATGTTATATCCCAGTAACAAAGCAGATTTGTTGCATATATCCAAGTTAAAAATGGCTAGAAGACTTATAACGTTAAAGCCATTCATTGTACATGTAGATACTATCATTTTCTTGCATTACATTAGTTTGACGTTTACTTAGCATCTCCGATGTAATGTCGCGTCATACATAATGCTATGAGACTCTAAACAAAATCATGTGTTTTTAAACAACAATCTCATCATAATGTATTTATCAAAAATAATTAAGATTAAAGAGATCATTTTTAACGAGTGCACTTTATTTTCATTTAAACCTCTTCTTAAATCATATTTATAGGAAAATGATAACGTCCTTGTTGTCGAAAGCAGCATCTTAAATGCCTCAGTACAGCGTTCGACACTAACGGTAGCCCGCTAGCCCGGGACAACTGAAACTGGAGGTCGGGCTACCAAACAAGTCATAATGGTTGTCCTGCGGGGTTACTGATATTTTGAATACCATACTATCACTCAAAGGAATGTGTTTTAATTTTTTTTTAAATGTGATATACAAATTCCAAATATTCACTACCGAGATTCTGAATCGTTGGTGCGAGATAATTCGGTCTCTCTACTATGTTATTGTTCGACGTTGTTTTGGTCCGACTTATCAAAAATCTTGATTAGCAAAGTGTTTGAAACGCCGATGAATGGACATAGAATGCAAGCGGTGGACCGACTTAGTTAATTGATCTGGGAAAAAATGTGGAATTACCTGGCGGATCAAGAATATCACCGATGGCTCTACCGCTCTTAACGTAACCGGGTGTCAATTTTCTTTACTCGGGAACAAATAATGGATTCGTATGAAAGAAATATTGGTACTGGTACTTTTTGAAGTAAAAATTTTACAACTAAATATAGGCTTACTTGGCCATATAAAATTTGTTTCTTCAATTAATGAAAAAAAAACTCATCTTACTTTTTAGTGATGAAGTGACATTTTTGCTCAAAAATACAACCAGAATGCAGGATTTGGCATATTCATTCCAAAATAACTAGCCAGGGCTAGTAAGAAATAACATTTGGTAGCCCTGCAGATAACAATATTTTTTTTTAAATTAGTGTCTACCCCTGCAGTTAGGCTACTACTGTAATTAAAATTGTGTGTTTTGTATCATTTGGCTGTACCTAGGTTCTTTAGTTCTTTATTGACCAAAGGAGCCATGTGGCTCATAGGCATATAATACACACAATTAACAGGGGAATGGCGGA
Organism: Magallana hongkongensis; assembly: GCA_016163765.1. Classification (NCBI taxonomy): domain Eukaryota; kingdom Metazoa; phylum Mollusca; class Bivalvia; order Ostreida; family Ostreidae; genus Magallana; species Magallana hongkongensis. Next base: position 67,130,458 of record WFKH01011926.1, read on the forward strand.
GGGTTCTACATGGTATATATATATATATCAGATGGGCTTACAGTGTACACTATTATTAATATAGTATATATGTAAATATACGTAAGACAGATAACATCATAAGGAATTAACATATTAAATTATCTCTCAGCTTCGAAGCTTTCAATAAATATTGACAAGTTTCTGAATAGATTTGAAGTTATCATAAGTAAACAACTGTATAAATTTGAAAAAGGAAGGTTTCTTATAGTAGTAAAGTTTTATGTATTATTCTCGAATATTCGAAAAAGCAGGGCAAACCAGAACAAATTGAAATTCGTCTTCTATCTCTTGAGAATTACACAAAGTACATTTACGGTCACTTCTAGGTATGTTTTTATACCTTCCGTTTTCAACGTTTAAGGAATGTGCTGATAATCTATATTTACATAACAGGGACTTTTCTATATGTTACAACCGTTTGAAAAGATATTTCTGTAATCAAAAATGTGAAGCTATTTCCTTGTACACTAAACATTTTGAAGAATTTTCAAAAACACTATAACAATTCTGTATGAACGCGTCCGTCCGTAAGACGCTGTTCCACTAGTAGAACAAATTGTTTAACATTAGTAACTTCTTGTTGTTCCCAAAAATTTCCAAGTCCCAAACAATTAAGTTCATTTCTAACTAGGCTTACCCAGTTTTTACATTTTTCCTGTTGTTTTTCATATTCATGTAACAATTCATTATAACAGCTTTGGAGTGTACAATTATTTGTTGTCAGCAAGCTACACCAGTATTTCAGAACACTAAGGTCAATGCATTTGACTGTTTTAACAGGATGACGAATAAAGAATCAATATATGCCGGTGTATGCCATTGATATACATGGCGGTCTATTGATTGCTTATAATGTGTACTAATTCACGTGTCTGACAATTGACAAAACCAAACACTATAAAGGCTAGCATCTAGCCCAAATATATGGGGCCGTGGGCTCAGCTTTTAATCGCAATTCCGGGTTTACTGCTACACTGTAATAGGCTCATGTTAGGCAGTGAAGTCAATGCATTTTTCAGTCTGTCTGACGTATACCCCCGTCCCTAAAAATGAAAAAAAAAGTAGAAAGGCAATGTAGAACCTGTATGTGTTTGCCCTTGAGGTAATCGTGGAATTTCTAGGGTCGAGCTTCCCGTGTTTCAGGAGAGGTAGGCTCCCCTCCTTGACAAGGACTCACTATCGGCAGAGATCTAGACCGTCCATGGGCCACCCCTGACTGTTGGCGGAGGACATGTCTTATGAGTCTATTAGTTACCGAGAATGGCGTATTAAGGTGGCAAATGTTTTAAAAATTCTAAAAAGGTGAAATTTGATTATAACGTACTTTATCATTATTAATATCAACAGGTGTCCGTTTCAACCCTAAGACTAGCGTTTATCATAGTTAAACCTGCATGTTTTATTATTCTTAGTGAATTATTGTCTGTTTTAAATTTTCATTTCTACATAATATTTGTGATGCATTATCTAAAAGTGCATCTTACATTTGCTATATCCATTCAACAATCGAGATACTAATTTGACATCAATGTGAACATCCAACCACGGCGAATATCCGCACTGACAATTGCGTCAACCCGTATGCATTTCAACCTTTGTATAGCCCCCACTTATTTTTTTTAACATACGATATGGCCTTGATGCAACGGAACGCTTTAGTGTTTCAGTGTGTTCCGGACTGAACAATGTGAACATCCAACCACGGCGAATATCGGCACTGACAATTGCAGTTAACCTAATTTTCTTTATGATTTTCTAACGATCAATTCTGTATGGTAAATGAGTCAGTGGACTAACAATATAGAGTGAGACTTGAGGTGCTGCAAGGTCGCCCAAGGTAAAGAAAAAGAAAAGCTTATTACAAAGAATTTTCGAAAAGATAGTAGCAAATAGTTTAAAATTAACATCAAGAAGGTAATATGAGAATAAAAACAAAAGTGGGGAACAAGTGTTCTTTCTGGAAAACATTGATCTCTAAAAAATAATAATTAAAAGGTCATCATTATTTCTGTAGTCGGGTCTGACTTTATAGAATATATACCCTTGAAATATTGGTACAAGTTTCGGGGACACGTAAATCCACTAAGTGTACGTATATTAACCAGCAATAACAAATGCTTTCATATCGTACGGGTAAACAACTTTTTTGTTTTTCAATACATGAACTATGGTTTTAACTGTCAACTGCAAAATAACAAAATGAAGTGAAGAACTAGATCCTTGTCACAAAGCGTGCAACATGCTAAACTGTGCGTGAGTTCGAGTGTTTGTACGTTCGTGCAGGTGTGAATTGTAATTTTCTTTTTATATATTACAAAACTTTTTATAAGATCTTTTTTATAAAAGATTTTTATATCTCGTATTCATTATGTAATATTATTTCATCAGATATATGAATAAAATATTCAGTTGAAGAGTTTGCCTTCATTTGAGTCCACCATCGTTGTTCAACGGTGAAAATAAACTAAATTTAAACACCTTACTTCATCTGTTAATTATTGTGAGATGCAACTCTATCTCAATTCCAGGTTCTATTTCCAAAAAAAGTAATAAATGAAGAAATTGCTTAATATTATCAAATGGTAAGCTAAATTGCACAGGTCTTTGCATATGACGTTTCAGTTTGGGACTTAATCGACTAAGAAGGTATGAATATTCTCAAGGAAAAGCTCAATACAATGTGCGGCAAATAAAAATCGGACTAGTCAACGTTGTACTTTGTGCATTTTATCGGGAAGTATAAACAAAATACCATCGTAAACTTTCAACTTTTCTATCAACTCGGAGTTGTTTTTTGCCATCATGTCTGTGAAAAATTAATTGTTTTGGCAAGAGACAGTCCTATAACAAAATATGTTAGCAATGTAGTCTTTTATAATTAATTCAGAGAGAAAAATATGTTCATAAGAGCAACAGTTTATTTATTTTTAATAGATATAATCATGTCAGATGAAGAATAGGAGTTCGGGGTTTTTTTTCGACGCAAAACATCCATAATTTTGTTCTTTGTGGCTTTTAAAAATTATCACATCGTACAAAGAATGGGCATAAGTGTTGAACGAGTAAATATATAGAACTGGTTACAAAAGCAAGATACGTTTACTTTAAGCAGACGGCTAAAAAGAAATTTTATATCTAAAAATAGTATAGGGTGATCATGACATCCTATTTTATAGAGTTCAGAAAGAATAGCAGTAAATAAATAAGAAAGAAGGAGACGTTACATGTAATAGGATAATTCTGAAGTTTTATTAGATAACATACCGCTTACCGCGCATGACCGACGCTGGCCTTTTAAATGTATTTAAGCCACATGCAATTATATGACAACTGAGTGTAGTATTATAAAAGACCGTGATTAAATCACATGAAACATACTTCAAAATTCGTCTGTTTTTGTTGTGTGTTTTCATTCTAGTTAAACAATCAGTCAAAAAGCATAATAAAATGAAGCTCTTGACCCCTTTCCAGAGTGTAGATTTGTTTAAGCAATTGCTTGGACTAAAATTGTCTTCTTTCGAGATTATAACCGCTTTGGCGTCAAAATTCGATACGCCGAAGTAGTCAGATTTTCATCGCTTGATAAATATACTATCATTATCTCCGTATTTCAAATCGAATACAAGAATACTTGTACAAAAGTTTGTAACAAAAAAGCAACATGTTCATTTATAATTTTATTTATTCTATAATCAACTTAGGTATACATACACTTTATAATTAGAGGTTGCAATTTTGTAATCGTCAAATTTATGTATTGACCGTCAAACACAAAATACGTGATATTATAAAATATTACTTTGTTCAATGATTTGTTGGGGTTCGTTCAATGTTTATGCCGACGTTCAGTAATATCCGTTACTGTGAGATAAACGAAAATATATGGGCTCTCTCAAACATTTCCGAACAACCCTCGTATTTTCTGTCCGTTTAAACATATTCTTTTCATATACAGTATATGAACATCGATCTAATTAATCATTTAAAATTAATCTTATTAGCTAATACATCTATCCAGGAAGAACAGCCAGTGGTAGTAAATCTATCTTAAAAATAGAGACAGTCAGTGATTCACTGAAATAAATACTTATTTAAACTGTTTTTAAGTGCATTGGTCACTGGTGATAGAAAATTTTCCAAAATATATTTTTAAACCAACATAGTTCCCCAGGGTCTACTTGGTTTCGAGTTTTCAACACGTCAAAAATGTATTGTCTATGAATGGTTCGAATGTGCATCTGTAAATAAAGACCAAAATCCATGGTTCCATTAGTGTCAAAATTTAGATTTCCAGCCGTAAAATGTCAAGATCAAATTCTATCCGACTATTCCTCAATTTAAATTTTACAGATCGAATGGATCTCTCTTTCTTACTTATACACAAATGCACTCATAACTAACAGCTTACAGTTTTACAAACAATTGGGATAATTTAGATATTCAAATAGATTTATCTTAGCTAATTCTTAATAATCAATGCAAAGTAGGATTTGTTTTAAAAAATTACCTTTATATGTTTTATTTTATTGATAAATATAATACTTCATTAGTTAGAAATAGTAAAATGAAATAGTTTTATTTATGTTTATTATAACAAATCATAAGATTTGCGTTTATTCTGAATAGATGTATATAAGTTATGTCACAACAAAAAAGGAATAGGGATCAATTTTAAAGGTTGATATAATTGGCATCAACAATGTCAAACTTAGCAAAAAGGTCGGAGATATATAATTATAGGCTTTCCCGAAGAATAAGCAGGTGAACTAATACGGTTCTTAAATGTAGTTCAGTGAATAGATTTAGTGATTGAACCCTGTAAAGAGTAGATATCAGCATTAAAATGACAAATGTTAACAAAATGCTTGAGCATTTAAGCATGTATTTATATTGAAATATACACACAAGTTCTAGATCACTGCACAAAATGAATTCACGATTTACAAAGAAGGATAACTCTGAACACAATTTTTACATCTTTATGGAGGATTGTCTACCCAATTAAATGTTACTTTTGTATTATTAGTTGGGCTTCATAACGTAAAAAAGTGTTACAAAGTTAAATGCTGTATATGGTATTATATGAATATGAGCATAATACAGACACAAAACAGTGAAGAATTTGTTAAGTCGATGTATTCAAATTAAATCAAGTGAGTATATCACATATTAATCATAAAGATTCTAAAGCTAGGATGAAAGTTGATAGAGTTGAAAAAAATAATGAGAACAATTACGGGAAATATTTTCTAACGATTTTTTTTCTATGTTTCCTGCATCATCTCTTTTTCCTTCTGTATTCAAATCACTAGAGTCGACTTGTTGATGTTAGTTTTATTTTTGATTACGTTTATGCCTTAATTTGTTTTTTAATGGAGGTAAGAAGTAACATTTTTCAAGTACTAAATACTGTATAAAATATTTTGGTAGTATGATAGTAAGATAGCAATTAAGACGGGCTTATTTAAAACAATATTTTAACGGTTATTTTTTTTTTTAGATTTGTTCAATGCATCTTCAACAAACTATTTTGAGGCACACAACAATTAATTGATGAAAACTACCAAAGAATTAATTTAAAAAACTCAAACATTTGATAAGTTTTACAAAGTCATTGAAAGCTAAAATAGTATATTTGAAAACAAACTAAATTTCAAATAAAGAGAAATAACTAATTTTACGGTATTAAGAATCTAAGCTCCTGCGGTATGGCAAAATATCATAATTGCAGTAAAAACTACAATTTTATTAGAATAAAATTCAACCGCAAGGTTATTTTTTTATCGGCACAATCATAATTTACAGTGGATTGTATAATTAACTGTTCACATTGCATTCTTGTTTATGCATCGTTTCCCAATGACTGAGAGTGGATAAATATCCATTCTCGTGGGCCACCATTGAAGGATTCTTGCATAACTTTCCTAATTTGTTGGACAACAATTGCCTCCAATGTAACGTTTCATGTAGGCTCTGACACAGATGGATGCAAGCGTGTAGTCGTTAGCGCACGCCTTAAAACATTTTAGAAGAAATAAAACAAGATATACTAATGTCTTGTTCTATTATTTAATCATGTATTTTTTTCTTCCTACATTTTGAGTTTTGGTTTGTAAAATATCCACAGTTAATCTAAATTTGTAATTTTATATGTATTTACTTATTATAACTGTCCGTTAAAACTATGTTGTGACTTTGTAATTGCATCATTTGATTTGCAAGAAAACATACATTGATATATACAACAAATACAGAAAATCGAATTGATTTGAAAAATCATTGTATAAAGTTCATTGTATTTCCACCAAAACACCACCATATTTTCAAAAAATCCAATGTTCTTAAAGACTAAACGAAGATACTAAATAATCAGTTTTCGTGAACTATAGCATCAACAAATTATTAGTCCTATCTTTTTCAAACAATAACATATTGTATTTCAAGTCAGTAAAATACAATCTGTTAAAAAGAAAGAAAAAGTGGCTAATTTCAGGCTAGATTCTACAGTGTATCAGGTGATTTTACAAGAAGAAAATTTATATCACTTTCCTAAATATTCTTTAATTAAAACTAAGCCATTGATTTTCAGATTATGTTACTTGTTTAAAGAATCTCGTGATTATCGTCACCTTCGATTCTAACAGAGTGCATTTATACATCGGATTTATATGTTTTAGATTGCCGCTACCAGGTATTTTCCATTAATTAGTAGAAATAAATAACACGGGAAAGAATCTTATGTCATTTTAACAAATATATTAATGAAATATAGAAACGATCTTGCTTTGCTTTTAATTTTAATAGGTTTTATCAGCTGTTTGCTTGAACAATATATGTGAGTGAAATACAAAATGACCTATTAACTTGCATATCTATTCTTTAAAAAGAAATAAAAGAAAACTGAGTAATGAATTTTGATTTTTTTAACGTGACGACACTATACATGTGTCAGACTGTGCCATTACCCTTATTGGAATGGATCTAATACCTTTTTAGTTAAATGTACTTGTTATCTCGATAAACGTTTTGTTCCTGCCATTTATATCACCAAAGTACCCCACCCCCATGAAAAACTTACAATACATATTTTTTTTTTACGATAATACTTAAAAGATAAGTATTAATTGAAACAAAATATATTTGGAAGTGACCAGATAATTTTGTTACAGCCCTTTGAGCATGTGTGTCCTCTATTTGTAGTTTTTCACCCAAAATTTTCGATCGCTTGTTTGATAAAATGAACAAATATTCGAAAGTCACTTAAAAAAAATAGGAAAATGATTTAACATACCATCTGCATTCAAGTACATTCGATGCACAGCATTTAAAAGATGACTCTAGAGTCAAACATACGGCCAAAAAACATTTGTTTTCTGAACAAAAAAAGGTTTAAAATGTATAATGTCTAGATTTCAATTGATATGAAATGCATGACAAGGCCAAATATGTCAACAATTTGACCATGTTGTTTTTCTTCTCTAATAGTACTTCTGCATGTATGAGAGGAAATCTGATGTCGTAGCTACACAGACCAATCAGAAGACATCTGCCAACAGTATGTTTTATGTATCCGGGAAAAGGATATTGACTTTAAGGGGAGCAAAACTTTACTTCTGTATAGTTCTTTTCTTAAAGTTTTTTTTCTTCATTATAAGGTCATTTTACATGAGATAATGTATAAAGAACAAGAGGCCCATGGGCTACATCGCTCACCTGAGCAACACTGGACATAATAAAATCAGCTAAATATAAACCTACATCAAACTTTGAACCTTATATGTGGCACAATAATTATTCAGGTCCACAAACTAAACAACTGAGAATTAACAAATGTCAATATGATTACATATTAGTAATACTATATACTAAATATTTTTGAGAATGATCAAATTTATTTCCAATGTAAAAATTTGACCCCCCCCCCCCTTTTATAGTTTCATCCTTTTTTATTTGATTTTTAAAGATTTTTCTCTATATATATAACACTACCTGAGAACGCTTACACTCAAGTAACAGCTTTTCTGCTCAATTGATTTTCAAAACTAAGATATTTCTCTTTACATTCCTATGTAAAAACTTGACCCCCAAATTGTGGCCCCATTGAACACCCAGGGATCATGATTTGAACAAACTTGAATCTACACTACCTGAGGATGCTTCCATGCAAGTTACAGCTTTTCTGGCCAATTGGTTCTAGAGAAGAAGATTTTTAAAGATATTTCTCTATATATTCCTATGCAAAAATTTGACCCCCAATATTGTGGCCCCACCATACCCCTAGGGATCATGATTTGAACAAATTTGAATCTACACTACCTGAGGATGCTTCCATGCAAGTTATAGCTTTTCTGGCCATTTGGTTCTTGAGAAAAAGATTTTTAAAGATATTTTTCTATATATTCCTATGTAAAAATTCGACCCCCCATTGTGGCCCCACCGTACCCCTGGGGATCATGATTTGAACCAACTTGAATCTACACTACCTGAGGATGCTTCCACGCAAGTTACAACATTCTGGCCATTTGGTTCTAGAGAAGAAGATTTTTAAAGATATTTCTCTATACATTCCTTTGTAAAAATTCGACCCCAAATTGTGGCCCCAACATACCCCCGGGGATCATGATTTGAACAAACTTGAATCTACACTACCTGATTATTCTGTCATGCAAGTTACAGCTTTTCTGGCCAGATTGTTCTTGAGAAGAAAATTTTTAAAGATATTTTTCTATATATTCCTATGAAAAAAATCGACCCCATTGTGGCCCCACCGTACCCCCGGGGATCAGGATTTGAACCAACTTGAATCTACACTACCTGAGTATTCTTTCATGTAAGTTACAGCTTTTCTGGCCATATTGGTTCTAGAGAAGATTTTTAATGATATTTCTCTATACATTCCTTTGTAAAAATTCGACCCCCAATTGTGGCCTCACCGTACCCCCGGGGAT
>WFKH01011926.1:67139436-67155634 GCA_016163765.1 Magallana hongkongensis
TGTAAAAATTCGACCCCCAATTGTGGCCTCACCGTACCCCCGGGGATCATGATTTGAACAAACTTGAATCTACACTACCTGAGGATTCTACCACGCAAGTTACAGCTTTTCTGCCCAATTGGTTCTAGAGAAGAAGATTTTTAAAGATATTTTTCTATATATTCCTATGTAAAAATTCGACCCCCAATTGTGGCCCCACCGTACCCCTGGGGATCATGATTTGAACAAACTTGAATCTACACCACCTGAGGATGCTTCCACGCAAGTTACAGCTTTTATGGCCAATGGGTTCTAGAGAAGAGGATTTTTAAAATACACCATTACTTTTTCACTAATTCCTAATTATCTCCCCATGAAAGAGGGCGTGGCTCTTCATTTGAACAAACCTGAATCCCCTTCACCTAAGGATACTTTATGGCAAGTTTGGTTGAAATTGGCCTAGTGGTTCTTGAGAAGAAGATGAAAATGTGAAAAGTTTACAACAACGACAACGACGACAACGACAGACAACGGACAAATTGTGATCAGAAAAGATCACTTGAGCCTTTGGCTCAGGTGATCTAAAAATGATGATATTCAGAGCAAAATATATAAATATATGGAATGAAATATTTTCGAAGGACTCAATTTGTGTTTGAATAATAGAAACAGAAATGAATCTCTTACTTATTGTTTAATGCGTTTTAATTTGCTAAACATATTGCTTCCATTTTTGTATTAGTTTTAGATGTATCCATACAAATAACTCACATTGTCTACTTAAGTGATTAATATGAAGTCATTCATACACATGTACATGCAAACACCCGTTAACATTCATTCTTATTCGGTTAAAAGACGGATTTTACTGTATATTTTTTGTCTTTCTTTTTTATAAGAACGATGTATAAGATGCCAAAAATTTGCTATTGGAGATAAAGTATTTTCCAAATATGTTAATATAAATACTTGGATATTGTTTGTTTAATAAATGCCAAATTTTGATTTTTTCCCTTAATTAGGTAAATATGTATGTTTACTTTAAACGGGGATAATTCAAAATGAGGTAATTAGTTTAATGAGTAAATATCTTTTTACAGAAACAAAGTACATGTACACATATATGTATGCCTTATAATCAACAATGATATTTGATTTGTAAAATAAAAATGTAAATCAGACAACGGGAGATTTAATTACATCTTTTGTTTGAGCTTAGTATTAAGAAACATTTAATTGTTTAATATCAAATAATTCTATGCTATAAATAACTAAAAACAAACGTGATTTGAAATACCTGAAAGCAATACTTTTCAATCACCATTGTTAGTCAACAAATCAATACTATAAATTTCTATATCAACTAATTTCAAGAAATATAATTTACTCATAAGCTTCGATGTCGCAACAGATAAACATACAATAGTAATGATAGTTCAGACCTATTTCTTCTTAGTATGTGTGTATTTCAGCTTTCCACTATCATTTGCAGAATCCGGCTCAATTCTACAACAGCGATTCGTTAAAACCAATCTTCGACCAACATCTTCTTGTGTTGAGGTCGCTAACCAAACTCAAAGCTTCGTCCACTGCTCGGCGATTTGTCTGCAAAATCATGAGGATAACGTTGTCACCAGCCGCCATGTTGTCTCCACCAGATGTGTTTGTTGTAGACATATTTTAACAGGGACACATTATTTTGACACTGACTGGATCACGTATAAACAAGGTACCTTCTTTTTATATTAATTTTTCTTGTGTAGTGTTGTGCTACTCGTAGCTGCATCAGTTATATTTATGTGTAACTGGTTGTTGTATGTTTAAGTTGATGTTAATTTGGTATAGTCTGTCCCAAGATATTTATGCTGCACATTTGGACGATTTTTAATAAAAATACACATACCTGTGAAAGAAGTGCAATTGAAATCGATGAAAGGGAATATTTCCAAGATAACTTCATTCACACATTTATCATTTTTCCCTCGTAAAAATTCACAGGAAAGGAACGAAAACAGATTTCCTACGGAGATTTATAATGGGGAATGTTGACATCTTTTCTCCATTCGGAAGTACTTGGGACACCTCGCGCAATTTTTCAACGTTATCATCCGGGCTTCTTTATCTCCTTGGCATTGGAAACCCCCCGTAGACTTTTTATTTTTAGCGGTGTATCAATACCCGACAATACTATTCAATGAACATCGTCTGAACCAAGAGCTATTTATAAATATCGAATGATTTAACAAAATATGCCGCAAAGATATCTTGGGACAGATTATAGTAATTTACTGTAAACCAACTTTTATTCGCGACGACTTTATTTCCCGATAAACTTGATATAAACTCGGTCGCAGAGACTAATCTTCGCGATCAAGCCTTATCTTCAACTTTTTTTATCAAACATTTTTATCATTACGGTAATTTAACCTTATTCAATAACTGTATACATGACCCGAACAGTTATGTAATTGGTCTTACTGCGAAAGCAATGGTCAGGCTGTAGCTAAGGTGCAGGGTTTATCATATGTTCACTGAAAAACAGTAGACATCGTCTGCACAAAAGTGTAGTCCCAACTTAAAAGAGAGCGTAAAATGTATAAAATATCAGTTGCTCAGTGTAAGTATACGTCTTATATAGTTCAATATCACGAGGTTATCTGATTCATTGTAACATTCTCTTTTTTGTAAATGCTTCGAGTTTGCAATGTAGAGTTGCAGAGCAGCGAGAAGCACTGTTTACAGTAATAGCCTAATGTAAGATATATTGTTATCAGAGTGTTGCAGAATTTGCGATTTAATATGTTAGAATGTAATGTAATGAAAACGTTTTCCATACACATCAAATGAGCGCATCTATACATGTATACACTGTGAGTCATTTTTTTAATGAATTAATTAAAAAGTTTTTTTTCTCCAGGTGGAGCCAATATTGTGTATTGCCCCATAGGATACATTGAAGTCAATTCTTCGACAGTCAGGACTTGTCTTAGGTTGGAGTTGATGACGAAAAAATACAATGACGCGGCCATGAGCTGTCAATCGGAGGGAGGGGATTTAATCCGAATTGATTCTGCAGAGAAGTATACATGTACCATCTTTCAGCAGTTTATTGCCAGTGAGTTATCATAAAATCAGGTTCATAACAACAGTTTCTATTTAAAAATATTTTTTCTACAGCATAATACTATATTCTAGTATCGTTGATTGCCGATTTAATCATATATTGGTTTTTTTTTTTATTTCGAGATTATTTACGTTTTCTGTAGGTAGCAATTCATTGCGAATGAATTTTAAGTCATGTGGATAAAAACAATAACACTTCATAAATGATTTATATTTCAAACATAAATATGCATTTTAGGACATTCATATAATTGGTGGTAATCACAGATAAATTAGAATTTTAATATATTCATGATATATTTTCTTTGAACACAACTGATTCTATATGCAACTAGTTGTCGATCAATTTTATATTGCACTGCTTACTATGTAATTTTTATGATTTGTTTCTTTTTTTTTTAAGTTGACTTTTAATTAAAATGCTTCTTATAACCACTTTGCCCAATTGGTTTACATTTTTTTACTTCTAAATATCGATAGCGTTGGTTTTCAGTGGGCATGACCTTAATTTATTTATGATTACGATTTTTTTTTTATTTTTAATGTACACACCGGGTGAAACTCTGACCTCTTTTATCAATTTCAGGATTGTATTTGTTTTTAGCAATGAATATGTCCTGGTAGCTTTTGTTCTTTTTTAATCACCCGTCATGCGCAGAACCATTATATCCGCTTTAGTTTCTTGTCAGAAATAAAGTTATTTTATCCGGATTGAAAAGGTTCGGGTTTTTCTCTTGTTGTTCTTTATATTTTCATAATTATGAATGCATGTTTGTCTAAAGAGTTGAAATCATTTCAGTTCTGTCAGCTAAAATACTCAGTTGAAAAATATAACGTCTATGGTAATATTGCTTTGTAAAACAATGCTAGAGAATTAGTCAAGCTACACCTTAAACTTAAGGACAGATAAAATATGTCATATTTATTTTTGCTTTAAGTTCTGCGGATTCTTTTCAATTTTTAAAGTTGAACATGTGAACTGTTTTCTCTATATCGTTTCATATTAAGGGTTTGTGTAATTTTATAAAATTCCAAAACATGTACGGAAATAAAAACCAGAGACAGCCTAATATAATTTGACATGTAATATTTCAGATCATGCTCCACCCGTTGTTGCTGAAATTTGGATTCAATGCTTCAGGGACCCGAATGAAATATGGATATTTCATGATGGCACAATTATGCAAGAACACTGTCAGTTGGAAACAATAAATTATCCAGGTCAAATTCGAATTCGATTCACGATCGGGCAGAACCGTTGTTATGATCAGGAACCTACATTTCTCTATAACTCAGTTTGTGAAATTTTAAAATGATTGACGTGACAGACAATTATTACTTGTCTGTTAAATGCGTTTAGAAATGCTGTGTGTCTATTTTGGTTTAAACTAAGCCTTATTAAATCTTTGTGGTATATACGCAAATATAAAAAAAATCTTTGGATCACTACCCTTTCCGGGAACAAATGTCAATGATTACCCTCAAATAATATTTCAGAGACCTACATGTCAATGCATTACACGTGTACTTCATTTTCTTCTTAAAGAAATAAAACTAAAAATATTTCATTACGATATTGTTGACAATTGTGTTTGTTTGTTTTTTTCCCATGTCTTTCTTTCAGCTGATTTAAATTAATTTGAGCATAATGCATTGTTTCCTGGAGTAAGTAAAAAGATTGGGTACAAAATCCCTTTTCCTACATTATTTTAGCTAATCTATCTGTGCCTTTATCATCTCTGGTACAAGATCCATATAAAGCTATTAAAGTATTATCAAAACGTATTTTAGAACGTGTATAATTATGGTGCACTTAGAATATGTTTCATAGTAAAATAAACGGACGTACGGTAATCGCTCTTTTAAAAAGATGCTTTACAATAAACTTAAACATTTCAATAAACATTCATAATTAGTTGTGCTTTTTTTCATCCGCTGCATATTAATCAAAATTACTTGTAAACCATTTCACTGAAATATCAATGAATTATCGGATATGATGTGGCGACGGAAATGGAGAGATTAAAAAAGAACAATTCACAATGAATGTAATGTAAAAATGATTGTAAAAACATAAAGCATTTCATTGACAAAATCAAAATATAAGTCATCAACATGTTTATACCTACATGTACAGCACTTACGTATTACGTATAACTTAGTATAACGTAAAAAAAAGGCTTTGGATTACTACGATTTCAGCGGTTTCTTTATTACATTTTGTTGATACCTCTTCAACAAAATAGTTAAAGAAACACAAACAATCACTGATTAAGAATACATTATTGTTGTTTCTGAAAATAAAATGTATACAGTTTTAATTTAAGATATAAGCATTCAATTACAAATTCATTAACATTTACAAGAATGCATATACTATTCAAAATAAAATATCCCGAGTATTGCACTACGTGACAATCCGGAATTTACAATATTGGCTTGACATTTACACAAACAGCGTTTTAGATTAAATTATTTAAATTATGTAAAATTAATAATAAAAAACGGCATTTTTAAAAAATAAAATACACAGATTAACCAGGGTTTCAGGTATGCTTCATTACACAACCAATTTAAATGAGACGTTTGTGTATAATTTTTAGCTAGCAAGTTAAAACTCGCAAAAGGGAAAATGGGTTTGTTCCCGATTTGTACACATTTGATAATTAGGTACAGATCAAAAGGTGCGAATTGTGTTTTGATAACAATTACAGTCTGCTATTTACCTGAAAACCTGTTTTTTACATGCATTTAAAGAGGAGTACAGTATATTATGTACTCGAAACCTGGTGGTGCACTTTATTAAGATTAATGATTTAAGAATTCTTAATTCTTTAAACTGGTTATAAATTTATTGTGATAATACATCATTTGTAATATTCAGCTCCTGACAAAAAAAACTCCAAGTACCAGCTACTTGCACTTATGAATTTTTATTCAAAACAGAGTACAAGAAAATGAATGGGGTTTAAAGATTTTACAAAAATGAAAATGAACCATCTAAAATTCATGACGCGTCAAATATACTTATGACATAAAAGGGTTACATGATATCAAATATTAACATATCAAATTTTCCTTGCGTTATGTAGCTTTGGAGCTAGTTATTGAACTATCCATTAATTTAAGTTAGAGTACAGAAAAATAGTTTAAATTTACCAAAGTATTTCTGTCCTATTGTACTATGATTTTCCAGGTCCAAAAAGCTTACATATTTACAACAATTTGATGTGATATGATTTAAACAGGTGTTTATACTTAGTTTTATATATCATGTTCTTATTTCCCAAAATGATGTTTATTTTTTTAGAAAAAAAGGACGTCCTGCAAATTTCATCATTGTCAAAAATCTTTGCAAGGGAGTGCCCATTTCTGAGAGGTGATAACAAAAAAAAAAGCAAGTAAACAATTTTTTTTTCTTTCGTATATGTATAATTAGAATGCAAATCTATAATTTAAAAATAGGCTTTTCATGATTGAACCCATTTAGTGCCGGATATAGTGTTACCTTAAATACTTAATTTAGCAAATGGTATTGTGCGTACAATGACAAATTCAACATTACTTGTATATGAAGTGGTTTTCTAGATAAAGTGCCTTGTAGGGTCACAATAATTGAAGATTACAGAGTTAAGATCAATGATTGTGGCCATTTTTAGACTGTTTTGATCTCCTTAATAAAAAGAGCTTCATATAAAATATGAAAATACCCAAAATTAAAATTTAAAATATGGATTTTTTTTTCTTTACCAAACAACAATTTATAGCTAACAAATCATATTTTAAAATTATAGCCACCTTAAAACAGTTTCAAATCGTCTGATACGTTGACTTACTCTAAAAAGTTGTATAAAACTTGTTTTTAGTATCATCTGTCCCGAGTGAATGAATCTCTTTAACCTAGTGAAAATTCTATTTTGGTTTGCAGTAACTGTTACATCAGAACATTCATATATCAAATTCGCACTAAGGAGGAATAACTCAAATACGGGTCTAAAAATTCCTGTAGCGTGATTTTTTTTTCAGTGCATATAAAGTGTTGATTTTATTCAATGATTAAATAAATAAGGCTTTTTAATTATATTTGATATACTTTCAACTTTAAAGGCTAAACAATTTACAGCTTCTATTGCAATCTTGCTGCTGCACTTTTTCTTAGTAGCCGAGATTTGATAAATATTAATATCCTCGTGGACCACTATTGTGTATTTTCTCTCAAAGTTTTCTGAACAGCCACCGTCTCCAATATAACGCTTTATGTAGGCACCGACACAGTTGGATGCACACGCGTTGTCAGCAGCGAGTGCATTTAAACCTTTCGAAAGATGCAAAGAAAAACAGATGAGAAATCATTTCTGTAAATAATTTTATGCTACATAAGTCTTACTTTTTAAAAATTTCAAGTTTATCCATTTTGAGAAACAAAACTCATTCTCGGTGAATGCATAGTCATAACATTATGTGCAATTTTACAATAATACAAATAAAAGTTTATCATCTCAGTCAACAGTACTGTGATCAAACCAGTATTTCTCTTTGTCTTCACGTCATTAATACAACCAATTGGTCTGCATCCCGATTCCACTTTAATTCAGCAGACAACGTTGTCGGATTATGTAATCTGTACGGTTGTAGTGCAAGTTAAAAAAATAATTAAGCCTGTTTATAAAAACACCAAATATGCTAGCATTATTTTTCCTTATTTAATTCTCATCAACTGTATGACACTTGACTTTAAAAAAATAACTGCTATCATTTTACCGAATTGGCTATGATATAGTCTGTTAGATAGGCATGAGGTCGAACATTATGTAAATAGTTAAACGGGATTGACCTGTAAGTTGAGGTTTGTTTCATTGCCCGAATTGGGTCGCTATAGATCTAATGAGATGATGAAACTGTACCGCCTGATTTATACTTCAGAGCATTAGTTATACGGCAACGTTTTGTTTCTTCTTTTAATGAAAGAAATCACAACAACTGCTGTTGCTCTCAAGTTTGCTCTTTTTTCCCAATGCAATGATTAAAAATATGGTATGTTTTTTATTCATTATAAAACCTTTAATAATACAATAACAAGATCTACACGATTTAAATTGTTTCTCAAATACTTCATTTAGATTTAAAGTTATTTAATGAAACATTTGATTCGCAAACATAATTATTATAGCATTGTTTTATAACGAAGATGATTATGTGTAATTTGTTTCATTTAACTGAATAGATATATTTATGATTAATTTTGATGTTATTTTACTTTTAAGTAAAACATTGAAAATAAAAATAGATCGATATTCAAAATTATTCAAAATATCATCCCGATTTTATAATGAACTATATTAGATTCGTGTTTCAGGAATGTTTTGTTTTATATAATTCTTATCCTGTGAGAAAACTGGATTTTGAGGCTAAGAAAACATATTAATCTCACAATGTGTACTTTTCTTTCTATAAATTTTCCAAACTCATATACTAACGCTTTCTCTGTCAGTTGCTGAATTCCAAATCATGTTAGAGTCGGTACGATATAATTTTTAGGTCTTTCCACCTTTAAGGTGAAATACCTTTTGTATTTTTTATGTTTTATTAGGTCTTTCCATCTTTCAGGTGAAAGACCTTTTGATTTTCTTCTTTTTAGGTCTTTACACCAGTGTAAAGGCCTATTGATATTGTTCTGTTTATTTTTATTCTTATTATTATTATTATTATTCTTCCGCCAGCAAAGTGAAATTTTTGTTTCGCGACTTATCGAAACACTTTCATTCACGTCGTACTGCTTTCGGAAAATTTTGAGGGCATTTGACCCTGCGTCTTAAAAACACCTCACGTTTCGTTACTATTGACGCGTGCGCCTAAAAGTTTGTTATCGCTACTCCTCGGAAGCCGTGACACTTGCAAGTTGCAAACCTTCGCGGATGATGTCGGTCTGAAGGGTAGTTGCAGATCTCCGAAAGACAAAAGGTTTCGCAGTCTCCTCTTAGAACGACTGCCTCTCAAATTTTTAAATTTTCATGAAAAATTAAAAAAAAAATGAAACGACTAAAGGTAGAGCCGCGAAACCACTTGCGATGGCTTCGAGGACCTTTTTGGCTGCACCAAAGGTCAAGGTCAAAGGTCAAGGTCAACTAGGATCGGTAAAGCTGTCTAATGCAAAGGTGTGTGATCTTTCGGCGCAGGCGAATCCCCCGAAAGTTGACCTTGACCTTTGACCTTGACCTTTGACCTTGACCCCTGGAGATATAGAGCCCTTTGACACGAATTCCAGGATTCTATCTTGTGCGACTAGTCCGTAAACCCCCTTTTTCACTTTTTGGGGTAACGGATGACCTTGACCTTCGACGTAAAAAAAAATTGTGCCAAAATGTTCGGTTTAGCATGCATACTCAGATTTTGGCTTTGTCGAATGATCTCGCGTCTTCTTTATTAGGTCTTTACACCACAGTGTAAAGGCCTATTGATATTGTTCTGTTTATTTTTATTCTTATTATTAGGTCTTTCCACCTTTCAGGTGAAAGACCTTTTGTTTTTCTTCTGTTTTTTATTTTTTTTTTCTCCTCTTTTTTTCCAGGGACAGCTTTTTTATTTCAAAAGATATTGAAACAATTTTTTCTTTATGTTATTGACCATAAAAAGTTGTGATACCAAATGACCCTTTGCTTAATAACTCCCAGAACTTACAAAGTTATTGCCCTTGTGTACGAAATGCTTGTTATCGCTACTCCTCTGAAACTATAAGAGATAGAGAATTGAAACTTTTACCAATGTCTTCAGTACAGTTAGAGGGTTCTTCAATCTACTAATACCAAAAGGATCTGAGGCCCCCTTCTATTAGTTATTGCCCCTGAAACTATTTCAATTTCTATAAAATCACTTCCAACTTTTTTATTATTTATCATAGAGACTTCGGACCACTTGGGATAGAAGCGTCTACCTTGGCCGAACAAAATGACATAAAGGTCAAAGGTCAAGGTCATTTGGAAATCTGTTAATTAATGAGTTTTTAGATCTCTTTTGTTAAGAGTGGTAGAGAAAAACCTTTTCATGGATGTAGTAGGACTTCTTGAGACATTTCAAAATATAACCCTGTAGCCTACATTGAAACAATTATAGAGTTATTGCCCCTATTGTACAAAATGCTTGGTATCGCTACTGCTCATAAACCATAAGAGGTAGAGACTTGAAATTTTCACTATAGTATTCAGTACATTTAGGGGCTCCTTCAATCTATTCATACCAAAAGGGTCCCAGGCCCCCTTCTAGCAGTTACCGCCCCTAAAAATATTGAAATTTGATAAAAACCTTTCAATTTTTTTTACTATCTATCATAGAGACTTCGGACAACTTGGGACAAAAGCGTCTACCTTGGCCAAACAAAATGACATAAAGGTCAAAGGTCACGGTCAAGCCAAAAAAAAATTGCAATCTAAACCTCTTGAAAATTTTAAATAAAATAGCGCAATAGAAATATTTCTAATAATTAAATTGAAATAAAAATATTCTATACAAAAAAAAATAATGAGGTGGAAAGACCTCTAATTGTTCGAGAACAATTAGTCTACTAGTTAAATTTTAAAATTGGCCTTGGAAGTTTGCGCTTATTTAGATCCATTCTTTCAGCACATGCACAGGTTTTATTACACTTAAAAACTATATATTTCAACTATATTTTTAGAAAAAAAATTCCAAATTGATAAATGTTATCTTTTTTATAAAGTCTTTAAACATTGAAAGATTTTTGCAGTCCTTTACAAATGACTAACTACTACCTATATACCTATATAAATGTCTACTATATTATCAAATTCCTTCTCTTTAATATTTAAATATATATCACTTTGAGGCCATCTTTGATCACTTTTTCGTTTATTTTTTGCAGTTAAAAAATTGAAACGTTCAGCAATTACACAACTTTTCTTTTAACGAACCATATTTAGAAAAAGAAATAACCAAGATAATGAACGTTGGCTTTCTTTAAGGGTTAAAAATGTTGCAATCCCTACACGAGCCTCGCAGCTATATGATGTTGGAAAAAATTATGTTTACTATATTAAAGTCAACATACACTCGATACATACATACAAATGGCTAATAATCATAAAACTATTAACCTTTAAAATCCCCCATTTAAACTTTCAATAAGTTCAACTTTATTCATTTTTTCTTCCATGCTAAAGTGGCATTTATATTGTACATGTTAAATAGATCTAAATTTACTCAATCATCTATTTCAAATACTTTGTAATAATGTAACGTATTCAAATTCAAATTCAAACCAATTAAAAATACCTAACCAAAAGCTCGTCTTACATTGTTTTCTAAAATTCAAAGCCCAAAATTCATCATTTCAGTACCATTACAGTAAACGTATTACCATATATATTAACGAGAATAAAGTAAGAAACTTCGTCTCAGTATAAAGGCAGCATAATTCGTTAATGTAACATATATTTTCACCTGCATAATCAACATAGATAAGTGAGCCCGGGTTAGGTTTAATTTTATCTTTATATAGATATCATAATGCCTCCAGTACTATTTTATAAAAGTCCACTAAGGGGTTATATGGAGTTTTATGCTATTTAATTTGATCCTCGAGATCTTAGTTCCAACATGCCCACACCTGGCTGGTGCCCTAGCCAAGGTGTTACTGTAATGTCTCTTCCTCTACATGGGGAGTAGCCTGTGTCCCAGTCTGTATAAAAAGAAAAGGCAGAAAGACAGCTTCCAGATGACTACTCTTTTATTTAGATATAACATTTTAATATAACATTTTAACAATAAATATTAACATTAATTACAATGAAATTTATCGACATTAATATTCATTACAAAAATCTCTGAAAATAAAATATTAGTTAAACCCCCTGAATCCATTAACTTTACTTTTGAGAACGTGCGCAAGTGTTGTAATTTATCTTACCTGTATAAAAAGAGGAGGCAGAAAGACAGC
This sequence comes from Magallana hongkongensis, assembly GCA_016163765.1. Taxonomy (NCBI): domain Eukaryota; kingdom Metazoa; phylum Mollusca; class Bivalvia; order Ostreida; family Ostreidae; genus Magallana; species Magallana hongkongensis. The sequence goes on from WFKH01011926.1 coordinate 67,151,489, forward strand.
TTCCAGATGACTACTGGAGAGCTGTGTTTCCCGCACCCCCATTTTATATGCACGGACACTGCGCTACAACACTCACCTTCCAAATAGTAAATGCGATCAAGTGCATACTAATGATCTGACGCACCGTGGTCGGTAGTAGCATTTTATTTATATTTCTGACCCGGCGTCGACAGGCTCATCACTGGACTTAATAACACATTTCTCCATGAACATAAATAAACATACGCAATCAATATAACGCATGTACTTTAACCAATTTCTATAGGATTTCGGTTATGATATTGAACAGACCAGAGCATGCAACTTCCTCTAATTGTAGAATTTATAGATATAAGGATTTATCTCATGCGTGAGGTGTATACTACCTGTAAGATAAAACTGCCTAATCAACGAGTGATACTTTATCATGGACTTTTTTGACATAGTCCCTCGCTGCAGTGCTTCAATAACCTAGTTTTTGAAGATTTTCCTGTAATGTTACACATCACTTTTTCTATTTCTTTGAATTAATTAAAAATTAATTTAAATTTGTAAAAAGGAAGGAAAACACATAGGTGTCTTGTAATAAATTTCAAATACCCTTAGCTATCAAACAAGTTAATCCTTTTTCCACGATGAAAGCAGGGCGTTTTGGTTGTATTTCTATAATAAACTTACTAAATTAAAATTAATGATTTCCAAGACTTATATTGTACCATCGGTAAGCATCTTTAATCGTGTTTTTATCTAATTTGGAATCAATAGTATTTGCCTCATAACACATATTAACAACAGTAGGCCATATGTTTCGCACTCGAGTCAGATCAAGCTAAAAAGGATTCGTAACTATGTGCATGTCAAAAAACTTGACTATCCATGTCTTCAGTATTTTCATTGAAGTGATTCAGTTATTTGAAAAAAAAAATGTATACAGATAACAAAATATTTCATGGTCCATTTCAGTGATACTTCACATTGAAAACGACCATATTTATCTCCGAAATAGCGTACTAAATTATATTGCGCAAAGTCACAAAAAACGCATAACAACGTTGCATCATTGATTATGCTAAAAAATCGTAATTCATTCGTATCATTTTAGGGACTGTCTCAAAAATTTTATTATATAAATCAAATCGCACGAGATAAATAGGACATCTATAATTGTTTGATTTTATATTTGTTTAATCTTTTGAGTTGAAATTCGCTCGGCAAGCCTCGCAAATATATACACCATTCCAAATCGTTAGGTAAAGCAAATATGAAATCAATAGACTTGCTTAACACCAAAACAGCCCTTTACTATTGGATAGAATGTAATAGGTGAAATATGTTAACGAAACTTGCTTAATATTATCAGTATTAGTTTTAATGTTTTCACCTTTCCCATATATTTTTTTTTTTAATTTGTTCATTTTTGTATGCCTAATATACGTTTTAGGCATGTGCTCCCCCTCTCTTTTTAGGTGTTTAATTGCCCGTTTCCTTTTAAAGGTTTGACTATAATCTCCTTATCTAAGTCATAAGAGAATTAAAACATAAAAAGATGAAGACAATGCATGTTGATAGCTTGCTTTTTTATTTTATTTCTTACAATCATATTGATTGTACAATTAAATATTCTTGTCACAGCCTTGACTTTGCACATGGTCTAAGTAACTGGAGGTGGCTGATTTTGTACATCCTCGTGGGCCACCATTATGAATTCTTGCATAACTTTCACAGTTTGCTTGGCAGCCGCTGTATCCAGTGTAACGTCTCATGTAAGCTCTGACACAGTTGGATGCACATGTATAGTCGTTTGCACATTCCTTCCAACCTATTAAAACAAACAGAGCGTAAAGGAAGCATTGATTCTAATAAATAAATATAGTATATACTGTAAATATCCTTAAGGTCAAGATCTAGTAAAGGAATCCAGAGTGTCATTTTAATGCTAGAACAATTATGACGTCATAATTTATTTGAAGAATATTTTTTCCGTACTTTACGGCTTTAAAGGAATTATGTAGAAAATTAAACAATTTCTTGAAATCCTTAGTTAAATCATCAGAAAAGTAATCCCGATACCTATATTCAATTTGACATCATCTTAAATAGGAGGTCACGAGCTTGTTTAATTCCGTTTTAGGCTAGAATGTAGGCATTCTAGATATATTTTATTAGTCAAAAATGGACAAAACTCTGAAATTTGTTCCTTATCTCCTTCATAGTTCATCGAAAATGACAGTTTAAAACATGATTGTTCATTGTGTTTATCAACATTTTTAGCCCTGGTACACCCTATCAAATAAAGCCATTGTTTTGAAGCATCATTGAAAGTATATTTATTAATTTATATCTTAAATTTTATAAACCTGTAGGCACCTTTCATTTACTAGATCTTGACTTTAAAAAAGTGTTTATATATTGAGTATATTTTCTAAGCTATCAATCAGCAATATATCTTGTTAAGGTTCAAAATATTTGGTTATAACAAGTAATCAGATTTCTTCAATCATTCTTACTTGGTCCAGGTCTTCCACAGTCATTCCAGTAAGGCTCTTTAATCTGAAAGTAGCCACATGAATAAGAGTTCACATCCCAATTGCATCCAATCTTTCTGCATCCGGATTCAACCTAGATTGCTGATTGATAGCTTAGAAAATATACTCAATGTTGATCAACATATACTCAAAATTAATGTTGGTGTTTGACAGTATAAATATACAATTTATTGTATTTTTCTAAGCAATGAAGAAAAAAAAATACTTACATATGTACATGTACATATAAGTTTTGAATTGTTTTGAGTCATCGATACTGTGTATGTGACAATAGCATTATTTGAATCAACGACTACTCGACTATCGCTTGACTAAAGCCCCCGATAGATCGACTAGTCTCTTTAAATAAAATTGACATCCCCATTAATTATACAAAAACAACAGCAACAACAACAACAAAATAACAACTAGGAAGGACACATTTTCCATAGAATTATAAGATATTTTGTGTATTAAAAGATGTCATTAATAGTCCTTTAAGTATTACAACTATTTGTTAATTAAAGCATGTAACTCTATAAAATGTTTGGTCTGTTAGAATGCTTAACTGTGTTTTTGTGTGTGTCATATTTTACAGTTGAGACAATATCTAATTATGCTAAAGATCAACATCTTACTTTCAGTGACATTTTTCGGAAAAAAAAATTACAGCTTAATCCATGTCACCGACTTAACGAGGCTGAGTACAGTTGAAGTGCCCATGACATAATGCATCTTTTTGTTCATGCAGCCGTAGAGGCAGAAGTGTTTGTAGTGTAATTTTTCTTATTTATATGGTGAATTCATGGGAGTGCACAATTTGCTATCTTCGCGCAAGTAAACGCTGAATAAAAACTCCAACACAATTAGCCCAACCGTACTCTTTTTGGTCTTAAAATATTTCCCTATCATTTTTGAAAGTCATTCCTTTTTTCGATAACAAGAAAGATGACACGTATTCATATATGTGTCAATTTGACATGTCAGAAAAAATAAACATTCACATCAAAATAAAGCTGTTAAGATACGTTCAAACATTTATGGCATGTCCAGTTATTATTTAATATTAAACTAACGTGCAGGGTTCCAGCACAATTTGCCGGGAAATTAAGTTAAGAAGATATCTGATAGATAGACTAGGTTGGGTAGGGTTAACATTTCTGCCTCAAGAAAGCGTCTTCATTTTTTATACAAACTACTACGCATATTCTTCTACATCTACTATTGTTCTCATAGCAGCTGGTAAATTTTAAATCTAAAATCTAGTAAAGCTTAGAAATACCTTTAATGTAACACAAGCTCAGAAAAAATAATTGTGTAAGATAAGTCAGTATCCCCCACTTTCATGGAATACCTCATCTCTCTAAGATTATTGATATAATAACAAATCAAAACATTACTTTTTCAAAAGTCTACGATGTGCATTTTTGATTAATAAAAACAAGATTGATATAAACATAAAAGATAGCAGGAATCCAATCATCCCGCAAGTCAAAACAATCGTTAAGCTGAATAAAAAAAAAAGTCACGTGTAAATAAACACCATCAATTGCATTTTATAAAAATATAGGAAGGTAACAGTAATGTCTACAACTGACAATCACAAATTCGTTTAGTTAAATGTTATATTAAGGATTTTTAC
>WFKH01011926.1:67159087-67169160 GCA_016163765.1 Magallana hongkongensis
TCCCCACCCACATGTCTGCCAAATCTGTGCAGCAAGGCATCATAAGCTCCAATGCCCAAAGTTTAAACAAAATAACAAGCCACTGTCACAGAACCCTAAACAAGGTCCAAACTCTAGCTCAGATGCATCAGCCCCAATCGGAAAGCTCTGATTCCATTGTTACCCCAGTTTATGTTCAACAACTTCAACATTATTTATCTGGATACAACCAAGCTACTTCTGATTTTTTTAATAGACGGTTTTTCTCAGGGTTTAAAATCCCTTACACTGGTGAACGCAGATTTCGGTTGTCTCGTAACCTATCTTCTCTAATAGGCAAGGAAGAAATATTGCAAAACAAAATTGATAAAGAAATTGAAACCAAAAGAGTCTCGGGTCCCTTTCTATCCCCACCCTTCCCGAATATCCAAGTCTCTCCCTTGTGCCTGGTCCCTAAAAAGGCTCCTAATGATTTTAGGCTGATTCATCATCTGTCTTACCCTGAAGGGGATTCCCTCAATTGTCACATCCCTAAAGAAATGACCACTGTTAGTTATCAATCTATTCATACTGCTGTTGCTCTCATAAAACAAGTGGGAAAGGGGTCTCCCCTTGCTAAGACAGATTTGGAAAATGCCTATAAACAAATACCGATACATCCTAGCAACTTCGAGCTCCTAGGTTTCAAAATATCTGACTCTTTTTATTTCGACAAGACGCTTCCATTGGGCTTGAGCTATTCTTGTCACCTTTTTGAACAGTTTAGCTCTGCTTTACAATGGATTTTAGAAGAGAAGTTTAACGTGAGTTATTGTGTGCATGTATTAGACGACTTTCTTTTTGTTGGTCCCCCAAGGTCTCCTGACTGCCATATCTCATGGTTAGCTTTCTATTCACTGGCCAAAGACATTAACCTAACTATAAAGTCTGAGAAAACAGTTTATCCAACAACCACCTTAACTTTCTTAGGGTTGGAATTAGATACACTTAAGTTTGAAATCAGACTTCTGGCAGATAAGTTGGAGCGCTTGAAATCGGAAATAAAAGCATTCCAAAATAAACGCGCTGCTACACTTCGCCAGCTGCAGTCTTTGATAGGAACATTAAATTATGCTTGTGCAGTTGTTCCCCATGGGCGTACATTCCTTAGGCGTATTATTAATCTTACTCGGGGCCTGCAAAGTCCTTTTCACCATAGAAATCTAGACAAAGAAGCTCGGGCTGATCTGAAGGCATGGGCTATTTTCCTTGATCATTTTAATGGTAAAGGGTTTTTTTCCATCAGGAATAGAACACACATCTTCCTCTTTACACCTATTTACTGATGCTAGCAAATTGGGTTTTGTTTGTACTTTCGGAAGAAAATGGTTTTATGCTCCTTTTCCCATTTCTTGGGTGGACTTTCACATTTCAGTTAGAGAGTTTCTGTCTGTGAGAATGTTTGTGATTGTATTTGAAATCTGGGGACATTCGTTATAAAATAGCACTGTTGTTTTACACGTCGACAACTTAGCAGTGGTTCATGTCATCAACAAAACCTCTTCCATGGACCCATCACTCATGCAACTCATGCGACGCCTTATGGTTTTATCTGTAACACACAACATCCATTTTCGAGCTAAACATATTTAAGGGGTCAATAACATAGCTGCAGATTTACTTTCTCGATTACAGATCAAAGAATTCCAAGCACGGTTTCCCTACATGGATCCGGCCTTCACCCCTGTGAGCCCAGCATTGATAAGTCTTTTAAATAAAACTTCAGAGTTTCTATTGTATAGTTCTTTATCGCCATCCACAGTGACAGCATACAAATCAGCATTCCAGTCATACAAGCTCTTTGTATCACAAACTTATGGTCAGAGTACACCACCTTTACCATCTCGTCTGGAACACCCGACTAGCTTCATTGCACATTGCCATCAAAGTAATCTAGCTGCATCTACGACTCGTACCATAGTATCTGCTCTAAGCTTTATATGTCAGTTAAGTTCTTTCCAAGATTTCACTCAGCATTTTATTATTAAAAAAATGTTTCAAGGTTTCCTGAAAGTAAAACCAACATGTGACCCAAGACTTCAAATTACCCCCGAAATCCTACTGAAATTAGTACAGGCCCTCCCCCACACAACAGATTCATACTTTTCCAGAACTTTGCTTCGTGCCATGTTTATTTTGGCATTTTGTGCCTTTTTAAGGGTATGAGAGATTACCAAAACTAACAGCAAGACCAACCATTATCTATTAGCAAAACATGTTTCTAAGGGCATTGATGCAAATGGCCTAGGATTTTTGGAAATTAAAATTCCTCATTTCAAACATTCGAAATCACAATTTACAACAATTCATCTAACTCAAAACATCAAAAACCCATTATTATGTCCATATCAAGCTCTAACTGATTTTCTTAACCTGAGGAAACATCATTCTCCAGAGTCTCTCCTATTTTCCTTTTTGAATAACACATCGGTCCTACGCCAATATTTTACTTCTCAATTTCAATTAGCTCTCAAATTCCTTTCAAAATATCAGGCGCACAGCTTCAGAATAGGCGAAGCAACATCAGCCGCTGCAACAGGCTACACGGACATCCAATTTCAAAATATGGGCCGATGGAAGTCCAATGCTTTTAAGAAGTACATACGCATTCCATCTATTAATCCACATTAGTTTTGCCAAAATTAAGATCTTAGAAGTTTACCTTAAGACAGGGGCTTAAGGTAAACCTCTTCAATAATATGGATGCTTAGAGGCAGGGACTCTAAGTTTGCATTATATTGTGTCACAAAAAAACAGCGTATTTTTTTTTTTTTGAGACAGGGGCTTAAGAAGATAGTTTTGAACATGCCATGCCGCATTTCAGTTTATTATGTGTTAATTTGACCAACTTTGAAATATGTTTAATGCATAATATTTTTCAAATTTCACTTCTTTGCACTTAGCAATTTACATGTATTAGATATTTTTTTTTTCCATATTTTATATGTTCAACATTTTTTCAATGATACTTGTTTTTTATATGGTCATTGTATATCTTGTCTGTTTTAGTGTCTTGTTCTTTGTTTTTATACCGCTGGTGCTGTATGGGGGCGGTAACAAGCCAGCATTGGTGGTTTTGTCTTATTACACTGATGTATTGTGTTTTCACTGCATAATATTTTTGTTCCAAGTCTATTTTATTGATTGTATATACGTTCATTGTCTGTCATTTATTCTAATATGTTTTGAAATAATGACCATTCCTATTCCTATTACCTACGAGTTACTGTTATGATTTCATAGGAGGGGTCAAACAAACATAAATAAGTCTTCGCGACCGCAAAACAAGGTGACGTCATAACAAGCAGTCAGTCAAGACACAGACGCGCAATGCGACGGTTAGCTATCATAAGGATTTATGGATTCCTAGATCTTCAGATGTATAATCACATCTAAAATGCTAAAATATGCGTTTTAAAGGAATAAAAAAATTAGCTTATATTTTGTGCGAGCATTTTTTAAACCCTGTATCTTAATATAGAATGATTAGATAAAATGTGCTGCAATGATACATTGGGACAAACTACTGAATTTAACTCGCTTCTCAAAGAGTGAAATTTTAAAATATATAGTGTTTCTCTAAACCATGGATGCTTTAAAACAAGTATCCACAAGTCTTATAACATGCTAAAATGTTTTATTTGATCATAACGCGGAATATTCACTATTTTGATGTTAAAACGACTTTACAACTGAGTCAAAAGAGGCAATCAGTACATCGAAAGTCCAAACTTGTGTATTGACTACATGATCTCTTTTGAAAGCTTGCATATCAAATCATCAATGCCATATGGAATGATTATGTAGAAGAAATAAAAGTAATTAAAATAAGTTGCGTTGTTATGTTACTTGTATTTTAACTCATGAGTGTTCATGTGAGCTTTTATAAGTGTCTCTCTATTTGATAGTGGTTTCTGACGAATTTGAAGAGCTCATAGTTGTCTAGAAAAAAAACCTCTTCTGATGATTTGACCAGAGAATTCAGTGTTTAAGTGTCATTGACTCTGACGATGTAAATGTATATTATTTTGCATTGTCTTGGTGATTAAATTTGGTCAAATCAAATAAATTAATTGGATTATTTGAATGAATTATATACATATATAATGTGACAAAATTAATGAATCATTTTCATATTCAAGGATGATAAAAATAAGATTTTAGCGTTATTGTTCTTTAATGTCAGGTTTTCTGTTCAACCTTAAAGGCCAGGGCCCAAGTATAAAGTAGCCAATCACAGAATGAATAGTAAATTCATTTTTTTCTGCAGCTTTCAGTTTAGAGATAATATTTTCAAATAAATTGCATTGTTCATGAATTAAAAAAATCTAATTGTTGGTGTGGAAGTACCTATTAAGGCAATTATCGATTGGCATTAATTTTTTTACAAACAAAGAATTATTTTAAAATATTTATTTTGTAAAGTTCTGAAGCAGCTCAGAATTTCGAATTTTAAACTAATGATTGACATTGGAGGCGGAGATAACCAATGTTTTGTTTACAGAGGAAGTGGCAGGGGCCAATTGCTCTGTAGCACACTCATCACAGCATGATAGATATATCGGCAAAAATCGTTTATTTTTGCATTGATTAAAAATTAATCCTTCGCATGGATAACACTGTTTGTGTGATAATTATAGAAGTTTATGAAAAAAACCTAAAACATATTAACATTGCTCTTATTATAAGTTCCACGTAAAAATTCTCAAAAGTTCCGCATTTAAGATGCATAGTGACCCATCTGTGCTTGATAAATTGTCAGTAATGCGAGTTAAAATGCAATACCGGTACTTCCTCTTTTATTAATACATCTGGGTAATGTTTGATCTCTCAAAAAATTCCTATCGGACAACAATGCCCTAAAATAAAGTAAGATTTGGTGAGAGCAAGTTTACTTTGCTGTGTACATTCCTCCAGCCAACTTAGTTTTGTATGCGATCCATGAACAACACAACCACGGCTGACTTCGTTAATCTTCAGTCTCCCGAACCTGACTTATCGCAAAGTCATCAAAATGTGGGTCACTGTTCTTAGAACTTTGTAATAAACCCGTTCGTATTTTTTCTCAACAGGAACGTAAACATCCCAACTCAAAGTCAAAAGCTAAGAAAATGTTTCTCCGCGACTTTTAGTTATTTTAAAAGCTAAAACATACATTTCCCCAGCTTATTGTGATGTTCCCCCATTTCCCTCCATTTTGATTCTGACTCCTAGTTCCAACCACAGGATTATTAATTCCTGGTAAATTAGGGGCATATGAAAATGTTTTCTTGTAAAAGAAAATGAAATTTTAATACACGTTGTGTTTGAGTTCTCAACAACAATCTGTTAATTAGTGTTTGTATACTCTTTTCATATCCAAATGCCGATCTACGGGTTTTTTAATCGGTTGAATGAAAAATATCCTTAGACAACTTCTGGCTATCCTTTGTAAGCTTTATCATTTTGGCGGGGGAACTGCTAAATGTAACTTGGATCAAGATTCATGCTAAAATTTATTATTGTTTAAGGGATCTCATATTGAAATTTTATCATCTTTACACATATGTCACAACATAAGTAAAATTTAAAGATTGTGATTAAAACACTTATAAAAATCCCTCTCTCATTTAGCCACTCTTATCGACTGGGTTTTCCCCATTGTATAAACATAGCGGACTGAGCCGCATGTAATGTTTACTCTTATAAGCATCACTGGCAGTGAAGAAGGTGGCCATGCCTTTTTGCCCTGATGGGTTTAGTTGTCTACCAGTAAGCAGAAAATCTAGGTCAACCTCGGCCTTTAACAAGCATCAAGTTATGAAGTAACCAACGCCATTTAACTATTCTCAACATCTAACACAGAACTGAATTAATTGGTAATTCATCGAGGTAGACAAGGATTACTACTCCAGGTTTTGTTGTTCTATTTTCTTGCAATTCCAAAAAATAAAAGCGAGATTTTAAAATCCGCGAGGTGTGCTTCTCGCGATTTTACGCGGATATTAATTCCTCGCATACAGTTAGGTGTCTACAGTAGTCTTCGAGCCAATATTTCATATCAATGTGGTCAGTGTTTTGGTTTGCTGTCATGAAATTGTCAAGTTTAAGGAATAGTTAACTAGTATAAAACTAAAATTCTGAACAGGGACTAATTGCAAGTTGTGTATGTTTTCTGCAAAGTCGTTAAATTTTATCCCACATGAATCACTAAAGAAAGCATTTATTTTATTATTTAAGTGACCACCGAATCATCTTTTAGTTAATTAATGGCATACCTATATCTTGTTATTGTCCCTTTTCCTTTGAACAATTACCTGTAAGAAGTTTTATAATTACATTTAATTGTATTTAGTTCAAATCTTTTCTGTTGTAATTGTTCAAAGGTTGTCCGTGTAAATCGTTTATTCGCCTGTATTTCTGATATATGTAATAACAATGATGTAATATGTAAAATGAGAATTTAATATATAATTAAACATTACATCACACCCAGTGATTGATAAACCTACTCAGGAAATTTTCGGAAACGCTATATTAAAATGTTTCAATGAATCTTGTAGTTTGTTTTTATCCGATCAATAAGCTATTATATCGTCTAACTAGAAATAAGTTTGATAGCAGATAGCAGAGCTCTCTCAAATACTTCCAACAATGTAAAATATGTATAATGCGATCATTTGTTGAAGACAAAAAAGATTAAACTTTATTTTGTAAATGTGTAATCAATAATGAGCTAGAATTTGTTCAGTATTAGATTAAAGCAAGTTTATTGATAATATTATTGATAATAAAAACTTTAGTCTTCAATAAATTCACAAAAATCACACACACTGATATCTTATACCTCCTATGAAAAATACTATCTTATGGCTGACCTGTGGAAGGTCCAATAATTAATCAATTAACATTTTCCATTCAAAAAGACCCGTGCAGACATTAGTGATATATTGTATGCCAGGGGCAATTAAATGGAAACTTGCGATCATTAAAGTAGACCCATGCGACAAACAAGAATAAATCGATATGCCTAAGCACAACATTTTTATGGAAATGCTGACTTGATAATTTTTCGTTTATGATTATGAAGTCTGAACTTCGTATAAATAACTATTTTCTTAAAGGTTTCAAAATGTTTTCATATATTTGCCCACGAGACTTCTTTATTTTGAATATAAAGATAAACAAAACTAGTTTGATTTTAATAAAAAAAAAGTTGACCTCGTAGTGTGCTTGAAAAAAATCCTACCTAAAAAAAAGTATGTTTTTGTTAACCTTAATGTTCAATTTCTCTTTGAATGATACGTTGCTGTGTTCTAATTGGTAAAAATAAATGATTAAATATAGATTGCTTAGTTTTGTTTGATGCCCTCTGATGTTTTCTAAGTAAAGAAAAAAAAATAACACCGGCTGCTAATTTGCGAGTCAGAATTTCTATTTGATGGCTTAAAGCTTTATTAACGAAGCTGTAAAACGTCTTCTTTTTTTTGAAAGGATCTGTACTCAATAAACGTCCAAAGATCACATTTGATGAACAAATAAACTTTAAGCAAGTTTCAAATTTAAATAAATGCACAACACTTTTGCAAACGTTGGTAGAAATCAACTAGTGGGGTCTCACGTTAATGTCTAAACTTCAAGCAGGTGCGAGAATACTGACCTGAAAAAGTAGCTTCGAAACAAACTCCAATATAAAAAAAAAAGGCTGAGCGATTCTTGCTGCAATATGTACCAATGTGAATACAGTTTTAATACCAATCACGGTACAAACCAAAAATTAATTATTGATGAGTGTTTTAACAATAAATCGCTATATCTTTAGAGCAGTGCAAGTACGGTATTAATATAGAAATTGCAAATTATGTGTGGATAAATCGTTTTGTATGTTTTATGACATCTGGACCAGTTAATACAAATGTCATTTATTTGAGGAATGAATTCAATTGCAAAGCGGTTTATAAAAATGCGTAACATGTACAAAACCATTTTATATCGTATAAATCTAATAGATATTGAAATCATTGCTTATAATTTATTTTTATTTTTTTTTTACTATAAATATTTAATACAAACAGTCATTTGACCTTTAAAATGACATCAAATTGTACAAAATTCAAAATTCAAACGTAACGTCAGGCGGATTAATACTGTTTTTGACGTTAGTCTTACTATGACGTACAGAGTGTAGGCAACATTCTTTAGGCGATATAACCTATTTTTAGCCAATCAGAAAGCGCGTTACAACCAGAATAAAATTATATTACTTTGTCGAAGGTTTCGTTGTAAAACTTACCTTGGGGGTTTGGTTGACATTTTTGTCGAAATTTATAGCTATGTCAATTATCATTCATATTAATTAGATTGTTGTACAATTGATTAATTTCACTGACCACATTGCACTGTTCTTTTCGTATTAATTATTGAACTTGGATAAACATACAATTTTAAATTGTTGACAAACTTTATTAAAAATATAACAACTATTTAATTTATTAAAACGTACAATACAACTTGTTACCAGTCGAGAGAATTTTAGTGGTTACAGCATTGCTAGTTGGTAAGTGTAATTAACTACACATATATTATATGTACAATTGTTTGTAAAATTAGTCATTTTATATTTTATCCACATATATTTTTATTTGAACATTGTAATATGCTTAAAAAAACAATGAATTTTATATAAAATATTTACAAGTATGCAGATTATATAGAAAACTAGGGATGTAAAGTTGAGCTTGATTATGATGAACATTTGTTTATCAAATAAGTAATTTTATTCTAGTTGCACGATGTAACTGAATAAACAATTAAACCCACAACAATATCTAAAAGTATGCATATGATTTAGAAAAAAAATGGAAAACCTTACTGGGGATAGACAAATCTACGTGATTTAAATAATCAACAATAGAATCATAATGGTGTTTTATTAATTTAACTTTTTCTTTTAGTGTGCATTTGCTTGATGTCTGCATTGTAAATCCGCGATCTTCATGTTTCAATTAAACATATCAAACCTGAAAATGGTGTATAAACATATTTCGAAAAGATTTGTTTCTGTTGAAACTGGCAAAATCATGAAACTAACCTGATATGCATCCGAAAAAGATAAATAATGATTTGATTTTTTTCCCCAATTCTATGTTCACCTTTAAATTCTGTTACTACATCTGTATTGTACTATGGTCACTAGTAAGCATGTTTTATAAAGGTTCAATCTTTATTTCATGTCCTTGAAAAGAGGAGCATACTATTTTTAAAGATATACCACGCATTTAATAATATATTTTAGTCAAATAGAGAATGAGCATGTAAGATAACCATAGCCTGCTTATATTTTGATAATGCCGGTGTTATATAGTGCCTTTTTCCTCTAGCCATCTTTCCCCCCGGAAAAACGGCTAGTATATAGAAGCCCCCCCCCCCCCCCGAAAAAATGGCTATATAGCAGTTTTCCCCCCACGGAAAGCAGACTATATAGTGGGATTTCTCCATTTTTATAGCCAGATTACCCCCACGGAAAACCTACTACATAGTAAATGTTCCCCCTGTTTTACATTGCGATCATGTTTATGGCAGACCATTAGTGGCAATATTTCGCAATTTCTGAGATGATTTTGATTACTCATACTAAAAGGTAATATATGCATTTATTGGTACACATTGTACATAGTATAGAATACATGTTTTTTACACCCCTAATATGAGCAAAGTCACGCGCCTTCATCATATTTTTGTATCATTACACTTTATTTCACCCTTTGTTGCACCTTTTTTTGGAAGACCTTGCACATTTTATTCGGATTTCGGAACTTCGGATCTTTTTATTTTCTGTTTTTTTCCCTTATATTCGATGCATATTTGAAGTTTGGAGTATGACGTTATGACATGAACATTTTTTTTAAAGAAGACGTCAAAATACATAAATTTGAGCTTTGAAAATACGCCGGTTTGGAGATTGGAAAACTAGAATAAATCTGGATAAAGTTTTTTCACATGAAAATATAAACGAGTTATATATAAAAAATATGATATGATATGATATGATATGATATGATATGATATGATATGAT
>WFKH01011926.1:67169170-67189743 GCA_016163765.1 Magallana hongkongensis
TATGATATGATATGATATGATATGATATGATATGATATGATATGATACGATATCTAATATTGTAAACAAGTTTTAATCCTTTAAAACTAAAGTTTTAAAAAAGTCAAATTTTGTCTTACTTCGGAAGTAACAGAGGACAAAACAGTTACTAAAAAAAGCTGTGTATGCGTACAATTTCAAGTTTTAAAAACCGTGGAAAACACAGAAGGTCTGTCGCACGGCAAGTAAAATACAAAAATAAAATGTATATTAAATCACTTTTTTTCTCTAGAGGTAAAGTTTACATAATGTTTTAAATATAATTTCTTTTAATTCTATTCAACATTAAAACGTAAAAATTGCAATTCGACAATTTTAAGATAAATTAGAAGAGAAAACGACTTAAGATACAATTGGGCGCGGGTCACCTAATGAGAAACCATTAATCAAGTCACCGGGACCATCGCTGGGAAATATAAGGACAAAAAGCTATCATATGCATTAATCAACTTTAATACAAAATATACATTCTGCATTCAATATCAAACCTAAATAAACATTAAAAATATTACAGTTAATCGCTTCTGGTGACGATAGGATGTAATGACGAACGTTCTGATGTAATAAATCCGTCCGTAAAGATAACAGTTATATTATATATACTCTAAAAACAACCTTGAAGCACTGAAGATAAATCGAAGATGCTTTGATTATTCTTCTCGGGTGTTTACAACTTCGTCAGGCACGTAGCTTCGGTGGGAGGGAGACAGAGGGCCAGCCTCCCACCCTCTACTTTTTGGCGCAGATTTTTCTTTTAACTTATAAAAATTGAATTGAAACTAAGGAAGTGAACAGTGAACAGGTATAGTCCGACCCCCCTCCCCCCCTACCACGTATTAAGATTTTCACAATTTTGGAAAGTTTTTTATATTTTGCTTGTCAAGATATTTTGGAGGTGCCTGTCCCCCCCCCCCCCCCCTCCCTCCCCATTTCAAAAACGATGCTACATGCTTGTTTGTTTCAATTAAATGTGAATTCATATGAATTAAAATAAAATGACGATTAATTTGATTTCGAATTTCGCACGTATGCGCATAGTTACCTTTGTAAGTCCAAAATGTCAAATGAATAATTCTTATTAAATCATAGTTACGAACAAAGAATATTTCTTGCCCATTCTGATTAAAACCATTTATAAATGTCAATGTTTTATTTACTTGTAGGTGATACATACTTTAGAATGTTATCAATCATCTTGCCTCGATGAAAATTGGTTAAGGTCTTAACACACTATTACGCATGAGCGATCTTTCAGTTTTCCAAAGAAACAGGGGTTTAGCCTGGATAAAATTGCACAAACAGATTGACAGACTGTTAGATTTATTAAAAAATTCTCTAACATTTTTCATTTACAAATTAAGAACACATAGTTACATGTATGCATATAAGTGTATATCTTGTCAAACCAGGTAATTTATCTAATATTTTCCTAAATTAAGTTCTATGTACTAGTATTCCATGATACGTATGTTCGATTTTCAACATTGTCTATAAAAATAATAAATCGGCAAAACGGAACTCAACCTGTACTGAGGAATGTAACTATATATGCAACCTGGGGGTTTACAAATATTGATTTTAATCCTTACTGTGTTTCCATTAATTATTTTTTATAAAATCTGAACCCAAAACGTGAGGGAGAAACCTTACAATGGGGGGAAGAAGTACTATATAGTAGCTTTTCCCCCCGGGGGGAAAGGTTACTATATAGCAGATTTTTTTCTGGGGAAAAAGCTACTATGAGGGAAAAACTGCTCTACAACACCGGTCTTATATACATCAGGTTGTGCTACAAACTATCACATCGCAGTAAATAACTTTATTCAGTTGGTCTGGTAAACAATAGGACAGTACTAAAATGCACGTCCAAAAATGAGCATTTGTTGATAATAAATGTGTCTATTTTGAGTATAAATAGAAACATATTGTTGATTAATATTTTAGAAAAAAAAACACGTTATAACAATAACAATGTAGCTAAATAAATGATTAGGGCTGCGCAATAATACCGGTATTCCGGTGTATTGCGGTACGTGGACAAAAAATATCGTATTGCGATACATTTTTTCAATACAGGTATACCGGGTTAATTGATCGGGCTAAGAATTTGGTTACGGGCTCGGGATTTCAAAATTCTGATTTGAATTAAAAATGGCTGATGCATTTGTAATCGTTCCAAACACGAAAAGAAAGTCGGAGGTTTTGATATTATGACTGCTCAAAGAGCTTCCCTAAAGCCAAAACATGTTGATATGCTGATATTCTTAATAAAGAATTTGAAGTAGGCCCTGTTGAAGTTGTCACTTTGTCTCCCTGCAGGTTGACACAATGAGTCAAAACATTCATTTCTTATCGTAACTGTAAATTCATTTATTGTTGGACAATTGTTTTATTTTCTTCTTCCACCAGATCAGTGGACTGCCTAAAATGCATTGTACCAAATGTACCTACTTAACTGACTACTTGGGTCTAGCCTTGCTAGATGATAAATCGTCTAATGTTTCAAGTGTTTTTTTTAAACGGTTTTTAAATTAACACCAGCAATGTTTTATTCTTTTATTTTTTATAGAATTATAGAGCAAATGAATTATGTATACAAATCTATCAATTACAATCTATTAACATTAAACAAAAATCAAATTTTGATTAAAAAAAATATTGCAACACATATCGCAATACATTTTAAAATATCGCAATTTATCGCAATACAAAATTTCCCCCCAATACCCAGCCCTATAAATGATATATACATGCAACTTTGATAAAATACATATAAAACAAGCAATAAAAAACACAACTAATTGGTCGACTAGGTTATACAGCGAACTGTTTGGTTAAAGTTTAATATAAATTATATAAAATCAATCTTGTTTCCAGACTGATTTAGACCCGCAAATATATGCAGTTTATTAAGTGAATACAACATATTTTTTCCACTAACGATTGTACAGTTATTTGTGTGCACGTGATGCAATTGATCACAATAAGTTTCATGGTTTGCGGATGATAATTAGAGTTTTTCGACACATAAATACTTAAAGGTAAAAAGACCAAACAATTTTAAAAAACAAAAAACACCAAACAGGTTTTTTTTATTAGTATTATTTGTGGTTGGGCACATGTTTTGTACTTAATATATTCTGGATAGTGTGGGTTTTTTTTCAAAAGAAAAAACTTAAACAGTTTTGGACTTGAAATAAAAAACAGAAAATACATCAGAACATATGATCAGCATTACAAATATAACGATGATGATGATACCAACTGCACCAATCACTCTCGATGATATGCGGGAATCGGAAGCGGAAGTACGTCTTCTAATGGAGGAAGTCAGTGCAGTCTTGTTCACCTTCAACTCGTTTCTTCTCATTTCTATCGATTCATTTAGTGAGCGGGAAGCATTGGTGCAAACGCAAGGGCATAACGTTACGTTTGAATTAGTTTCCGTGACTTCAGCAACTGGTGGGTCACTTACGTGTCCGCGCTGTTGAGTCGTCTCCATATTGCCGTCCGTTGTAACTGGCATCGATGTTGTCGGATAAGAAGGACACACTACTGTGGTCGTGGGCACTTGTTTCCTTGCGAACATACATGAAGGACATTGTACATCAATATAACTGTCACATTTGCTAAGAAAACAGGTGCTGGTGTCAATTGAAAATCCATTGCAGTTGGAGTCTCTATCGCATTCCCATTGACAACCATTATTGAATGAAGTTAAATTGCGGTAAGGATCGATGACAATCTTATTTTTTTCTATAGCAGTAAAAGTTGATGCCGGAATCAAACTTGCTGAAAAAGATTTAATAAACATTTTAAAATACAAAAGGTTTCATTCATTTTGAAAAAAAAAACCAGAATGGCTAAATTTTAAAAAAGTACATTATTTTCTTAAAACAAGAAATAAAGATCAGTCGGTCAAGAGGTGCATAGTTCAATATAGACATTTTTTTAACGGGGGACATTCAAAGACTCTTGTCCTTAGTGCAATAAAAATAAGGACATAACTATTATTTGCTTTTTTTTTTATTTCAGTCCTTCAAAGTTCTCCCTTTTAACACGTATACACTTTTTCAGACGAGAAATCCACTTCTGAAATGCTTGTCTATAGTCCTCTTTAGGCAAACCTTTCGAAAACTGATGAACTGCGGACACAAGTGATGATTTAGAGTAATAGCGTCTTCCGCCTTAATGTCCTTTCAGTTTTGAAAAGAGAAAAATTGGGAAGGATCTGGAGATTAACCAGAATGAAGGATTCCAGTAACCCTCTCTTTACTAAGAAAATATGTGACTACTTTGACTTGTTGCTAGAGAAATATCGTGCAGCAATAACATACCCTTGAAACCAGTTTTTGCAGTTTGTTTTTGTATTGCTGTGTAAGTTTATGCAAAATTTTACATTTGTACATCTTTTCAGTAGGACTCTTCTTCTTCTTGGCAATAGAACACTGCCACATAACATCCTCCCTATCAAAGAAAACAGCATAGGGAATCCCTTTTGTGCTCCGACAGGGTTTGGCATCAAATGGACACCTTTCAAGTTTTGTCATCCATACTTTATTATTAAACTTTCTTTGCGGCTGAAAATTATTCATCCGTGTTTTGTCTCCGGTTACTACGTCTGAAAATAATTTATTTTTCTTCTTTTTGAATAGATTAATATTGGTGGAAATTGGCTTGTCTCGAAATAGATAGTAAAAAACCCTACGTAAATAAGCACATATGTCACACTTAGACAAGATAATTTATGCTAGATTTGGTAATTAATATTGTCTATTTATATTTTCTTACAAATAACCAATATAAATCGCTGTTCCTTGTATTTGAAAAAAAATCATATTCAACAAACAACTCTAATTTGTTTCTATCTAGAAAACAGTATAAACACACTGATTATAAACAAATATATTTGTGTCAACGATACACTGTAGACACATTTCATTTATCTGGACGCTTCAAGTATCCGGACAAAAGCCCCGCTGTTTATTCAACCAGAAATATAGAAATACATATTTGGTTAATAGATTTTGGATACTATTCACAAAAACCTAAAATCACAACACGCTTTTTACAAATGGTGTTATGGAATAAATAAAGTTGATTAAATCATGAATCATAATCGTCTTTTAATAAAGTGTGAAGTAATTAAAGACGTATCTTATTGAAATGAAAGTACCTAAATTCTTGGACGTTATATACAACAGATGAAAAACTGTTTTCATCCACAAAGAAAAACTTGTAAAACTGTAAGATTATACAACTTACCATCTAGCTTGTAAGCAAGGAAAATGACGAGGAAATGCGTATACATCTGTAATAAACCATTCAAAAAACATTCATGTTAATAAAACAGTTCAAATTATTGTTTCATGAAAAAAATACTAACTATATGAATATAAATTTAAGTTAGACGTGAGTGCTTATTAAGTTCATTTAGTAATCCCTGGATTACTACACCTAAATAGCGTATTAGAAGCGTGCAACTTTCGTATCGTATAAGAAGCGTATCGTATCGTGCGAGAAACGTACCGTACCGTATAAGAATCGTATCGTTCCGTGCGAGAAACGTATCGTATCGTATGAGAAACGTATCGTATCATATAAAAAACGTACCGTATCGTATGAGAAACGTATTGTATCGTACAAAGCGTATTAGAACCGGATGAAAAGAGTGGGAGAAACTTAGAACTTTTTTTATGAGAACTTTACTTCCTGGTAAGTAACGAATAACAAATATTCGAGGGGGGGGGGGGCAAAATAACCGGATGATTTTATGTCTACAATTGTTCTGGATAAATATCAAAATGATAAATTAAGTTGACCACAAAATATAAGTGCATTCTTTACAGAAATATGTTTAAAACTTGGACACGCATAATAGGCCGGTACCGATCAATGAGCTGAAATTCCACTCTAACCATTAAAAAATGCAAACATGAAAAAAACTCTAGATTTTCTTTCATTTTATGTGGGTTTTTTTTCATTTGTAAAGATACCAACTTTTCAGGTTAAGAATAATGTACATAAGTTCCCGGTTTTCACACCTTGCTGCGATCACCTGTTCACCTTACAAGCCCGGCGGCGCGTGTGTATACTGCTGAGTTTAAGTTGCATAATCTCAGTTGATCCAGCCCAATTTAACGAACATAATATTTTTTAGATATATTTTTGATAAGTAGTAAAAGCGCTGCAGATTACCAATTAACGGGGAAGTATTATCCCATGCAGTGATGGCATATGTATTTGTATTCATGGAATTAAAAAGAAAATGTAAAAACACAAAATTAATACTCTACGGATATTTTATAGAGTTAGAATAATTATTTAGAATCTCTGAAAAAAAATGTTTTCTTAAGTGATTAATGCAGGTAACGAGGTAGAGACAATGCCGAAAATATACATGCGAGAAATACATAAATTGCCCGGTAGATGAAAATCTGCTACGTTAAATCGCATTAGCTGCAGGTCTGTAGCTCCCGGAGCTACAGACCTGCAGCTAAAATCGCACTAGATTGTGTTACAATTTCTTTCTTTTCTTACTTTAGTTTAAAGAGTGGGCTTAAACACAGATAGTAAGAATGTTTATTTACATAAAAGAATTTCAGAGAGAGAAAGAGAGAGATAGAGAGAGAGAGAGAGAGAGAGAGAGAGAGAGAGAGAGAGAGAACGTGGTACATTTACATAACGGAAACTTGCATTTGATTTCCAATTGTTATAATGCTAACCTCGATTAAACCTTAGTAGAGATTATTTATTCATCAACGATAAACTCGCTGTGATGTGCAATGTAATCTAATTTGATATCATACAATATAATGTTCCTTTTGCTCTACGAATTCTCAAATCAATGCGTGTTAAACTGGCTACATGTACGTATCTCTGAAATATCTCTCTCTCTCTCTCTCTCTCTCTCTCTCTCTCTCTCATTCATTCACAATGCGAATAAAGTTATTTCAAAGGGGAAAATTAATATATAAATTATTGTAGAAAAAAAAGTAAATGCGAAAACATAGCTTTTAATCATTAGCACAATTTCCCAGCTCATGTGAATTAATAGAACTCGTTTTTAAACAGACAGAACATAGCGCATTACTCTTTATTCCTCTCTTTTTCAGAATTCTTATCTTGTAATGTAGATTTAAATTCTAAGAAAAAAATAGAGGCGTTTGTAAAACGAAACCCTAAAGAGTAAAGTGATACATAGATTTTTTTTTAGTTTTTTAATTGTCTATCCCTTCATCCTAACGAAAATCGAAAGAAGTCCTGATATATAAAACCGATTAGTATTTGAAATCAAAATGCATTTTTCGAGAAAATCAGCATTAAAATTATTCGTTTAAAAAAATTAATCATTTTAAATGTAGCATTATCACGTGTAGTATGAATTTTATATTTTGGATCAAGACATTTTCTGTGTAAAGGGATTAGTTATACTCAATGGTAGCTTTTTTTTATTCACGGCCTTTACAGGTAAATAACATTTGGTGTAATTAGTCCGTTCGCGCAAACAGCTACGTTATCGGGCGGGTATTGGTCTATGACACTATATTTTAGATTGTCAATGACGATATATTTATCTAAACTTTTGATAATCCAAACTAATTAAATACTTTTAAATTTATGTGACTAAGTAAATAATCATCGATTGTTAGAAATCAAATTAATATCGTACAGAAACCGTACAAACCGTATGGAAAGCGTATAGAAAACGTATCGTATCGTACAAGAAGCGTGCCGTACAGTGCGAGAAACGTATCGTATTGTACAAACCGTATAGCGTGTGAGAAGCGTGCGAGAAACGTACAGCCGGTGTAGTAGTGCGTTCCAGGATCTGTAGAAAAAGCCGGTTATCAACCACAAATCGAATTCATTATATTTAGAGCAAATAACTAATACTATATATACATCATTTTTTTTAAATATCGATTTTGTTTGTTTCATGCTCTTCGATAACTAGGATTTTTATAACTCAGACATCGATCAAATGCTTGTAAATCTATTAAGTAACATTTTCTGTTATGGGCTTACAAAACATGTTTTTTTTTATGAATATCTCATGAATGTGATATTTGTATATTTCATTTTGAAATTATAAACAAGATAATAAACTGTCAATAATAATGAATCTGTTGAAGAGTTGTACAAACGAATACATTACTCACAGTGTTGCTATATGTACCTAGAAAACTGTTTTAAAAAGAAGACAATTTCAAAAAATCTACATCGATGGACTACGAGGGTTGTTCGGAAATTATTGAGACATTTGCTCTTACTCTCTTGAGAAAAAAGATAAACTATTGAAATTTCACTAAAAAGTTAACCAGGATACCATTTATTAATGTGAAAATTTTCGAGTCAGTGACATCATTAGATCATTTCTGGTAAACTGACAAACTTGCTTACGTCCAGTGACCCGGATCAACCCCAAACTCATCGCAACGTCATTTTAACGCGTTTCCTTGCTCCTATGATTTATACGCCTTACAAACAAACGAAAAACATGAAGTATTCTCCATTTCTTTTTTTTTAATTTTAAGATATCAACGTTTACGTATCTTCTCCATTCTTGATTTTTTTGTGAAAAAAAATGAGTTATTTCTACCCAAAAGTCAACTTTCTGTGAAGCGTCTGTTAACGTCATTCTGTACATATTTAAGAACTGTTGACATCAGTTTTTTTATGTAAAAAGTAAAAGATATTTAGTCCCTTTGTTTCAAATCTAGTTAAAAAGTAAGTAAAAAAAATCGATAAAATGAAGTTCTTGACTCCTTTATATTGTAGAGTTCTTGTTTAAGCAATTACTTGGCCTGTAAAGGTCTTCTTCCGTGTTTCCCACTAATTTGATGTATATTCGCTGCGCCGCCTTGACGTCAAAATCCAATAAACATTCGTGGTCAGATTTCTATTCCTTAGTAAATATATCTGTACTATCTCCGTATTTCAACTCGAACACTAGTGAAACTTGCACACAAGTTAGTCACAATAAACAGCAAATTGAACATATATAATTTGATTTCCTTCCATATTAATTGTTGGTCCACCGACATTTAGTAAGTTATTGTTTAAGTTTATTAATCTCCGAGTCTATGCCTGCGCCGGGTACCCCGACCACCGACTTGTTTATGTACCGTCGTAAATAAAATGTTAAATATGTTTTATTATTACTTTGTCTAATTATTTGTTTAGGTTTCTTCAATGTTTATGCCAATTTTCACCGATATTTGTCACTTAGAAAGGAAAATATTTGTGTTGTCGCATTCATTTCCGAACAACCCTCGTATACCAACATAAACTATTTATTGTATTGATTACCTAGCCTGGATTGGAAATAACATGATGTCAAGATTTATAATTTAGAGAGCTAGCGAAATCTTGGATAAACATGATTAAAAATTAAGAAAGAAAAATTTGAGACTATTTTGATAATAAAGCGTCTTTTACAATAAACTGGACTACAAAAAGTTACTAGCGTGGTGAAATATAACGACAAGCGACTGTCGTTCGTCGAAATTCTACTACATTTGTAAAAGCTGAAGTCACAGAGCAGTTGCAAATCAAAAACAAAGTGATTGAAAACAGAATAACTTTTAGAAGAATTAAGACAATCTTTTTAATTTGTTTACAGAAAGAAACGGATAGAGAAGCAGAAGGTGTTGAATTTGTCATGGAAGACACGCATTTGTGAATAATGATATAGCTTTTGCTATTTTGGCCGGGGTTTGTAGCAGAGACAGACATTGATTAACTATGAGGTTTTTTTTTTTGTTTTTTGTTTTTTTTTTTGTTTTTTTGTTTTTTTTTGTTTTGTTTTTTTTTTTTGCTTTTTTGACAAAATGCACAAGTAGAATATTCAGTGACGCTTTCTTATGATGTCTACCCTTATAAACATGATCTTAGGAGAATCGTATGAATGAAATAAATTTCCTATTAAAAAAAAATAAAGTATGTTTAAACACAGCTTATCATTTATTCTTAAATTGCTGTGTTTTCGTTACAATATTAAGTGTTTTTAACGTTTGTCCTTTAGTTTGTGTACATAGAAAAAGTAGTGACCAAGATTATCCATGTGGTCATGTGACCTTTCCACCCGGCCATTCTGTTATGAAGAAAGAACAATGATTTGCCCGAATACATGAAGTGTTATAAAAGGAAAAGCAAGTGAAAATATTAGAAATTATAGCAATATTAAATAGGCAAGCTTTGTTATTTCATTTTTTTTTCCTTTTAATTGAATGCTCCTGTTCTAACTCTCTTGAAATAATACATTTTAGATTTTATTACGGAATGGGATGAAATAAACAAGTTTCAAAAAGGTATTTAATATAATTTCTTTCATAACGCATGGGACAAGATCAGGAGAGTATGGTAGGTGTGGCAATACGGTAACCTTCTCCGACTTAAAAAAATTGCTTCGCAAGCTCAGATGTATATGATGGAGCATCATTATGAAGTAGACGAACATGCCAAAATTCTAACACAGGGCATCGTTTAGGATAATATTTTGTGTACATATTTAGTATAAAATTTCAGTTGTACGACCTGTAACACTTTTGCTCTTCTTCACCGGAAATTGTACTGATTTACCATCACAAAAGAAGAATAGAAAGGACCTTCTTTGTGCTTATAGTTCTTTCTTCCAACTATAAACCTTCTATCGTTTTTAGTAAGCCATCTCTTGTTTCCAATTTTCCTTACTGGTTCAAAAAAGTTAACCCATCACTCGTCATCAGTAACAATATTTTCAAATTGTCTTTAATTGAATCCAGAAACTATTTCAGCAATGGCTTAGCAGTTTGTACTCTCTCGTAGCCGTTTTGGTCATCTGACAATATAGACAGTATCCATCTGGAAGAATGTTCATGCTTTTAAACCTTGCTTTGAAAAGGAAATGAATCCGCGAAAGCGATATGGCAACAATAATACGAATCATGTATCTGCCTTCACGTTCATCTTTTTCCTTAAGTTTTGAGATATTTGCCTTCCCTTTAAGAGTCACGGGTCGGCTACATTTTAATGTGTCTTTGATCGACTCTGTGTCAGCCAGAGAGTTTTGTTCTCCACATACGAACTGTCCCATAAGATACTTTATCCGACCAACAAACTTACCCTCATGCAGTAAAAATCCGCACTACCGAATGACGAGTTTTATGCGAATTTTATGTTAGCTTTAATTTCGTCAATTTTCTTAACCCGTTTGAAAAAATATCTTGGGAACTCTAAAACTTAAATCAACATTAAAAACAGCACAAACAAAAAGGATTCATACAACCCAAAACAACGTTTGACATAATACTTGCTTTTCTGCAATGTCCTTGCCCAATCAAATCCATGAAAAAATATTGTCTCACAATACCTTCTGTTCGTTTAAGCTTAGAACTATGTTTGATTGATCATATCAACAATACAGGATTTTTGTTATAACCGTTGTAACTGTTCACTCCTCATACACACACGTTTCATGGATACAAAAAGTAATGTAAAACCACACGTTTTGAAACAGTAGTATAGATTTTTAAAAGTCCCGCATCTCATAGATCATAAACTGTTTGAATTTTTAATTTAGAATACATAAGGGAATTTACTTAAAATGCCCATTTTTGTCATTTTAATGGAAAAATATTAACGACATTAAAAACTAATCAATGGTAAATTGAACGGAATGTAGAAACAGAACGAAATGTTTTGTCATTCCATGACTACATTGAATAGAACTATTATATAATGTCCAATAACAGTATAGATACTTAAAGATTAATAAAGATAATTTGGTGTGCATTGCTACGTTTTTTATTGGAGTACTTACTCTATATTTTTCCTTTTATCATGAAATATCTCGCAAAATATTGAATTGAATATAAACAATTCCAAAGATATTAATCTTTTCAATAAAAATATCATTCGACATATTAAAAGATTTTTAAAAATAAGATTATATATATATTTTTTAATAGCATTTAAGTTCCTTCAAATAACGTTTACTAATTTGTAAATAAAGAAATCAATACTAATTCAATTTAAAGATTAACAAATAGCTTATATATTCAAAAGTAATATAATGTATAGTTAGCAGTTTCAAACTCAGGAAATGTCAGACAATTAATCGAACATTTTAATCGAATGTAATTTAAGCTTTTTATCTTATCAAGTTGTTTGATTAAAAAAAGTTATTTGATCGAGTAAATGCACAAAACATTATTAATTCAGATGTTGACTACGATGCATGAATAAAAGGATCAATTGTACATAACAAAAAGAATGACTTATAGGACGGTGTCATATAATATTTTGATACCGCGAAATACTGAATCCGGGTTCATTATATTATGCAATATTATGAACCCGTTTCAACATATCGCTGCGAAATATTGAACCCCCTATAAAATATTAAACCCCGGGATCAATATATTATTGCTGCAATATCTTGAACATCCCTCTAATTTTCCCTGCTATTGTATAGGGGGTTCAAAATATTATGGCCGCGATATATTGAGCCCCCCCCCCCCCTCTAATTCTCACTGCTATTGGATAGGGGGTTCAAAATATTATTAGTCAGCCCGCGCGGGCTAATGAAACTGGGATTAAACTTCAAATGCGCTTGCGTAAATTGGAATTCTGGGAAGGAATTAGACAGTCCGTGTAAGAGAGATTCGAAGAAGTTATGAAACTTGTCAGTTTCTAGGTCTAAGTACGCATCGTCGTATTGGAAGTAAGTTTTTAAAAGGCCCCGGCATCGTTTGCAGCCACGGCCAGGGTTCTGCATATATATCTGCTCGACTCGTAGTTAGATTGGAGAGGATAAAGATGGGCAGTATTTTGCAACTGGACCATGGAGTTCGGATAACATGAAATCAATTTAAATCAGCATGCTTAATTGCTGTTGATTACTATATAATAAACAGTAGCCATGTTCATGAAAGTATATTAAGATCTATCTTAAAACATATCCTAAGATATGTCTTAAGACATCTCTTATGACCACACTCAGACATATCTCAAGATGACCACACTCAGACATATCTTAAGATGTAAACCGAAGCTATCTTAGACGTATTCTAAATTAAGATATCTTAGATTGACTATTCCTTTTAAAAAATAAATTATCAACAAAATATAATGAGAAAAAGTGTAATGAATGTATATCATAAACACACTTGAGTATTAAGCAATTACATTTTTAGAGATTTCAAATGTGGTATTTGATTCACCAATGACGATTATTTATTTAATTGGCTCGATTTTGTATCACCCATTACATGTTTATAAATTTAGTAAAATGCGTGCCTTTATATTTTTTAAAATTCCATCGCCCATGTTTAATATCAGAGAGTCTTGATCACCATTCTTGCGTAGTATCAGCGTAGTGGAAACTTTCGCTTCTTCACGTGAATCTGATATGTTTAAACTGTAACAAATGGTGTGTACATGCATATGCATGTACATATGTACATTTGTATACATGTCATAATATCTATCATGTTTTCATCAAATTTAAATTGTTTCTATTTTTTTCTCACACAATAAGATTATTTGGATTTACAGTATCAATTATATTTCATTTATCATTTTGCAATTACATTCCGATCAGATATAATTTTCTTAATAAAATGCAAATCACATTAGGATCATTTAGATCTAAATGTAAATATTAGACGGGGAATTTTCTAAAAATTTAGAAAACGAATTTTGTACTCAATGTAACATTAGACATGAGTGGATTCGGGGGGAGGGGGTGTTGTGTTTGAATTCAAACTAAATGATATTACTAAAAATAGGCATCGGACCCCCTCCCCCCTTCATAACAAGCAATTTTTTTCTTTCATTCATTCTTCATTTGCACAAGATATACATCTTATGGCATACGTTTTTACATATAACTATAATGCAATATTGCAAAAATGGTATGGTATATGTACATATATAAAGTACATTGACAATGTATATATAATAAATTATTTATTAACATGTGAAAAAAGAGAATTTTGTAACTCACTTAGTGTACAATGTAGATATTATAAGTTAGTAATTTTCATTTGCCAAACAGAGACAGTATTTGCGAAAAAATGCATAATTTATCAGCTTCCAGGCAGGGAAGGGGAGTGAGAGTTCGGGGTCCCTCTGCACATTATTTTGTTCAAATGAGCATACATGATAGAGCAAATGACTAGGACGCCCCTTCCGGATTGGGAATTATAGTTTTGTCGGAAATGCTGGAACTGTAGAAAATACTGCTTTATTATTCCTGTCTTAAGAAAATACTTCACAACAGTCCCAATATCCCCAAAAAACATAATTTAACAGCCTTAGGATGGTCTTAGGACAAGGTTAGTTATGTCTTAAAGTCAGGAAAAAGTTATGGCGTTTCCTAAATTTAGGAGAGCTTCATGAAACAGACTTATGACTAAGACGTACAGTGTAACTTAAGATGTACTTAAGACGCACCATAGTTCTTAGATAGCTTCGTGAACATGCCTGCAGGAAACTATATGTTTCTTGTTTTTTTAAGATTGTGTATTCACTTTTAACCTAAAATTGAGATTCCACTGGTTGACTTTCTTATCTTTTAAAAAAGCTAACATTGTGGCTGGGATATATTGAACCCCTATCCAATTTCCAATTCCCATTGGAGAGGGGGTTCAAAGTATTATGG
Organism: Magallana hongkongensis; assembly: GCA_016163765.1. Taxonomy (NCBI): domain Eukaryota; kingdom Metazoa; phylum Mollusca; class Bivalvia; order Ostreida; family Ostreidae; genus Magallana; species Magallana hongkongensis. Next base: position 67,183,857 of record WFKH01011926.1, read on the forward strand.
ACCCGACATATCAAAACCCCCTTCTATTTTCATTTTCCATTGGAGAGGGGGTTCAATATATTATGGCTGCAGAATATTGAATCCTCATCTGATTTTGAATGCATACTAGAATGACGGTTCACAACATTATGGCTGTAAAATTTTGAAAACCCTTCTTATAAGTGGCTATTGAAGAGTAGGTTCAAAACGTTATGGCTGTGAAATTATAAAAATTCCGCCCCCTCCCCCCACTTCATTTTCATTGCTTTTTTAAGTGGGGTTTCAAGATACATTATATATGTGAGATATTGAAACCCCTTCTTATTTTTAATTCTCGTCATTTACCCCATCCCTCCCAATCCTTGCTTAATGCATAAATCATACAGAATATACAGAATTCATTTTTCTTTTTTTTTTTTTGGGGGGGGGAGTGGGGTTTAATATATCGCAGCCATAACTTTTTGAATCTCCTCTCCAAATGGACTTTGAAATCGATGGGGGTTCAATATATTGCGGCCATAATATTTTGAACCCCCTCTCCAATAGCAGTGAAAATTAGAGGGGGGTTCAAAAAATCACGACCATTACATTTTGAACCCCCTCTCCATAGGGAATTAAAAAAGTTTGCAGCCATAAAAATTTGAACTCTCTCTCCAATGCTCCAATTGGAATTTGAACTGGAGGGGTTCAATATATCCCGGCCATAATATTTTGAACCCCCTCTCCAATAGCAATAAAAAAAAATAGAGTTTGTTCAAAATATTGCAGCCATAATATTTTGAACCCCTCTCTCCAATGGGAATTGAAATTAGGTAAGGGGTTCAATATATTGCAGCCAAGATATTTTAACCCCATCTCCAATGGGAATTTAAAATAGGTAAGGGGTTCAATATATCGTGGCCATAATATTTTGAACCCCCTCTCCAATGGGATTTGAAATATGAGGGGGGTTCAATATTTGCAGCCATAATATTTTGAACCCCCTCTCCAATAGGAATTGGAAACAGGAGAGGGTTCAATATTTCCCGGCCACAATATTTTGATTCCCCTCTCCAATGGGAATTTAAATTAGGTATGGGGTTTAATATATCGCGGCCATGATATTTTTAACCCCCTCTCCAAAGGGAATTGGAAGTAGGAGGGGGCTTCAAAATATCGCTACCATAATATTTTGAACCCCCTCTTCAATGGGAATTTTAAATAGGTAGGGGGTTCAATATATCGCGGCCATAATATTTTGAGCCCCCTCTCCAATGGGAAATTAAAAATAAGGAGGGGTTCAATATATTGCGGCCATAATATTTTGAGCCCCCTCTCCTATAGCTATTGAAAAGCAGAGGCGGGCTCATAATATCGCGGCCATAATATATTCAACCCGGGGTTCAATATTTTATATGGGGGGGGGGGGGGGGTGGTGGTTCAATCTATCGCAGCGATATTTTGAACCCGGGTTCAATAAATCGCGTGGATCAAAATATTAAATGACACCGGTACTTATTTCTGTCTTTACAAAAAGCATATCGATATCCGTTCCACTTCTTGATTTCAGGCAACACACAGGTTCTCTTAGGTTCTAGTTCTCATAATGTATTAATAATAGTGATTGAAAAAAAAGTTTCACAGTCGTTGTCCGAGCAGTGTGAGTTATGGATGCTTTTTTACTTTATCTTTAAATTAATTTTCAGTTTACTTTCTCTAATACGATACATGTACGCCACATGCGTTTATTTACAACCAGGGACATATTAGCAACTATCAGAAGCATGACGCGATTACAAAGGTCGTTTTATGCATCAATTTTCTTTATTCTATTGAAAACATTAACACAATATCCCTTAAGAAAATAAAGGATGTGTTATTTTATTTCATTTCCGTATAGGATCATAATTATGATGATTAAATTTTCATATATCCCATGTCCACAATAACGTTAAAATAGGGTATTTACTTTCTTTATATCAATCAATCTCCCATATAGGTCAATTCTTTTTTATATATATACAGTGTTCTTTTGAGTGTCTCAAAAAAACTGATTTTCTTTACAGATGAAACAATTTCATGAAGCTTCAAAAAATAAAACGTCTAGTCTAGTCGGTATCTAAATTACTTATATTTTTTAAAAGCGGAACAATATCATACCTACTTGTCCTCAGCTAGATTGGTTTTAATGTTTCCACCGGCCTTTCAAATTGAAAAAAAAAGTAATAAAAAGCTATATTGCATACAAATAAGATAATTTAAAACCATAAAAATCATCGATCACATATAAATAGTAATCTTCCCAAAAGGCAGGGGATATTTTTTTTTAAAATACAATTCAAGGTCGCCAGGGGACGAGTGTCTTCGGAACTATGTAACTAGAATTTCCTCAGTTCCAATTCAGCACAAATACCATTAATTAACTCCTTATAAAGCCAATCACCAATTTCTGAGGAAAATTAATAGTCAGAATGTGTAAACTTTTCTACATAGTGTTTTTTTTTTCGGAGATTTCGACCCTTTCATATTTCGCTCATTTTCTACGGTTTCAAAGTGTAAAATTGAAGCGAGCAGGAAATTGAGTTTATCCCAATTTAATCAAAACAAGCAGCTGTCTGACACGAATTTCGGGTTAAATTTCCCGAATTACTAAGAGAAGAACAGGTTTATAATTCAGAAGAGACTTTGACGAGTATCGTCAACAATATTTACTGGGAATTCATTTCATGTTAATCGATGTAGATACGTTACTCTATTTAAAAAAATCGGGGTTGAAATTACGACATGTTAATTCGAATTTTTCCATAGCGCAGACTACAAATCGCTAGATCTTTAGCTACGTTTCATATTCATTATGAAAATGCGTAAAGTATGTAACTGAATAAAGAGAATATAAATATATTACTAAGGTTTAAAACATTTGTGGTGTGTTTTGTTTTCGCTAGTTATGGGAGGATTTGTACAATCACGTAAATGTAACACCCTCCCCCCCCCCCCCACCCCATGGGTACACCTCAGAGCGTGCATACATGTAGGGATAGGAATAACGAAATATTTAAATTCAAAGAGGTTTTAAGAAGATAAATATTTGGTCTCTTCAATTACTTGTATATCCTAAATAATGCATTTCCCCCCACACGATTTTATTTCGCGAGGGGATGCTTCGCTATGCGGTGCCCTTGTTTTATGAATGTACTGTAGTAAAAGAATTATGGACTGATGTTGAAAAATGGATTTTGAGACAGTTTGATTTGTTAATAACATTTGATAAACAATCAGTTCTTTTTGGAAAATATAAAAATAGAGAAATTTATATTTTTTTTTAATTTGGTAGTTCTTATTGTGAAGGAATGTATTTTTTCTTGTAAATATAAAAGTAACGCAAATCAAAATATACATGAATTAAAAAATGTTATAATAGAAAGGGTTTTGACCGAAAAATATGTGCTATTGAAAAATTATAGATATAAGGAGTATGAAAGCCATTGGCAAAAAAATATGTGGTAAGCTGTACTACTGTATTATATATGGTTAAATTGTTTCTTTATTGTGTCTCTTTTCTATTTTGTTTTGAACCGTGATTTTTTTTCCATTTTTTTATCCTCTTTCAAGTATCCCTGCAGAACAGCGAATATAGTATATTTTATACTGTATTACTGTATATACATATGTAAACAATGCCCTCTCTTTCTCTCTCTCTCTCTCTCTCTCTCTCTCTCTCAAAATTTACTTTTACTACATAAGGACTGTACAGTTTAAAATTTAAAATTTTCAAATGCTCAAAAGTTTTCCAAAATGATTGTATAAACTAATGTACGAGATATGTCACGTATGTACATGTATATGTTGTGAAAGTGGAAAATTCCATTAAAAAACAAAAAAATAAAACAACCAAAAAACGACGTCATCATCAACGTGTTGCATACTGCATACAGAAAGTCGGGAAGGGAGGTACTTTATACATGTAGTATTGCAGCGTACTTGACGGTTCGTTATAGATCAAATTAGTTATAAAGTTTATTTTAGACAAAATGCATCTGTCAGGTAAACAGCATTCGGTCTAATATAATGTCATTTGTGAATGATTGCAACATTGCATCCTCCAGTAACTTGATTCAGCGATGCCGTTAATCATTACCCTTTGATTAGAGTAGAGTTTCATGCATGTGTTGTTTGTATATTTCGGAAACAATTTAGGAACCTCAATATCAGAATTTGAACAACGCAAAACGTTTTGTTACCTTTAATGTTGGTTGGAAAAAACAAATTGGTCTCTGCGATAATTTTTTCCTCAAACAAATATTTGATATAGGTATTGTGCGATCCTGACAGCAGTTTGAGTTCAAGTACAATGTACATTGAAAAAAAACCCATGCCATGGTAATACAATGGCAGCATTACATTAATATTCTTAAATCACTTTGGAATTTAAAAGCAAACTTGATCAAAATCTATTAGAATCAATCACTCATACATTTAGTCATCAATATGTTTCAATAGAACTATCACTATAATACACATCTAGTGTGATGTTTCACGTGTATTGCACTTAAATAAGTAAAAATCAAATTAAGTCATCAAATATGTAAAAAGAATATGAAAATAAAATTGAGGCCATAAATTTTTGTAGAGGTCAAATTTGAGGTCAGGCCAAAATTTGGGGCCAAGCCAAATTTGAGACCAATAGTCCTCATTTAATTACGCATTAGGATTTTGAAAACTGGCAAAAAATGTTTTCCTTTTTTTTCTCTTGTCCTTATTTCGGATTAGTCTGTCCCATCCTTTCTTTAAAAAAACAATGCTGCGTGCCAGTACTTCCACAACTTGATGGAGCATATATAATGGCGGCGATGCAAAGTTTAAACTTAAAGTTATCAGATATTGAGTGTAACGTTAGCGCATTCGTGATGAAACCAAAATTCCGAATTTACAGGAGAGTCGCTATTATATGTGTACCTGTAACATACGTCTGTTGGTGTGACGGTGTTTTGTTTGATTGTCAGACATTCAGTGTAGCTAAATAGAACAGATACTAAAAAATCTGCTTTATTTGTCGAAATTTCACATCTGTCTTCTGGGTTTTTTCTTCTAAAAATATGCAATACGTAATCATTAATTAGGTTTGTTTATGAAATCATATACTATTATAATGGGGCTTATTCAGCAGAGAGCATAATGCAAAAAGGGAGCGCATGCGAGCACATCATAGTGCATATACCTCGGAGGGGGGGGGGGGCACAACCCTAAAAAGGCTTAGCGAAGGGGCACTACAAGGCAAGCTGACAAGTACTTTAAGATAAACATAGACAACGCTTTGTTCAAACTGATGTTATATATGTAAAAGGGTAAAACGAGAGGCGCATACTTAAATCTTTCTAATCTTTCATATGCTTTCGCTGTCCCCTTCCCCCCCCCCCCCCCCCCCCCCTCCGGACACTCGCTACGTATCGCCTTTAATTTCTACAATTTCTATGTAGTTTATAAGCGAGGTCAAAATTCTATGGGGGTCAGTTTTCAACGTGTGGGGGGTCGTAGATCTACAGGTCTGGAATGGTTTTCTACTGTAGAAAAAGGACCCTACTTGTCATAGAATACTGACCCAGTTTTCTCCGTAGAAATTTGACCCTCGGGTCAATATTCTACGGGAGTCACTTTTCATCGTTACACCCCGACCGAAATTATTACCTCATTATACTCAAAAAATGATTCCTTATTTCTCTAATTAGAGACATCCCTATAACTAATAATAATCACTAAAAATCATTTCTTAAATTTAAGAAACATTCATATGCCTTCACGTTCAGCAACTCTCTCCCTCTCTCTTTCTCTTTCTCTTATCTATATAAATTTATGTATTATATGTTATATGTCATATGTAATTTTGTTTTTGTTTTGTTTTGTTTTGTTTTTTGTTTTGTATTGTTTTTTG
>WFKH01011926.1:67197628-67227264 GCA_016163765.1 Magallana hongkongensis
GACTCTTTAAAGAGTATATATTATCTTTTTCATTAAAACAGTTATTTACAAATTGTTTAAATTCACCGCGTTTTAAATTCGACTACAGACAACGGAGGCAAAAGGAGCGGAAATAAAACAGGGGCGAATATTTAGCTGAATACAGTTTGTATTAATTTAAATTATGTAATATACAACAAAATAGTGTTGTCTTGCTAAACATTCCATAATAATGAAACAATGCTTAGATAGACTTACCTATTAGACCATGAAGAAGAAAATACTCTACGAAATGAGCACACATATGTAATTGCATATCGTTAGATATTTTGTTTATAACTTTTGATCTTTCAAGAGAACATTGCTTAGGTTAGAGGCTTTATAAACATTTTACATCAATTGTATTGCATTTTACGTTTATGCAAATTGATTTAGCGCTACGTATTAAATGAAGAAAAAGATAAATATGCATATGGAAAACAATACTGCATGATTAGCGATGCGTTGTAAGTCACTATTTTTATTATTCCCAAGTTTTTTTTTTATTATCATGGAACACCAATCATAGATTTGAGTATTGAAAATTTCAATACCAAAACCTTGTTCACATTGATACAACAGAATTAAAACAGTTACAGTGTAAAAAAAATAACATTGCCGCATTATTTTATTCAAAAGTTTATAACATACTAATTAAGACAACTTAAGGAAAACATTGATTAGTTTGGCCTTTTTTTGATTTATGAACTATTGGAGTCTTTTTAAATCATACGGACAGAAAATATATACATACCTTTTTCACCCGCTATCATGCCATAAGAACAACGAATCCCTACAGTACTGTGTCATACTTGTAGTTCTGTTAACAAGCCTGTGCTAAGTAGTTTGTTCTTATCATTTAATTGCATCGTTTTTATCGACGGCTATTTGTGAATAACTCATATTTTCATTATATTTAAGCATTTAATTGTACGTGCATGTCTTTAACCGATCATTTGGCTGGTGTTTTCTTTTGCTGTTGAAAATCGAATCCAACATTGCACGTCTAATAAATAATGTAATACTCAAAGGAAATCTCGTAAACAAATGAGGTATTTTTTCTTTACTAAAAATGTTTTTAAATGTTAGAATTGTTAGATGTCATTATATACTATGATAAATATATCAGATATTTCAAAAAGTATAAACAATCAAAACAAGGCGAGAAATGTTTTAGTCAGCGAATAATTCGACATAATATCTGTTATGCAATAATATGTTCCAGTACGCTATATTTTTATTACAAAATAAAATTCATTTCAAATAAGTGTCATACATATTTGATATTTAATCTTAAATTCATGAATGCAATTATTTTCTCTACTAGTATTTGTTTCTTCGTTTTGTTAAAAAAAAAAAGTTTCTTATCTTGCGGGAGTGGACTGTAAAGCTTTTAAATGATGATAGTTTTGTTTTGCTCAGTAATAAATTATTTCCTCCCATTTAGAGTCCATGGTGTGTTGGTGATATAATTCCAACATTGCGGTTAATGAATAGTTGAGTAAAAGGTTTATATGATGTAAAAGATGTGAACGAATGATTTTGATTTTTGCCATGTCTGATTTGAAGCGCCTCTTTTATTGAACACTGTTAAACGACAGTGCTTAAATATGTAGTGTAAATTGACAAATATGCATCATAATCCTTTTTTTCACTTTCAAATCGAACCTCTTTTTTATTCGATTCTCTATGTCACTTGACATACCGCTATGAATCTGATTGTGTTTATTGTTCTTATATTTGAAAATAATCGTCCATTTGTTGGAAAACAAACAAACACTCCATTACACTGCCCCCTCTTAGAGCATAGTTAATGAAAGCAAAATATATTCAAATAATAATAATAATTTTAATTTTGTTTCAGAATGTGTTTAATGTGCTTTATGTAATATAATGTGTTATCGCAGCTTTGAGTTCCGTTCCCTGCACCACTTTTTCTAAGCTTCACAATTCATGTATCAAATGGCCATGTCATTGGTAGTCATGCTTTAAGACAATTGTTTTTAATGCTCAGGTGAAACAACTTCGTTCTTAGGTCAACAAATGATAATCTAATTAGCTTTGGCTATCATTTGAAGCTAGGGTTTTTGAATTAAAAAAGGGGTTTTGGTTTCAAGTCTTTAAAATAGATTAAGATACTTGCATTTGTTTATTAATTTTTGCATTTGGCCACATATATATCATACAAGAAAAACTAATTCTTTTTCTTGGAGCTTCTTTCTTCGATTTTTTTTTTCTTGGTGAGTGTCGTGGTTTTTTTTTTATAGTGGAATTGAACATAGTTAAGGCTGAGTTATATTTACACTCTGCACAAAATTGTCCACGGTAAATGATTATTCTTTGTATAGCACTGATAACTAATAACCATAATTATAATCATATAAACAACTTGATTTCTTAAATGTAACACGTAGTGCGGCACATGTAACACAGAAATGTTGTAACAGTTATAAACTGTTAATTGGAAAAATGATTCGGCACTGATTTCAGTAACGTTTACCCTCTCATCATCATCTTTATAACCACCATAATCATCATCATCATCATCATCATCATCATCACCATCATCATCATCATCGCCTTCATCGTCGTCATCATAATCATTACATCATCGTCGTCGTCGTCATCATTATCATTAATACCCTCCTATATATAAATGTAGATCAATTTCTAATACAAAATTTTCAATGTATCTACTTTATACTCACTGTTAGGCATCGAGCTTCAAGTTCGATTATTGCTACTGCAAAATTAAACAGGTGCATGCAAGACAACAGTTCTTACAAAACTACTCTATCAAGCAATGAAATTGCAGATCAAAACTGTGTTTAGATCAATCTAGAAAAAAAACCTTCAAAACACTATAGATAAATAAAACAACACAGAACCCAGAGTGATCAATTTGAAGAATGGAAAAATGTCCTTTTAAATATAATCACCAGTTTCAAATAACAACTTAATGGTCGTTTGGAGTGACATTCTTTTAGTTCATTTGTTCTGATTTTACTATCAGATGTTCACACTGTAGTGATCCCTTATTTAACAAAAGATTGTTTAGTTGATCGTTATTGATACGCACACACTCCTGTAAACAGTTACCTTGTGTTCAACATTGCGTTGTGTAGGTTCTGATCTAGTAGTCTACATATCCAATGTCATCAGCACACGTCTTGTAACCTATAAAAAAGAACAAAATAAAAACTAATTTTCATTGTAAATGCACCAGAATCTTTTTTCCCAATAAAATGATGTATTACAATTCATAATGAGTTTAGTTTAATAGAGATATTAAAACATACAGAGGAAATAGAGAAAACATGCCAATTTTATGCAGAAATGATAAGGTAAATTTATATTAAAAAATACAAAGCTACTATGCATGGTTCTAAACACTTTGTTCTTCATATGGAACTGATATTCATAACATTGTCGTTAAATGCTATTTTTGTCTTACTTGAACCGGGTTTTCCACACGCATTACAATGTTTCTTTGTCGAGATAAAGAGCCCACGCATCTCCTTATCACAAAGCAGCCCTGTAGTTTGAATTCAGTTCCAACCTGAAAGAGTTCAATGGTTCACATCTTTTATTTCAGAATCGCATTTCAACTTCAAATATAACAAAATGAAATTTCTTAAATTTGTCTCAATAAGATAATTTAAAAAAAAAATTAAATTGTTTAAATGTGTCTCAAAAAGAACACCTAACACGGGATGCATGTGTCAAAGGAAGGTATCGGGGGCACCAAAAATACTGAAAAAAAATGTACTGTGGTGCAATGATTGAAAAAAGAAACTGGAAAAAAAAACTGGATTCGCGAATGGTAGAGTTAATACTCTTTAAAAACAGAAATACCTCTCTCCCATAGACAAATGCTAAAAAAAACATGCCTAACATGCCTACATATACATGGGTTGTGATAGCTCTGACTGTTTCTATGTTACATCGATCATGGGAATAGGCAGTCTTTTTGCATTAATATATAAAGTGCTTTCAAATATGGTAGTGCAGGGTTTTGAAAAGTATATTTTCCTCTCAACAGTTCCTTTGATATTATATTTTACTCTTAACAGTTCCATTGATAGCAATGATTTATTCCTTATTTATAATTAATCAAATGACGAACATTGTATCATGAAATCAATATTTCTAACAATAAACATAATTTATCGTGATAAATTGTTTATGTATGTTGTGTACGAATTGTTTATCCTCGAACTACTGTGGTTTATGCGCATGCGCATTTCTAGTTATATTTCCGAGGAACACTGACTGCTTTTAAAAACGGATAAGAAAACAACGATACTTAATCCATTAGGAGGAACATCCAAGAAATGTAAGTTTCTTATAATAACTCGAGTTCCTCGGAACAATTCTAGAGCGACAAATAGCTAATATTTACATTGTTCTGGGAGAGATCGAGATAGCGTCGGTTGTAAAGCCAATGAGGATCTATTGAAGTACATGCGAAATTACTGTGCCTGTGAGGGAATCTATGTGAATTAAAGAATTCCTATGTACTAAAAACTGCTTGTGATTATATGACTTATGAATAGCATATGCATACATAAACTAGAATGCCGTGAGTCGATTAATTAACAATGTTATCAAAGTCAACCCGCTTAGGCCTTAGCTTTGTTTACAATTATGACGTCACTCGTAATCGGGGATTCCCATGTAAATAGACTAAGACAATTCATAGAACCAAACCGTTCTTCAGCCGATGTTTTTAATATTCGGGAATTATCATCAGTGGAATATTTCGGAATAAGCGGTGGTGTTGTGTCCAATAACGAACATTTGAGGAAATTTTCTGCAATTGTAAGACAGAATCAACCTCGCCATCTTATCGTTATTTTAGGAGGTAATGACTTGGATTCACCAGATTCAGTGGAATGTGTTTTGAATAAACTCATTGCGTTTCTTACACAATTGAAGGTTCTGTTTCATATTAAATCTGTGACAATTCTAGGTTTCTTTGGAAGAGAACGAACGAGACACCTATCTCCAGATAGTTACATTCAAAAAGTAAACTTAGCAAATGACTTTTTGAGATCAAATTGTCAGACACATGGACTTCTGTTTTGGAAATTGCGCGGTTTCACTAATAGTCGGGCTCCCCTATTCATTGATGGCGTCCACTTGAACAACAGAGGACATTACAAACTATTACGACAGCTCAGGGGATTGTTCCTCCGTCAACTCTAACTTGAAGACAGGGGCTTCAAGCATTGTGCGTGTTAACATGTGCATTTAGATATGTCAAGTTTGTTGAATATTATTATTGTATTATAAAGTGTATTATAATCTATTTGTACTGAATTTTACAGGTATACACAATTTTATGTTTATAAATTTATACTGCCCTTTGCTGTTAGAGTATGCAAATTTATATGATTACCTGGTACTTGTATTATACAATAACACTTATCATCTGTTTTCAGCCAAAGAGTTACGAAAAGACCTTCTTCTCATTTGATTTTGTTTCATACATTCAACCTTCACAGGTAATTTATAATAATATTGTTTAATGCTTAATTTTACTTGGCTATTTCACTATGCACTGTTGTTAAAATACTAAGCAGTTCCATGCTATTTACAGTGCTTCAAGCTTAAATGCTACAGTGTGACATCCTTACCAGCTCCATTTAAAAGTTGTGTAAATTTATTTGATGTTTATACTTCGATATATAGAGCTAAATAAAGCCGATTTGAATTAAAAATGCATAGAGCTATATAAAGCCAGTTGTTGCAATAATTGATATGTGCACTGCTATATTCAGCCAACTGCTGCATTGAATCTCTCAGTTCAATCAAATTGAATGTATAGAGCTATATAAAGCCAAATTTGAATGACATGTGTAAAGCTATAAAAAGCCAGTTGTTGCATTAAATAATGTATGTATGGCTATATCAAGCCAACTGCTAGTGCAATATCTATTGCCAAGGTGCAATGAGTTTGATGCAATCATAACATTGCCTTTTGAGAGGTAAATTCAATGATCAAAATGCTATCAAAGTTACGATATACTTTGTGCATGTGGCTAAAGAGCTTTATCTATATCAATCTATCTCAATTATATTAGCTATAGCTAAATAATATTTATGTATAAATCAGTTTTGCTTTGAATAATGTATAGAACTAGGCTTATAAAGCCAGCTGTTATGTTGCATAATATGTAGAGCTCTATAAAGCCAACTGCTGCATTGAATAACTCAGTCAATATCTATTCAACTATTGCCTAGGCACATTATTTTTGTGCAGTCATAGTCATTGCTTTCTGAAAGTTACTCGATAATCAAAATGTTTAGCAATGATATACATTTAGAATAACTTGATACATATGATATCGAAAAATAATATAGCTCAGCTATACTAGCTATGGCTATATATATTTTAGATGTTTTATTTATTGTAAGGCCTATTTAATGTTTCTTTTTCCTTAAAATAGCACGATGGCATCCCAACCCAAACGAAGGAGACGCGGGAAATCAACCACTGCCACATCCAGTCATCCTGACCCTGGGACAACAGGACCATTATTGTCCACTCAAATGGAGGATTTAGTCCAGGCTTGTGTGGCAAGAATCATTCCCACCATTGAGGAAACCTGCAGACAATTTCTCCAGGGTACGCAACAACAGCAACAAACAACAACAACAGCAGTTGCCAGACAAGAGGATCAAGCTATCCCATCACTATTAGAGGACATCACAGCTGTTGCCACAACAACACCAACAACTACAGGTAATAGCACAACCATGTTTGATGGGCTGTCCCTCAGTCGCCTCAAAACTTCAGGACCCCTACAAATTTAACACTCGGCGTTGAGGAGAAAGTCCGAACAAAGATCTATAGTGGGGAGTTTGTTAACTTTTCCTCACTACTGCCTAAAGATTTGACATCAGCCGACAACGATAGATACAAATCGGTGGAAAGGGAGGGCCAGTTAGTTTTTGTAAAGGCTAAGGACAAGGATCCCATTAAATCCATCAACAAGTGGATGGAAGCATTTCGTGTGTTCGTAGCTGTCTACACTGAGAAATATCCCACTGAGACTTCCGCCTTAATGGCTTATGCACAAATTGTCAAGAAAATTGCTGATTCTTGTGGGGACCAGGCAGCAATTACCTACGACGAAAAATTTAGAAGGTGGAGGGAGCAGGACCCTCTGGTTTGTCTATGGCATGTGAAAAACATCGAGCTTTTCCAAGATGCCATTATTACGGGCATTGATCATCGGATCCAACCTAACAAGCAGCAGCCCTTTCGTAAGAAACACAAGTACTGCTACTCGTACAATAATCAAGGAACATGTAAAGAAGGAAGTCAGTGCCCCCACCCCCACGTGTGCCAGTACTGTGCTGGGAAGCATCCCCGCAAACACTGCTTCAAACCCAGGCGCTTTAGCCCTAAACTGCAGCATTCAAAAGACAACCACAGACAAACAACGACCCAGCAAAGCAAGCAATAACTCGGAAATTGAAACTCCAATTAAAGTTGCCCCCTTTTTCCAATATTTGCAAGGCTACAAACCAAATCTTATAAAATTTTTAACGGAAGGATTTACTTTTGGATTTAAAATTCCTTACACTGGGCAACGTACCTTTCGGCTTTCAAAGAATTTATCATCAATCCAGGGAAATGAACAGATTTTGTACCAAAGAATCGACCAAGAACTTCGTGCAAATCGCATTGGTGGTCCATTCACTCAACCCCCGTTTACAAATATTCAAGTATCTCCTTTAGGATTAGTGCCAAAGAAGTCACCTGGGGAATTCCGGTTGATCCATCATCTTTCTTACCCTGAGGGAAACTCCATTAATTCCAACATTCCCCAGGAGTTCTGCACAGTTCAGTATCAGTCTATTGATACAGCTATTTCTATTATTAAGCAGTTAGGGAAGGGAGCCTTATTGGCAAAGACAGATATTGAGAATGCCTACAAACAGGTCCCAATACATCCAGAGGACTATGAACTTTTGGGTTTCATGGTAGATGAGAAATTTTACTATGACAAAACTCTTCCATTTGGTCTAAGTTATTCTTGCAATCTTTTTGAAAAGTTTAGTACTGCCATACAATGGATTTTAGAAAACAAATTCTCTGTTACTCATTGTGTTCATATACTGGATGATTTTCTCTTTGTTGGCCCACCGCGTTCATCAACATGCTATAGTGCACTGATGGCGTTTTACACTTTGGCTAGAGATATTGGACTTCCTATCAAAGCGGAGAAACCTGTGTATCCGACTACAACTCTAACATTTTTAGGCCTTGAATTGGACACACTAAAATTTGAAGTCAGACTACCTACAGATAAACTTGAATCAATGAAGTCAGAAATAAGAAAATTTCAAAACAAAACGACAGCTTCACTCCAAGAACTTCAATCATTGATTGGGTTGCTAAATTTTGCTTGTAGGGTAGTTCCGCCAGGAAGACCATTTTTACGGCGGATTATTAACCTTACAATAGGTCTTCAGAAGCCCAAGCAACAGAAAAGACTAGATAACGAAGCTATTGCGGATCTTAAAGCCTGGGCAATTTTTCTCGAAAACTTCAATGGCAAAGCCTTTTTCCCTTCAGGAATCTCTCATTTTTCATCCTCACTGCACTTGTTCACGGATGCCAGCAACATTGGCTTTGGCTGCACATTTGGTAGGAACTGGTTCTTTGGGAAATTTGAGCCGCAATGGCTCAATTATCACATTTCTGTTCGCGAATTCCTACCAATTGTTATAGCATTTGAGACTTGGGGTTCCACTTTCCAAAATTCCTCCGTGGTACTTCACTGTGATAATTCCGCTGTGGTTCAAGTCATTAACAAAACTTCCTCTAAAGACACAAACTTGATGATATTGATGAGGCGACTGATGGTTTTATCACTTAAAAATAATATTCATTTTTCTGCTCGTCATTTTCCGGGAGTTTATAATACAGCTGCTGATATGCTATCTCGTTTACAGGTCACTCAGTTCAAGATTCGCTTTCCTTATATGGATCAAGATCCAACCCCAGTACCTCAAGACTCCCTGCGCCTTTAAAACAAGCTGAAGACCAACTTTTACGTAGTTCTCTGTCAGCTTCCACAATAACAGCGTACAAATCTGCCTTTAACACCTACCATAATTTTGTGTGTTCCTATTTTCCGAACCAGCAATGTTTACCACCTTCGATGCACCATTTGTCTGCCTTCCTTGCCCATTGTTATCTGAAAGGTCTGGCAGCTGCCACAACACGTACATTGGTATCTTCCCTTAGTTTTGTGTTTCAACTGGGAAACTATGCCGATATCACACAGCACTTTATTTGTAAAAAGATGCTCCAAGGTTTCCAGAAATCTAAACCATCAAGAGATGCAAGACTTCCTATTACACCTTCAATCTTGATGCAAATAACAAGAGCACTTCAATACACCACCAAATCTATGTTTATTAGGAAATTGCTTCAAGTCATGTTCATTCTTGCATTTTGTGCTTTCCTAAGGATTGGAGAGATAACAAAGACATCAAGCTCGGCACAACACTTTCTTCTGTTTCAAAATGTGACTTTGGGTTCACTACACAACAAAAACTACATGGACATTACAATACCACATTTTAAACACTCAAAATCAAACAACACCACTTTACGCATTTGTGAGAATTCATCCAATTCCCAACTGTGTCCATATCGCTCTTTGTTAGATTATTTCAATCTCAGGAAACACACCTCAGGATTAGACCCACTTTTTTCTTTCATGGATAACGCTCCGGTATCTCGCCAGTATTTTACACAACAACTAAATGGTTTCCTTTCATTTTGCAATCTCAACTTGCATCGGTTCCATACACATAGTTTTCGGATTGGAGCAGCTAGTACAGCAGCTACTTTAGGTTATTCAGAGTTACAAATACAAACCATGGGTAGATGGCATTCATCAGCTTTCAAGAAATATGTCAGAATTCCAACCCTTCAAATAAAATCTTTACAATAAGCCTTCTTTTAATACTTATCTCCAGAATTTATACATTTAATGTTCAACCATCAGACAGGGGCTTATGGTTGAATGGTTATTTAGCAAAAGCTACATAACCTTCATTTCCCATCAGACAGGGGCTGAGGGCAAATTTAACAGGTGCTATTATCTTACCATCAGACAGGGGCTGATGGGTGTTTTTATATGTATGTGGGGGCGTTAACAAGCCATCCAACATATCTTCTAGCAATCCAACATATTTTCTAATCTTTTTGACTAGCACTACTGTTTGTCAAAGATATGTTGCACACCTTGTTAAGGGGGGATAGCGCCCCTCCACATGAATGTTTTTGATGTGTACTGATTGTGTTTTGATATATGTACAGCATTCATACATGTCTAGTCTTTGTTTTTGATTTGCTAGTCACTCAGGGATGATGTACAGTTTACAATTTTACCTTTTGTTTTTATGCATTTTTGCATAGGCAATTTGTGATTGAGGATGCTTGACCAATGTTGTTTATTGGTAATTTTGCATAATATGTGTTTTTTACTAGTTAGTTGTGTTTGTATGATAAAACAGTTTTTACATATCTAGAAATTGTCCTATGTAGTTTG
Source organism: Magallana hongkongensis (assembly GCA_016163765.1). Lineage (NCBI taxonomy): Eukaryota > Metazoa > Mollusca > Bivalvia > Ostreida > Ostreidae > Magallana > Magallana hongkongensis. The sequence goes on from WFKH01011926.1 coordinate 67,208,227, forward strand.
TTATGGACATCATACACACTTGATTTTTATTCATTTTGGTATGTGTGTTTTTATATGTCATTTATTTCCATTTGCACACTTGTACGAGTTCTAAGTGCATTGTTTAGCAATATTCTATGCTGAAATAAATGACATTTCAACTCTCTGATTGATTCCTGTATTATATGGGTTCTAGGCAGACATACATAAAGGCGGTTGCTAGAGACAACAAAATCTCATAAGTGGATACTATGACAACTTCGACAAGAATTATACATATTATGTATAATTTACTTTTATCTTTTGTTGCATTAAAAATTTACAAATATAAGATGTTTTGTAGACTAGAAAATACTGTTGAAACATCGGAAGGAATTGTATGTAATTTAAAATTATGCATTCAGAAATACTTAGAAATTCTACATTGTATTGGAAATACTAGATATTATGCTTTCTTCAAAACATTTTTGGTAAAACTGTAGCTGATTTTATATTGCCATGGGTGACCTGGCCCATGGTTTTTCACATAAATAGGGAGGTAAAATATAGACTCTGTGATGCTGATGGATTTACCTCCCTACAAAGCGCTTTTTATTAAAACTTATTGATTTAAATACCATGTCATTGATCAATTAACATTATTAGTATCAATGTAAAAAAGTTAATGATTTTGTATAAAATATTTTTGTAACTTTATACTTATACATGGTACTTCGACAGATATAATAGGCGACATTACTACTACATGTACCATTACTATAATTATTACCATTAGTATCATTATCATTGTTAAAAAAAAAACCAAAAACAAAACAAAAAAAACTTCGACAAGAATGAAAAACACATTTATGTGAGAAATTGCATAACCATAGCAGTTGGCTATATACGGAAGCGTATCGGAGCCTACACTTGTTGTGTTATAACTTATACATTGTCATATTTTTTATCGTCATGTTAAAATATAATTTTTTATGTCGTTTTATCTATGCAAATATTTTGCATTGTATTGAGGTAAGTTTACATAATTTAAATCACATTATTATATTTGATCAGATTTCTTGCTATCTGCTATCGACTTAACAAAATATGGGGTTATTAATAATAACTTAAAAGTTAGTTTTAGTCCCATCGAGAAAAGATATGTTGACATAGAACAATGAAAATGTATAGGTATATGGGCATAAATATGTTTTCATTTCTTGGGAAATAGTGAGAAAACTTTGTTATCAAATGAATATCAAGGGGCCGGGAGTTCTGATGGTTCGTAACCTCACTCTGAGTCTAGCTCTAAGAAACATGTGTAGACTGAAATTTGTAGAATCATTGGAATTCGTTTGCTCAATATTAATAAATTATGTTTATTCTTTCATCCTTCAATTCAAAGAGGTCGAGTACAGTTCGAGTGCGCATGACATTGCGCTTCTTTTTTTAAATTTTCATGCAGCCGTTATGCAAAGTTACAACTTTTTTTGAGTTGTGTTTTTATACAAAATTAACATTATATGTAACGTTTCTTAGTTGAGAAATTGTGATTTGATGAGTTTGATAGGGTAAAATACTATAATGCCGCTTACGCTTCGTCGTTTCCCTGTATTTTAAACCATGCATAAACCCTAAGAAAAAAGTATGACTAGCTCATTTATTCGAGGCGGCGATAGATTTTAAAAATAAGAATTTATTGACAGAACATTAAGATAAACGTGTTAGCATTTTGATGTTATTTCGTTAAAAATTAATTTTTATAATCCAATATATATCACAATATGCCATTTTTTGTTGAAAAAAAAATCAACTTTGATATTATCCCTAGACCAAAACAAGAGGTAAACATTTTTTTTTAAAATTTCACCATTTGCTGACTTTTTAAAATAGTTTTCATATATTAGAAAGAAAAAGAAATCCCCAGGACAGAAATACAAAAAAATATAGGAAAAAGTGAAAAATTAGATCTTTTTCAACAAATGTTCATAGGGTCCAATGGTAAAAAGTGTTAATTTTTCGGTACCACCCCCGAGGAAATCGGGATAGTAAATAAATTAATTTTTGATCTTAAACTAATTGATATAGTAGTAAAACTACATGCAAGAAGTTTCATCAAAATATCTAGGGTAAAAATAATTAGACTCGACCTCGTTAAATCCACAACGAATTATTAGTAATAGTATGATATATTTAAATAATTCCACCAGAGGTACCTATTAACCTAATGAAAAATATCAATCTACGAATATTGGCTCAACGAAATTCAATCCACAATAAAGGAATTTCAACTTTAAAAATAAAATATTTCTTTTAATGTCAAGCAATTAACAAAATATCTGCATTTGTTATCGTAGATAGGGGCGGTAAATATGAACAGTCCTACATATGTACCCAAGAATTATGATCATGATTCAATAATCACGTTGTTACAACGGTCTCACATCGATGAGGCTTTTTTCACTCATCTGTCTTCAAATTGATATTACACGATCTAGAAGCAATTTTATTGGATGATACATCACCTTCTCAACTACAATATTATCTAAAAACGATATCAACTGCTATTATGCATGAACTAACTGTCATGATTTGATGTAAGTCTTTTCTTTATTCGCGTGGTAAAATGACTCGCATCAAACCATGATAATGAGAAAATGCGATCAGTTCACGCATAATATTATTTAAAAACAAATGCAATTATCTTTATAATTCTCTTTGACGCTTTGGTAAATAAAACATTTTTTTTTTGGGGGGGGGGGAGGGGGGTATTTTAATACGCTTAAGTAAAGATGTTCAAGTACTTTAAATGTTCTACGATGTTTTTAAAACTCAAATCACATGTTTAACGGTGGGTAATCTAAACACAGAGGATCATATCGAACTGCTTAAATATAGATCATGCAGCAGCCTTAATGCTACGATATAAAAGACGAATGTGAATTGCAATTAAAAAAAGTAATTACTGTTCTTTAACTGAGCTAGATTCAAAGTGAGGTGACGTACATTTACCATCAGAACTCCTGCGCCCGCGAAGTTAATTCGATAGCAACATTTTCGCAATAGGTTCCCCAGAAATGAAAGCATATTGATATCCACATGACTATAAAGCATTTTTTACTGTTCTTTGTCTAAATTTCTATCTCAATATAGTTAAATCACATTCTTAAATCAACATATCAAACTCCATATGTTGACTAATAAGCGATAGAATTGAATTGGTCAATCCATTATTATTCAATTGGCAGAACTCATTCGATTAACCATACAGCTACATGTAGCATGAACGATTGTATTAACATACAGAATCGACCTTCCACAATTACAGAAGAGCACATATCTAGTAGTAAAACAGTGGCTGAAGTGACTGTTTTGAAACATTGATAAAATGAATACATATGATAAAACATTGGCGCACTATAAAATTTAGCGCTGAAGGGCAGTTGCATTAAAGGCGCTAAAATATGTAGTGCGCCATATTTTCACGTTTTACAGTGTACAAATTGGCTGCGAATTTGGTGTTGTTTCAATTTTTTTTGACGGAGTTATGCCTCCTTAACTTAGAAAAAAATGAAAAATTCTCAGTTTCGGCTCTCTAACTTTCGAAGGGATGCATACATAATGTTGATATTTCATAATGTATTAGAAAAGACAAGTCAAGTTCGAATTTTGTTCCAGTCCGATGATTTTCGACAAATTCATTTTTTTTTTTGGGGGGGGGGGAGAAACAGATATCGTTTCTTCTTTAGTTCTAAATCTGCTTGATTAAAAAAGATGACTTTTTTGAAAAAGGATGACGATTTTGGAAAAAAAAAGTATCACCTGGAAGAAAAAAAAGGAAAGGTAATGGGATAGGAATGTTACATAAAATAGATACACTTGGATTATTCTAATAGTGTCGCTGGATGGATGTGGTACTTTTTTAAACTTTATTGACCTCAATTAAAAAAAAACCCAGATGTGTGAATATTTAGTAGATTATTTAAATTTCAAAGTTACCTTATATGGATATCTTTCTTTACTGAATAATAGTTTATATATAGCTTAAGACATCATTTTAAGAAATAGTAAATAAGATATGATGGTTAATTTTTGACAACAAGACCTCCTTAAGGAACCTCGCTGGCAACCAAACTGAGTATATCTTAGGCATTAACATATTATATTTAAAAAAAACAAAAGCAAAAACAAAAACAAAACACACACACACACACACACACACACACACACACACACACACACACACACACACACACACACACACACACACACAAAAAATGAGCAAAAAAACCAAACAACATACTTACTTAATCATAATATAATAAATATCATAGAATCTATGTTTACCGAAAGTATCACTATATTATCATTGAACCATCGTAATTTTCAGATAGCTATGAACACATAAAAAATAGATGCTTCATTGTCTTTTTATGCCTCGTTGTAGACAGTATATAATAAATTTAAAAAAAAAAAAAATATGGCATTTATCAAATAATAAACTAATCTGATGTTGATATGTAATATGATCATTATTATTATTTTTGTTTTGTTTAACAGTAACTTAAGTTTAGAGGAAATCTTATAACCAGTCGGACAAAAACTGTTGCAATGAGGTGTGTCTTTTTTAATGAGTCTTTTTCTTATTGTGTTTTTTCTTAATCTGCTTTTTTTAACGGTATAAGCCAGTATTTCATGTGAACTGGAATCATTTAACAACGTATAACAATATGTGAGTAGTTTAAAATAATAGAGCCGACTGAAATAAACACAAACCTGTGATAGAATTCAAATTGATGTAAAGGAAACAAATCTAAGGGGTTTTTTTTGTATAGAAACATTAATTTTTTCTCTCAAAAATAAACTTCGGTATAAACGAAGACTCAGTGGTCACTTAAATAAAAAGATAAATGCTTTGTTTAGTAATTCATGTGGGATAAAAAGGTAACGACATTGCAGAAAACATACACTAGTTGCCATTAGTCCCTGTTCAGAATTTTAATCTTATACTATTTCATTATTTTTTAAACTTGACAATTTTATGACAGCAGACCAAAACGCTAACCACGTTGATATGCGATATTCGCTCGACGATTTAATATATTCAAATCTGTTACAACTATTCCTCTTAGGTCACTGGAACATAACAATGTGTACAAAAGAATCTCAGATGTTCATAAATTTGTTCAATATACATGTACTTGCATATCTGGGAAAAGGGAGAAAATGAGATACTGAGAAGGAAACAGAGCCTGCATAAATGTACCACCTGAAAACCCTCTACATTATGTAGTCCTTCGCCCCAGTTAACAATTCAAATAATCCAATTAATTTATTTGATTTGACCAAAATTACCGAGACAATGCTAAATAATATACATTTACATCATCAGAGTCAATGACACTTAAACACTGAATTCTCTGGTCATATCCTCAGAAGAGGTTTCTTTTCCAGACAACTATGAACTCTTCAATTTCTTCAGAAACCACTATCAAATAGACAGACACTTAAAAAAGTTCACATGAACACTCATGAGTTAAAATACAAGTAACAGAACAACGCAACTTATCTTAAATAGTTTTGTTTCTTCTACATAATCATTCCATATGGCATTGATGATTTGATATGCAAGCTTTCAAAAAAGATCATGTAGTCAACTAAAAGTATCTTGTTATTTTCCCTTTTCCTTTGAACAATTACATGCAACAAGTTCTTTTATTACATTTAATTGTATTTAGTTCAAATCTTTCTGTTGTAATTCTTCAAAGGTTGTCCGTGTTGATCGTTTATTCGCCGGTATTTTTGATATATGTAATAACAATGATGTAATATGAGAATATTTAATATGTAATTTACCATTACATAGCACCAAATGATTAATAAACCTACTCAAGATATTTAAAACTAGCCGGATTCACTCGTAACTATCTTTAAATGTGATACATGTAGAATTGAAACTGTTCTAAACGGTAGTTATATCTTAGGTTTGATATATATTCTTATATTTTTATCTCGTATATGTGTTGATTTTATAATTTTTATTAACAAATGACGTTGTGCACAAGATCTGGTGAAGGAAACAAGGCTAAAATAAAGTCTAGGAAACTAAACTGTAATGCATTTGAACGATCATCTAGCTTGTAATTAAACATTTAAGACCATTTTGATATCACTATCTCTAAAGATGAAATGTTTTAGAAAATTGAGAAAAAAAAAATATGAAAAATTGAACGACTGTGCTTTAATTGGACCTTGATTTTACAGCTGAGTCATTTAATTTCTTTTGTTTAATAATTATCAATGGGGATCCTTAATCCCACCATACATCAAATAAAATCAATAGGAAATCTATTACTAATATGCAATACCGGTACTTCCTCTTTTATTAATACATCTGGGTTATGTTTAATCTCTCAAAAAATTCCTATCGGACAACAATGCCCTAAAATAAAGTAAGATTTGGTGAGAGCAAGTTTACTTTGCTGTGTACATTCCTATAGCCAGCTTAGTTTTGTATGCGATGCATGAACAACACAACCACGGCTGACTTCGTTAATCTTCAGTCTCTTGAAAATGACTTATCGCAAAGTCATCAAAATGTGGGTCACTGTTCTTAGAACTTTGTAATAAACCCGTTCGTATTTTTTCTCAACAGGAACGTAAAAATCCCAACTCAAAGTCAAAAGCTAGGAAAATGTTTCTCCGCGACTTTTAGTTACTTCAAGAGGTAAAATATACATTTCCCCAGCTTATTGTGATGTTCCCCCATTTCCCTCCATTTTGATTCTGACTCCTAGTTCCAACCACAGGATTATTAATTCCTGGTAAATTAGGGGCATATGAAAATGTTTTCTTGTAAAAGAAAATTAAATTTTAATACACGTTGTGTTTGAGTTCTCAACAACAATCTGTTAATTAGTGTTTGTATATTCTTTTCATATCCAAATGCCGATCTACGGGTTTTTTAATCGGTTGAATGAAATATAACCTTAGACAACTTCTGGCTATCCTTTGTAAGCTTTATAATTTTGGCGGGAGAACTGCTAAATGTAACTTGGATCAAGATTCATGCTAAAATTCATCATTGTTTAAGGGATCTCATATTGAAATTTTATCATCTTTACACATATGTCACAGCATAAGTAAAATTTAAAGATTGTGATTAAAACACTTATTAAAATCCCTCTATATAAAAACTCATTTAGCCACTCTTATCGACTGGGTTTTCCCCATTGTATAAACATAGCGGACTGAGCCGCATGTAATGTTTACTCTTATAAGCATCATTGGCAGTGATGGAGGTGGAAATGCCTTTTTGCCCTGATGGGTTTAGTTGTCTATCAGGAAGCAAAAAATCTAGGTCGACCTCGGCCTTTAACAAGCATCAAGTTATGAAGTAACCAACGCCATTTAACTATTCTCAACATCTAACACAGAACTGAATTAATTGGTAATTCATCGAGGTTTACTACTCCAGTTTTTGTTTTTCTATTTTCTTGCAATTCCAAAAAATAAAAGCGAGATTTTAAAATCCGCGATGTGTGCTTCTCGCGATTTTACGCGGATATTAATTCCTCGCGTACAATTAGGTGTCTACAGTAATCTTCGACCCAATATCTCATATCAATGTGGTCAGTGTTTTGGTTTGCTGTCATGAAATTGTCAAGTTTAAGGAATAGTTGACTAGTATAAAACTAACATTCTGAACAGGGACTAATTGCAAGTTGTGTATGTTTTCTGCAAAGTCGTTAAATTTTATCCCACATGAATTACTAAAGAAAGCATTTATTTTATTATTTAAGTGACCACTGAATCATCTTTTAGTTAATTAATGGCATACCTATATCTTGTTATTGTCCCTTTTCCTTTGAACAATTACCTGTAAGAAGTTTTATAATCACATTTGATTGTATTTAGTTCAAATCTTTTCTGTTGTAATTGTTCAAAGGTTGTCCGTGTAAATCGTTTATTCGCCTGTATTTCTGATATATGTAATAACAATGATGTAATATGATGTAAAATGAGAATTTAATATATAATTAAAAATTACATCACACCCAGTGATTGATAAACCTACTCAGGAAATTTTCGGAAACGCTGTATTAAAATTTTTCAATGAATCCTGTAATTTGTTTTTATCCGATCAATAAGCTATTATATCGTCTAACTAGAAATAAGTTTGATAGCAGATAGCAGATCTCTCTCAAATACTTTCAACAATGTAAAATATGTATAATGCGATCATTTGTTGAAGACAAGAAAGATTAAACTTTATTTTGTAAATGTGTAATCCATTGTAAGCTAGAATATTTTTAGTATTAGATTAAAGCAAGTTTATTAAGGTCTTCCGTTTTCAACGGAAGACCTTGTACTGATTCTGTTGGTAATTCTTTTTATTCTTTTTTTTCTTCTAGACGTTTTTTAAAACTCAAATATCTCGCTTGTTTGTTGTCCTATTACGTTCAAATTTTCAGGGTACATTGGAAATTACAAATTCTCAACATCAACTGAAAATCATTGAAATTTTCACTTCCGGAGCCGAGTTATTCCCCTTTTTCAAAAAATATAGGCATTCCTGTGCACGCAAAGGCTCTGAAACCATCCATGGCATGTGTTTCAAAGTCATAAATCTTGAAAATAGACACTTTGAACGTTGTCCTCCGAGTTTTGTTTTTACGATTTTTCCCATTTAAAATTTCAAAAAATTAATTTAAATTTTATGTTTCAAAAAATGCTGAAATTTGGACGTGTTTTTGTATCGTAGCTTTTTAGTTTAAATTTTTTTCTGAACACATAAAGAACAAATGTGCAAAGTATCAAGGGCTTTCACTTGACACAATTGAAAAAGGGCTGGCCCCTTAAATTAGGGGCCTAGAGCCCTTAAAAGTCTTCCCTTTATAACTCAAAAATGGGTAATATTTTGATATAGCTGTCGCTGGAAAAGTTGTTTATTATGATGTTATTAATGTCGTTACAAAATTATTTTGTACCGGTATTGCGTAATATGAGTGTAAAAAGCTTGTCTTGTTAACATGTACCTGTTTTCATTTTGCAAGTAAACGAATAGTCTTTGTGCGCACAACTGACATAAATTAACAACTGAAAGAGTACCAGCTTATACGGGATGCTTTAATAATTCATTAGAGAAAGTTTTTTAAAAGCATACATTTTTTTCTTACAGCTTTATTTTTAGTCATTTCTGTTTAGGTCTTCTAGTGGAGAATCCTTATAATTAAGAAAAACGAGAACGAGAAAATATAAACAATCTTTTTCTTTTCTAGTGAAATACATTAACTGGATTTTAAAAAATAATTTCTATGAAATATATTTTAGTCATTTTACTGCAAGCTTTTTAAATCTACCTGGATTCTTAGTTGTGTGTGTCATTACGTAACTCATCCCTCGCCCGTGGCCGAGGAGATCGGTCGCGGCCGGACTACTAAGCGGTCAGCGGTTATCTAATACACAAAGATCTGCATCTTACTTGTATGGGTTTGTTTAGCCGTAAACACAAAGGATTGTTTGAATTTTGTTTTCATATAAAAGTTTATTCATCTTAAATTGATTAAACCAATAGAGTGTTAAAGAAATATAAAAGCAATTGAATATTATTCCCAATCTGAAACATCGTCAGAAACATACATATCAATTGTGGTTACAGTATCTAAGTCTAAAAAAATAATACCTATGTAATGCATTTTAATCATTATACTGCAAGCATTTCAAATCTACATGTACCTGGGTTCTGAGCTGTGTGTGTCATTACGTAACTCACCCCTTGCCCGCGGCCGAGGAGTTCGGTCGCGGCTGGACTACATGTACCTAGCGGTCAATGGTGATCTAATACACAAGGCTCGCGTCTTACATACATGGTTTTATTTAACCGTAAACACAAAGAATTGTTTGAATGTCATCCTTAAATTGATTTAAACGAGAGAGTGTAAATTAAGAATTAGTAAAAACATTATTAGTCCCATCTGAAGCATAGACAGACATAGATAAATGGTGGGTTTTGTAAATTTGTAAGTCTAAAATGTTCTAAAAACTGTAGAATAATGTTTGAGATCAACGACAAAAAAGATTAACCTGTTAATGATGAAATCTGTTTTAGCTTCATAATTCAAAAATAATAAATATGTTGGTATGGCTCTCTTTATAAAAAGTGTTCTTTGAGATCTTGTCGATGTCATGAAATAGTTATATTGTTTAAAATGAAACTGGGATTTGTGTATACATTTACATATTAATCCATCCCTTGCAAATCCCGCGCGAGTGGACAAGAGGTAGTCTAATACACACGTCAAGCTTCGTGTGCTTCTACCCTATCACACATGTGCATGTTTCTTGAATAAATACAATACAACGCCGAAATTTTGACAGGTTCATGTAAAATCGACTAGCGTTTCAACTAAAAGGTTAATATATTTACCCATGATTATCTCCGTTAAATTACTTCTGAGACTTTAATGCATTCACGGGACAGACTTCAACACTTTTTTGACGATATTCACAACCTGCCAGATCAACCTGTCTTATGAATTAATATTTGGCGAACACAAATTAGTGTATAAGTGTATCAAGTTTTATAGGTATTCTAATAAAATGTACAAAGAGAGAGAGAGAGAGAGAGAGAGAGAGAGAGAGAGAGAGAGAGAGAATTTGAATGTATTAATTGAACAGGATCCAAAATGGTGATTTTTTTTCTTAATAATTTCCAAGCGCAGTTTAAAATTAAAGTTTCATGTTGCAATGTATGCGAGAGGGGCTCGCACGATACAAAAAACCTCGCTGATCGATGTCCGGAATTAAAGGATTCAGGGATTATTTTAGGTAGATATTCACGCGAATTTCCAAAAAGACTATGTTTAGATTCAGGTCGTAAAAGAGAAACGGTAACATGATCGCTTTTGTAGTTTTTCTGTATGGTCGTTTAATTCATTGTAGAAGCTCATTGCAATTACTCTTTTTATATCTTTCATTTTCATTGGAACATGTGTTCAAAGAGTAAAAGATATGTTAAAAAACAATTGATCAGATTCGGGCAGTTGTAGAAGATCGAGTAGCGGTCATATGATTGAAAATGCTGCAAATCCGTAGATTGCGGAGATTTTTATTCGTGCGAACTTTACAAGTCGAACTTGTGCGTATGCGGTGCACGCGCACTCGAATGGTTGATATATTTTTAATTTTCACCGAATCGTTTTGGTGTGTGTGTATGTTGTCTGATCAGCGCTTTTACTTCTTCCGCAAAATGAGCGCACGGAGGTCGCGTAATAAATGTACAACACGGGGCCAACTACATGCTTACAATTTTCAAAACTTTTAACTAAACAAAACCACATAGTCATGGAGTCCGGTGATCCTTAAAGATAGGGCATGATAAATACGACGTCATTCGCGGTTCCAGGATTCCCCCCCCCCCCCGGGGACACTTGAGGGGTGGGGAGGGGGGTCGGTGGGATAATGGTGTTTGCCAGTGGGTGTCCAAGCCATACATGTATATATGATAAGTAATTTTACTAAGTCTATTTAATAAGTTTGTTTAAAATTTCCAGTTACCCACCCATCCGCCCCCTCTAGATCCGCGCATGGACGTCAACCAGTACTAAACATCGCCGAAAATTTGAACAGTTATTCAAATATGTTCAGGATCAGTGTACAAGCTACATTTACGTAGATAAATTGTGACCACATATTTTCTAAACAGATTATTACTGGCAATTGATACTTTCCTAAAACACAAACGCAGCATTATACATTATGTATGAAATAACAATGCAAAAATACGTTTATCCAAGTGTTTGTAACTTGGGTACTTGTGGACATTCATATATATGTATAACTAGGATCGACGTCCCACTCTGATGGCGCCGTATAATGATGAGTATGTTTACTTTTCCACAAGTGTAATTTCTCTGTAATTGGGTCTGCCTACATTTAACTTACTTACATGTACTTCTAATACTTCATCCACAGAGTGCCTTTGGATAAAGAGTGTGTAGTGACCTTAAACCAAGTTTCTAGGTAAAAGAGTGGAGGTCAGGGGTTCGTTAAATAAAGCATGCTAAGATTTTGACTTAAGTAGGGTCATAAGTAGGACTTAGGTGGAATCTTAGGACCTGCCTAAGTCCAACTTAAGTATGTCTTATATCGTAACATAAAGAAAACTTAGCAATGTCTTTGCTAAGTCATGCTTATGTTAAAGAGTAAAAACAATTTGTTCATTTCTTTTATGGAATTTGAATGTACCTGACATTTTTAAAAAGCTCAAAGCGATGGCTCTCGGGCAATGTATTCAGTCTATTGTTGTTACCTCTTTGTTTTTACGAATATTCACTAGTTCAGTCATTCTCGAAAACTCCCTGTGGCGTAATATCGCGATACCGTTAAAACTAGTGGATTTCTTTTTATCTTTTGTCTTGCATATTACATCACCAATAAGGCAAGTTAATTACTCTGAGTGTATTTTCTTCGTTAAGACGATATCTTGAAATGAGGCAATCGTCGTCTTTAAAATCACTGAGAGTTTTTCTGTCTTTAAACGTCCTTTTTTAATTTCTCAAGTTTGGTGAATTTACATACATAGTCTAGTAACATGAGTAAACTGAGCATTACGTGTTTACAACCTATTCAGCAGCCCATTTGCATACTATATGGAAAATGTTACATCTCTTTACAACCACTGTTAATATTTCTATCAATTAATCCAAAACTTTGATATTGGTGAATATTATGACATTATTTTTGTGTAAATTATGTGATAAATACACTGTATTCAAATGCTGAATTGCAATAATTAACAATAAAACTTCTAAAAAACTTAAGTCACATTTACCGGCCGCCTAAGTTTTGGGTAAATTGTCCCAGCTAAGCACTCTTCTAGTTACGGACTTAAGTCTAAGAATGTACCTAAGTCCTACTTAAGCACTGTCTTAGACTTAAGTACCCTTTATGTTACGTACCCCAGGTGTCCAGACCATATATTCTCCCAAGCTAGCCGAGTCTTGCTCCCACATTTATGTAACTTACATGTACTTCTAATACTTCAGCTATAGAGTGCATTAAACTAAAGGGTGTCCAATGACCTTGAACAAAGTTTCTGGATCAAAGGTCAGGATCATATGAGACCTGTTTGAAAAATCTTTGTCTAACCATAATTATATTTTTCTCCCAATGATTTTGTCTGCCTCATACATTACTATAAAAAGTGCTTTTAAGTCAAGGATGTACAGTGACCTTGAATCAAGATATTTTTTAAATGTCATTGTCATAACACAGACCACTTTGTAAAGTTTCAATAAATTTTTAGTCAAAATTTAAGACTTGTTTTTGCTTTAAGGGCATCAATTACCTAAAGTGTCTATTTAGAGAGTCAATGTCATAGCATACAACTGTATACACTGTAGTCTGGACCGTGTGTTCTCTCTCCTGGTAAAAATATAGATCATTGCAAACAGTACTTGTGGTTTATGAGTGTGCAGTAATCATAAACTTAGTTTATAATTCAAAGGTCAAGATCATAACATACATCAGTGAAACAGATGTCTATTCTATGCCGTCTCCTTCTTTTTGTCAAATCCAGTTTTAGTTTCACCAGAAAAAGTAAGGGGTGTGCTGTGACCTTGAACTATTTTTTTCAGTGAATAGTTACGCAAGTGATTTTCAATGTCTCATCTTTTAATAAAGCGGGGCTATTTGAGAAGTTCAAGATCCCAATGATGTATATAGTTTTGAGATTATACAAAGAACAGAAAATAAATCAAAAATAGGATCTAAAATCATTTGATCGGTCAATCTCTTTGCGGCGAAAATTTATTATTATAAATATGGCTTTGCAGTTAAGCAGTTGCTGATAAATTCTTCATACATGTATTTCGCATACATTTTCAAACATTAATACGCTGTCAAATATATTAAAAAAAAGAAACCACGTGTTTTTTCCTGACAGAATTATTGCTGGATTGGAATTGCTGTCCTCTTCAAAAAGGGTGATACATGCCATCCATTTACTCATTTATAAGCACTAGTATATAACATCATGACTATTATCGTATTGACAATCCTTTTTCGACACGAAGCTGCAACGGAAGACCTCCTCGTTGCTTTGCAACGAGCTCGGCTCTAGTTGATAATATTATTGATAATAAAAACTTTCATCTTCAATAAATTCACAAAAATCACACACACTGATATCATCAAACCCACAATGTGCAATATTTTTGAAACAGATTGTAATTGCTACTACATTTTTGTCACCACATACTTATTAGTATTTGCTTCGAAAAGATCATACAAAAATAAGGAAAAAACTAAGATCCTTCAATTTAACTACATCTTTGTTTTAATAGTTAAATAACAGACCCGGTATCTATTTTTCACAAATAAATGGATTCAGAAAAGAGCAAGATCTATCATTCCATCCTCCATTTCTCAGTAAATCGATGCAACCACGTGATATTGCTTCGTTTGGGTCATTAAGGCTTGGTTGGAGATCATTCCAGTTTGTAAATATCCTATTCCTAATCAAAGTCATAATATACGATTACGCTCTCACTGTTTGGTGTCATCATAACGATATATTTCACTTGTTTTCTGTTCAGAATTTACACTTATACCGTCTTTTTCTTATAAAAGTCTGTGCAACGTTTCATATAACTATTCTTAAAAAAAAAAACATTTTAATGTTGTATTTTGATATAGAGGGACAGGCTAGATAATTATGAGTCTGCAATAAATTGGCATGTCCGTTAAAGTATGAAAAAAATATAGAATATTATACCTCTCTGATATCATATTTATCTCTCTAATTCATTTGTATGAATCTGAAGCTACATGCATATTATGATTTTATAAAGAGTTGTATGAAAATGAAGTACTGTGGAATCATAAGACTTCGTAGTGGCTCAATTTTCGTTGAATTCTTGGGTTTATCTCATCCACGAATATACATCCTGGACGAATTATTAGAATAGGGTTATAAATTTATATTTTCTTTTGAAGGTATAAGATAATATACAAAATTACGTCCCCACGAACCTGTAAAATTAAAGCAATTCACGAAAATTGGCCCCCTCAAATTTAAATGATTCCACAGTATAAAGAAATCATTTCAAAGTACCAAAATGGACACTTGTGCAGACATAAAGGCTACAGAAATCTAACAATTGTCAGAAAGCATCTTTTACTCGTTTTTTTTTTTTTGGGGGGGGGGGGTTTTGGTTTTTTGTTTTGTTTGGTGTACATTTTCAGCTAAACAATACTAACCGTTACAGATAAAATATGTAGCCAGACAGATAGACTCGTCTCGACTCTCTATTTCCACCAAGTATGAACCATGATTTTGACACTCCAGCTGTTTTTTTTTTTAAATTATTTTAAAACAGAATATGCGAATCAATGTAACTGCAGAATTTATAGAAATATTGTCAAGGCCGATTAACTGTAATCATATTTACCCTAGCTTCATGCCAAGTAACCTTGTTTTCTTCATACAAATACACATGACTTTTGTACTCTATCCAGTATTTATCTGTTGACCAAACAAAACATGAGAATGCATTTTTTACATTAAACAGGAATCAAAATCCAAACGTTTACATGTTGATATGTAAAATAACAAGATGACAATTTTCCTGGAAATTAACACCATAATGCAAGATTTAAAATGTTAACGAACATATGAAACATTTTTTTTTAATAATCAAAAAAATCCAAAGAAAATTAATTTATCCATGTGTTGAATCCTCGTCACCCTCAATTTTTAACATAGATTTTTTAATTGAAATCTTACCTTTGCGAAAACGTTGCACTTTGTCGGCATTAGGAATTACATTTAGGTACGAATATCCTGTCCTGTTTTCCACATGGATTCCAAAGCATTTGCTTTTTTCTGCATTGTATAAAAACTCTATGCAATACCAATCTTCCATACAAAATCCCCCACATTGAAAAATGTTGCCCGCCCTATAATAAAGTATGGTTAAAGAACCTTCGGTTACTGTTCTATCAAAAACAGAATACAAGACCTGTCGCAACTGACCGATAACCTTCAAAGAGAGAGCTACCATAACACTAGATATTAGTCGTAGCATGTTTCCATTGGCTATCAGTTTCGGTGTATTAAGTTTTCTTGATATTAAATATATTTATATCCCCGTATTGCTACTCCGACTAATAAAAATGAGATGATTTAATCTGTAAAAGAATCAATATATAAAACTAGCCGGTTTCACTTGTAACCATCTTAAAATGTGATACGTGTATAATTGAAACTGTTTTTAATGTTAGTTTGGTTTGGTTTTTTTGGTTTGATATATATTTTTATATTTTTAACTCGTATATGTGTTGTTTTTTGTAATGTTTATTTACAAATGACGCTGTACACTAGATCTGGTGAAGGAAACAAAGCTAAAATAAAGTCACATAAACTAAACTGTAATGCTTTTGAACGATCATCTAGCTTGTAATTAAATATTTAAGACCGTTTTCATATCACTATATCTAAAGATGAAATGCTTTAGAAAATTTAAAAAAAACAACCCCAAAAACAATAAAAAATTGAACGACTGTGCTCTGATTGGACTTTGATTATACCGTTGAATCATGCATTCTAATTCTTTTGTTTAATAATTATCTACGAATATCGTTAATCCCACTATACAACAAATGAAATCAATAGGAAATATATTACGACTCTTTAGGTTAAAGCATAAGTGGAAAAAAAATGCCTATACTTTAGTTAATAATGTCGCTTCTTCCCTGTGCATGTTTTGAATTGATAATACCTAAGTATTGCCGATAAACAAGTTATAGCCAGTTTAAGAGGAAATGAATACCTAGATTTACCCACTCTTCAACTACCACATTGCTGGGTTAGTAAATTTGTCTAATTTATAATAAAGAAGCAACTATATCGTTACAAAAAAAACTTACTACAATTGCACTTTAAAACAATTCATCGTTCACATATCGATGTGACTTAACTTATTCGTAAAGTATAAAGTAGAATTTAGCAGTCTAATATTAATATTTTTGACAATACTGTGACACTTTATGTGATTTTATGATTATTGTTAGTAAACACTTCTTGTCATATACATTTAGATCACATTGTTTTTTAAACCTTTTACTTTCGCAGTAAACTTCAAGAGAAAAGGTGCCACGTGGCCAGAAACAATCGAAATAAGTTTTTAAAACTGAATTACACCGCTGATCAAAGATCGAAACGCTCGGGAAAAAAGTTTCTATTGGATAAACTCAAGCAGGAAATTGTATATCAATTTAAGACAACTAATTGGAAAATCATTCAAGTCTTAAATGGCCTCCAAATAGTTTAATATACTGAAGAAGTGTTGTTGCTTTTGTTGTTATTGTTGTGCCTACATATCAATTGACATCAACGGAAAAATAATTATAAAACAAAACACAAAAAGTCTTATACTTTGAATTAAATCATGAACGTTATGACTTCAACGCTATACATTGATACTTTCCTTTTCTTGTACTTGTACCTGTTCAAATTTAGGTAGGAATCGTATGTTTGGTAATATAAATAAGCTCATCAACTATGCTCACTTGACAATTATTTTTTCCTGGCGTCATGACGGCATATGTAGGGTTTGAAAGTTGCGTCTCAGAAACTGTGCAAGGTGTGGTACCTAGCAATATTAATATAATTCATAAAAAATCACATGATGAAGGTTTCATGTATAAACACTTAAACTCGAAAGCAACAGTGAGAAAGAGTTGAAGTAAAAGAGGATGCTCGCCGTGCATGTGTTTAAATGTACTGATAGCCATGTTTAAACGGTGGAATAGGGAGTGGGCCATCAATGGAAATTTCTTACTCATTGCCTACTATGGAAGAACCAAGGACGTATATGCATTTTTTTTAAAGATATTTTTGAATAATATCTGTTATTATTCGTCATACTCTTTTCGTTATTTACGGCAATATTCTATAGGTCTATATGGAGTTTGTCGGAGCATGAATTAAAATGTCGATTCGTTGTAACTGTAAATTTGCAATATCCGTGTGTGTTATATTAGAGTGTTGCTGTAGTAATTGATGCATGCTTCCAATTTACAAATTTTGTTTAATCGGGGAAAGGTTTTCGAAATGCGATTTTTTGTAGATCATGTCCATTTAAAAACGTCATTACTTATGATCTTGACATTTTGTATAAATATTAAAGAAGAAATATACAAATGCCTTTTCTTAGAATTATTTTTTATCGAAACGAGTTTTTTTCTACTGAAGTGGCTCACTAGTGTAACACTGACTTATTGTGCAGTTAAAAAGTTGTACATAAAACTTAACGTTGTAAATGAACCTTAACGTTTGACTGCTTCCCTAAACAAGAGGCCCTTGGGCCACATCGCTCACCTGAACAAGAGTTCCTTGTAACATTCAATTTGGTATCATATGCTATTTCTGTTTTTAACTTTGAAACCCTTTCTGGGGCCCCAGTATTGGTCCGGGGTTTATGGTTGGCTTTAACAATTTAGAATCTACACTATTTGAGGATGCTTGCATAGTAATCTCACAAACAGTAGCATTGTAATTCTCGAGAAGAATTTTTTAAACATTTTCCATATATATTTCTATGTTAAACTTTGAACCCCTTCTGGGGTCCCAGTATTAGATCGAGGGTCACGGCTTTTATAATTTAGAATCTACACTATTTGAGGATGCTTCTCGAAAAGAAGATTTTTAAACATTTTCCATATATACTTCTACGTTAAAATTTGAATCCGTCTTGGGTCACCAGTATTAGTCCAGGGGTCACTATTTTAAAAGTATTGAATTTACATTATCCAAGGTTGCATGCATATTAATCTCACAAATTGTAGCATTGCAGTTCTCGAGAAGATTTTAAAACAGTTTCCCTCTATTTACTTCTATGTTAAACTTTGAACCCCGCCTGGGGCCCCAGTATTAGATTTTACCAATTTATAATCTACAATAGCCACGGATGCTTGTATAGTAATCCCACAAACTGTTGCACTGTTGTTCTTGAGAAGAAGATTTTGAAACATGTTCCCTATATATTTCTTTGTTAACTTTGAACCCCTTCTGGG
>WFKH01011926.1:67227274-67261972 GCA_016163765.1 Magallana hongkongensis
TTCTATGTTAAACTTTGAACCCCTTCTGGGGCCCCAGTGTTGGTCCGAGGGTCACTGCTTTTAAAATTTAGAATTTTCACTATTTGAGGATCCTTGCATAGTAATCTCACAAACTGTAACATTGTAGTTCTCGAGAAGAAGATTTTAAAACATTTTTTCCTATGTATTTCTATGTTAACCTTTGAACTCCTTCTGGGGCCCCAGTGTTGGTCCGGGGGTCACGGCTTTTACAATTTATAATCTTCACTATATATTCAAGCTTTTATGTAAATATTGGCATTTCTGGTGCAGTGGGTCTTGAGAAGAAGATTTTAAAACATTTTTGCTATGTATTTCTATGTTAAAATTTGAACCCCGCCTGGGGCCCCAGTTTTGGTCGGGGGTCACAATTTTCGCAATTTTAGAATCTTCTCTATATATACAAGCTTTTGTGTAAATATTGGCATTTCTGGTGCAGTGGTTCTTGAGAAGAAGATTTTTAAACATTTTTCCTATGTATTTCTATGTTAAACTTTGAACCCCGCCTGGGACCCCAGTTTTAGT
Organism: Magallana hongkongensis; assembly: GCA_016163765.1. Taxonomy (NCBI): domain Eukaryota; kingdom Metazoa; phylum Mollusca; class Bivalvia; order Ostreida; family Ostreidae; genus Magallana; species Magallana hongkongensis. The sequence goes on from WFKH01011926.1 coordinate 67,227,818, forward strand.
CCGGAGGTCACGATTATTGCAATTTAGAATCTTCACTATATATACAAGCTTTTGTGTAAATATTGGCATTTCTGATGCAGTGGGTCTTGAGAAGAAGATTTTAAAACATTTTCCTATGTATTTCTATGTTAAACTTTGAACCCCGCCTGGAGCCCCAGTTTTGGTCGGGGGGTAATGATTATTGCAATTTAGAATCTTCACTATATATACAAGCTTTTATATAAATATTGGCATTTCTGGTGCAGTGGTTCTTGAGAAGAAGATTTTTTAAGATACGCACCCTATACTCACTGTTTCGCAATTATCTCCCTTTTAAAAAGGGATTGGCCGTTTATTTTAGTAATGTATAATCCCCTTCGCATAATGATGCCTTGTACTAAGTTTGGTTAAATTTGGCCCAGTGGTTTTAGAGAAGAAGTCAAAAATGTGAAAAGTTTACAGACGGACGGACAGACGGACGACGGACAACGGGTGATCAGAAAAGCTCACTTGAACGTTCGGTTCAGATGAGCTAAAAACTGAAAAGAATATGTGAAAACTGTTTCATAGCATGTCTGAATTCCAAAATGTTGTAAAGGTTGTTATACGGCTTGACATGGGCGCGCTGTACGCGCCCGAGACAACTGTGTAACAACCATTTTGTCCCATGGTCTTTCATTACTAGATTGTATGATAAAACTTATCAATCCTCGCCATATCTCAGGTTTTCTTACCCTCGCCCAAATAAAGCTTATATTTCAAGACAGTAACCGTGTATTTTATATGTTTAATGTTCTTAATGTATGTGTTACTTAAATAAATTGTCTGTTATACCTCCTATGAAAAATGATATCTTATGGCTGACCTGTGTGGAAGGTCCAATGATTAATCAATTAACACTTTCCATTGAAAAAGACCCGTGCAGGCATTAATGATATACCACGGGCAATTAAATGGAAATTTGCTATCATTTAAGTAGACCCATGCGACAAATAAGAAAAAATCGATGTGCTAAGCACAACGGTTTTATGAAAATGCTGACTTTATAATTATTCGTTTATGATTATGAAGTCAGAACTTCATAAAAACTACTTTCCTAAAAGGTCTCAAAATGTTCTCATAGTTCAGCCCACGATACTTCTTTATTTTGTATATAAATTTAAACAAAAATAGTTTAATTTTAATGAAAAAAAGTTGACCTCGTAATTTGCTTGAAAATGATCATACCCAAAAAGTACGTTTAGGTTATTCTTAATGTTCAATTCCCCTTAGAATAGCACGTTACTGTTATCTAATTGGTAAAAAAAAGATAATTAAATATAGATTACTGATTAGTTTCGTTTAATGCCCTCTGATGTTTTCTAAGTAAAAAAAAAATAGCACCGGCTGCTAATTTGCGAGTCAGCATTTCTATTTGATGGCTTAAAGCTTTATAAACGAAGCTGTAAACAATTTTATCGATAACTGATATGGTGGTGCTCCTTTTGACACAATATAACACAAGACCGTGATTAAGGAATACGAATGGTCATTTTTTCAATAATATAATAAATGACAAAGTACAAAATACAACATAAAATAATGTAAACTACAAAAACACAATACTATTAATCAAAGGAACAATCCTGCAAATATAAAACATAGATAGATAACACAGTATTGTGGCTAGAATAAACAGAAAACATAAGTTAATAAAACATGGCCAAAAAGTGTCAAAGATTGGGTATCTTCCGCCACATATCAAAGCTGCAGATTTCTGCAGTTTTGATAATCCCCATCCATCACCATAAGAAGCCCCAATAACAAAGACAGAGCTAAATTATCATCACAAAATGGCATACATGTACATGGGTTTAACAGTTATAATGCTAGCATCATCACAGTGCAGCCACTGAGAGAGCCAAAAATAATCCAAACGCATCAAAAGTCTCTTGTAAAGAAGACTGTTCAAATTCACGTCACAAGTTATTCCTGGAGCTCTCCATTTCATAAACATAGTCTTAAAATACAGTGCATAAAATACAATAGACATTTACTGGTACATGACAGTATAAGGCCATATTAGCTCAATATCACCATGTTAAAGAACATAATATTTACATACAAAGTAAACCAGAAGCTCCTGACTTCATGATTTAAAAAAAAACAAGTTTAAGCAAAAGACATTTCTCGGTGTATGACAACTAAAAGAACCAGAAGCTCCTGACTTCATGATTTTAAAAATTATGACGTGAAATAATACAATAACAATAATAAAACAGAGACATTGTCAGTTTAACACAAAGAATAGAACCAGAAGCCGCTGACTACATGGTTTAAAAATTGTAACAAAAACCAACATTCTGCCTGTGCTTACAAACATTTGGCAGTGCATCATAGACTATAGAACCAGAAACCCCTAACTTCATGGTTCGATCACAAATGTGTCAGATTTCACATTGTAGAAAACATACACCTTTAAAAGCTATACAGAGTTGAACCTGAAGCCCCTGACTCCAAGGTTCAGATCCCTAACTGGTATATATCTATCTAAGCCATATCCTTGGTTACATTTTCAATGTTAGAATTCTTATGTATCTCTTAAATGCTGATGATTTCCAACGACCCATGTTTTGAATTTGAATGTCTGATGATCCAGATGTAGCAGCCAAAGTAGCTGCCCCGATTCGAAAGCTAGGCGATTGGTATTTATTTGTATCCAATCCACAGAATGATAAGGCCAACTTAAGTTGTTCAGTGAAAAATTGACGAGAGACTGGTGAACCATCCATAAATAAGAACATAGGTTTTACAGATGACTTATGATTTCTAACCTCTAAAAAATTATGTAGTGCTGCAACTGGCATTAACTGGGGATTGGTAGTGTTTTGCTGAATGTGCAGAGTAGTAGACTGACTAGAATATTTAAAGTGTGGAATTTTAAGTCCTATAGATTTACCAAGTGGATCTTTATTTAGAGTCACAGGCTTAGACAGCAAAAAATGTTATTTTGAACCAGATGTTTTAGTAATCTCGCCGCCTCGAAGAAATGCACAAAAAGCTAAAACATACATTGCATGGAGAAGGGTGCTAATAAAAGCAGAAGTTGTAGTGGATGGCAAAGCGGACACAATTCTTGCCAAAATATCAGGAGTTGTTGTTAATCTGTTGTCCATCATAGGCCTAACTTTACTAAAACCTTGTAATTGTTTCTTGATAAGAAACTTTTGAGTCTGATCCTGATAACCCCCTAATTGGAAAGTAAAACTCAGTGCTGAAATGTGTGTACGAGTTGTTGAAGCAGCTAAGCCTATTTGGTAGCAGTGTGCAATATACAACAGCAAATGAGAAATTGATGGGGGCAAAGTTGATGAATTCTTATCTACCTGATCATGAATAAAGCTTTTGTAAGTCGCAAATATATTTCTATAGGATAACAATTGATCCTCTGTTAATGAACTCCTAATAAGGAAGTCTGCTGTACTAGTAAAAGGTGTAGCAATGCATGAGGAACTGATGTTCTTCTCGCTTCCATGTCTGGAAAGAGTTCTTTTAATCTTTGAATCTGGAAGCGAGAGAGAAGATCAGGTGCGACATTATAAAGGCCATGGATATGTTCAGCAAAGAAGTGAATGTTGTATTTTAGTGAAGCTAGCATAAGACGTTTCATCGGTTTCATCGAATGTGGGTCTTTAGAGGAGATTTTGTTTATGACATGAACCACTGCACTATTGTCCGAATGTAAAACAACTGATGTATTAGATAAGGTTAAGGTCTCACTCCATAGTTCCATTGCCAGTACAATAGGAAAGAATTATCTAACTGAATTGTGATATTTCAACCACTCTTTTTCAAATGATCCATAGAACCATTGCCTTCTAAATGTACACCCAAAACCCAGATTGCTTATATCTGTAAAAAGATGCAAATTTTGGGAGGAACACAGTTTCCCGGAATGAAAGAGTGCTTTGCCGTTAAAATGTTCTATGAAATTAGACCAAACTTCCAGGTCAGCTCTAGCTGCAGCATTTAACCTACGATGATGAAAGGGTTTTACTGAGGCCCTTTGTTAGATCAATTATCCTGCGAAGGAATGTCCTACCAGGCGGTACTACTGAACAAGCAAACTTTAGCAGTCAAATAAGGGATTGCAACTCGCGTACAGTAGTTGTGCGTTTGTTTTTAAAAAGCTGAATAGTTTCTGCTAGGCGAAGTAACTTGTCTTGTGGCAGTCTTATTTCAAATTTGATTGTGTCTATTTATAAGCCAAGAAAAAATTAAAGTTGTGCTGGGGAAAACTGTTTTTTCATGTTTTATCGGCAAATGTATGTTGTCAGCCAGAGTGAAAAGCCATAAGAGCATTATAACACTCTAGTAAATCAGGATCTCCAATAAACAAAAAGTCATCCAGCATTTGAACACAATGTACCACTGAAAATTTATTTTGGAGAATCCATTGCAATGCAGAACTAAACTTCTCAAAAAGGTTACAAGAATAACTAAGGCCAAACGGGAGAGTTTTATCAAAGTAAAACTGGCCATCGATACTAAAACTTAGTAGCTCAAAATCAGAAGGGTGAACTGGTATTTGCTTATAAGCGCTTTCTAAATCAGCTTTTTGGCCAAAAGTGCCCCCCACCCCAATCTTCTTGATAGCTGCAATAGCAGTGTCAATAGTTTGATACTGGACTGTGCACAGTTCACGAGGAATGTGGGCGTTTTTTGACGATCCTTCAGGGTATGACAAGTGGTGAATACCCCTGTGAGATGATCATGAATAATTCATGATTTTCCCTTGAATAATTTATGAATTATGTTCATGAAATGTTCATGAAATGTTCATGAGGATCACATGAACTTATTATTGGACATTTTAAAGTCATGAAGTTTTGTTCATGAAAAAAAGTTGATGAATATTCATGAACATACTTTTTCATGAATAATTCATGAACAGTTATATTCATGAAGCTTCATCATTTGATGAATGTCCAATAATAAGTTCATAGGATCTTCATGAACTTTTCATGAATAAGTTTACTGAATCTTCATGAACTGTTCATGAATAAGATTATGAATTTTATTCATTAATAATTCATAAATAAAATTCATGAACTATTCATGAAAATTCTTACCTACTATATTTTGTATATAAAAAGGTAAAATCTCATATAAAAATGACTATTAAATACTTTATTATAATTGAAGAATAATAGGACAATATCTAATGTATCATAATTCTTATGTACTGACTATCACTTTACGTAATCAGCAAGTTTAATAAGTTTAATAAAGTTTGCAAAACAACAGGTAACGATATCAATACTAAACTCATTAGCTTTAAAGAAATGTTACAATATTAGAAATTGACATCCCAATATGCAATGATTTGAAATATAAGTGACATCAGAATATGATAACTAGTTGATAACTTAAAATCATTATGTCCTTTATGAAATCTTGCTTTGTTGCATTTTCCTTGCCTTTGCTCTTGTTGATTTCACGTATATGCCATAAATTGCAAGGTGCATTTACTGCATGGTACATGTAGGTAAAATGCTCCATCCTTAAAATGATTATTTTCTACAAACCCAGAGTAACTTGAGTGTTGTTTTGTCTTGGTGACAATTCTTCTTGGAGGCAATTCTTCCCAGACATATAGCCCCTTTGGTGGCAGAAGAGTCGTACCTCTGTACTGTAAAAAATAATATCATAATGACAAATAGCAGTATAATTATGACATGTCGTTTAAAACATTGGAACATCAACTAATGATCATTCAATCATCTCATTAATTCAATTTTTATTTCAAATATTTTTATCAAGTTACATAACGCTGAGATTGCACTAGAGCTTAAGAGTGCTTCCCCTTGAAAAATTGATATCACAGAAAAAAGAAAACAAGATAAAACTATAACTGTTTTCAAAGTTGTAAATAATACTGGCCATTTTATAGGAATTTTTAATCATTTGCATTTATTTATTACTTACTGAATGTTGTTCCATGATCACTATCTTTAGGGCTGTCCAATATTCTGGTTTCTCGCATAATTCTAGAGAAAAGTAAGTGTGTATTAGTTAACTCAAACTGACGTCAGCATTATATGTATAACTTTATCTTGTAACTGCACCGATTAAGGTATATCAAACGTGTAATTTATTATCATTTATGTAGTTAAACTTATAAGTTAGTCAGACAATAATTTGACTACAAATTAAAAACCGCCATTTTGACATGTTTGAAAAAAATCAAACAAAACTGAATCTTACGTTTTGACTCCTTTATATAAAAGTTTATTTCGATATATACATATTTATTACCTTTAATATCATTACTTTCAACTACATCTGCTGCATTATCTTCTTGAATGTTCCATACTTAATTATGTCATCCCTCATGTGGAAGATCCGTCTGCTTTCATTCAAAATGCGTAATCACTGGGCGGAAGTGACGTTATAGAATCAAAACAACTCGCTGACTGTATATTCTGAGACTCTTTCATTTGGTTAAATAATTTTTTTAATATATGTTAATAATAATCAAAGAATACCTTTAAATAAAACTAAATTTAAGGTGCTAACGTTTTCATTATTATATATTCAGAGATTGAATAAACGTACGATTTAATATTGTTCAGTTTACACAAGTTGTGTCTGTTAAATTTCAACCTCTTCCGTTTTTGAACTCATCAAGGTTTTTGGAACTTAAAAAATAATGTACACTCATTAAATATTCTTTAATTCTATATTTCTATAAATTTGCATTAATGTTTTAAAGTAATATTTTCATTATTGCTTAACATTAAGTTTATGACATATTGAAGTTTAGTGTGTTTTTGTAACGACATTGACATGACACCTCAAAAACAATGGCGGACTCCTCGAAACTCGGAGCGTAGTTGTCGATGCATTGTTGGAAGTTTTCAACGGAATATTTGCGTAATGGATTTGTTTCTTCTTGGAACGAATTGTTTTCAAATGTGTGCAACAGTGATGCCTTTTACAAATAAACCGCAAAGGTTCTAAACTCGACGGGGTCCAAATTTCAACCGAATGCAGACATAATATGTCTCTGCCGAATGTGCTCGGAACATTTTCCCCGTCGTTCTCCCAGGAACAGATGCACTTGTGTGTATATATGCTTGACTTCTATGATAGACTGACAACCGACCACGTAAACAAACTTGACATACATCAAACAAGTTAAAAATCAATGTATACTAATTCTTTTTTTCCAAGAAACATGCAAATTTTAAAATTATTTCACTTTTTCTGCTTAGTTTACATGATTTTTAACATCATAAAACAGTCATAATGTATCATCTGCAAAGACAGGTTATTCACTGATAAATTATGTCATTTTTTGGATATAAATTTAACAAAGAAGAAATTAAGCGTCAAATTTAGGATCTACTAATGACCATTTGATCATGATGTCTGAGACCTTTGTTTTTGTCAATGAACTAACATGTCTCTTAGAATTAAATAAATAATGAAACTATAATATATCACATCTTTCTTTTTCAAAATTAGAGATGCCACATTTATATAGGTGTTTGAATGTTCATGGATGTTCATGAAGACTGTGTTTTAATATTATTTTAAGATGTATACAATTTTTAAAAATATATAATGTTCTGAATATTAAACTATGTAAATATTTATAAAAGTATTTGAAATTATATAGATTTCCTAAATTAGATCATGAAAATTCATGAATGTTCAATACCTAGAACCATTGAATACCAGGTATTTCCTGTATTCTTGTATGTTCATAATTTGTTCATGAATTACATTTTAAGAATATATTCATGAATAAAATTCATAAACCACCTTTATGAACCAGTTATGAACCAGTCATGAATACATCATGAAACTTCATGAACGGTTCATTAAAGTTCTTAAAGTCATGAATTTCATCTCGCAGGGGTAAGTCGAAACTCACCTGGAGTATGTTTTGGAACAAGACCAAGGGGGGAAACTTGTAAGTTAGAAAATGGGTCGGAAGCAAACGGACCTGCTACTCTTCCTAATTTTAATTCTTTATTTATCATTTGCCACAAAACAGATTCATTCCCCTTTAACGATGATAAATTTTCTGAAAAACGAAATTGGCGATTGCCTTGAAAAGGAATCTTAAAACCAATTTTGAACCCCTCAACCAAAAATTTTAATAGCATTGGATCATAGCCTTGAAGGTATGCAGATAATTTATTCAGCATCAATTGGGGAAACAATTGAGTATTTAGACTTTGCGTGCAATGGTAGCTGGTTTTTTGTGATCATTGGTGACAGATTTTGATGTGTTAGTGTTTCTCTGTCTATGTTTTGTGCATTGAAGCCTAGAGTGTCTTTTGGAGCAATATTGGCATATGTGTGCAAATTGACATGAGTAGCCTTTGTTGCAGGAGCCCTTGTTGTTGTATGTGAAGCATTATTTCTGCTTAGGGGGTAATGTACGAAAGGGCTGCTTCTTTAATTTAGTTTGTGAATCAAGGCCTTGGACAATTGCATCATGAAAAACTCTGAATTTTTTCTGTCCCATGGACATGCTCGCGGAGCCACTTTGCGCCACTTCCTGAATTTTTCATCGTAACTTATTCTCGCATCATCCCCACATGATTTGGCTATCCCATGGATTATTTGGACGTAAGTCATCAATTGCCCAACTTCATCAGGATATTTTGTGCAATGTATGGCTACAAACATATGAAAAGCCTCAGTCCACTGTGGAAAAGTCTTGATACACCCATTGTCATTTGCCTTAATAAACACTAGCTGCCTATCTTTTTCAATAGACTTAAATTTGGGCTCCTGCTCAAAATTTGATTTTGGAATGAGTGTGGCCAGTTAAATATACTCAGTTTACAGTTTGGCTTTAATTTTAGCATCAACCCCATAAGCCCACCGGTTATGCTATCCCTAAGGGTAAATTGCTTTCTGGGGAGGCGGTCAGGTCAGAGGAAGAGTTGATACCCGTCTGGTTGACGATGGCCTGGAAGGCTGGATTGTCCCTAACTATGGTTTCCGTTGGGGGATGTGTTGAATGTTGATCAGGATCAGATGATACAGGCTGCACCGATGTAGTTTGTTGGCTCTGGAGGTTTCTACTTTGGAGGCACTCCTTCACCACAGACTCAATAATTGGCAATGCGGCGGTCATGCATTCTTTGACCAGAGCTTGTGTCTCCGTCTCGACTGTCTGGTTTGAAGTTCGTCGCCTCTTCGGACGAGAAGCCATAATCCTGAAAAGCATTACATAGTTAAAAAATAGCACCATAAAAATTCAGATCCCCAAAAAGGAAGTTAGCACACATCAACAGGACATGTACAAAAACACTAAATTAGAAGGCATATGATTGTATCTACATTGCAGCCAATGTGATATAATTGCCTTTTCAATAATTCAATATTCTTTGAAACAACTGCCTTAATATAGCCTGAGCTGAAGCAGTATTACATTTATAGAAATCATTATTTCCATGTTAAAACCCTGAGTAAACAATAGTCATAATTGAATATGTAGCCAGAGCTACACTGTGTCACCCTTAAAATCAAAATTTGCCCTATAAACATATGCACTTGTATCAAAACTAGTGCCAAATAGACAGCATTATTAAAATCATAGCCATTGCATCAAATGTTAGCCATTGCTTAAAATTTTAGTATAGATTAAATTCATAGTCATTGCTTAAATCCATAGCCATTGCTTAAAATCATAGCCATTGCTTAAATTCATAGCCTTGCTGTAAACAGTCAGTGCTAAGTAAAGGGTGACAAAATGGCAGACTTTGCTACACTTTTACATAACATAGCCAGAGCTGAATTAATTAAAAGCATATATACCTGATACTAGGTGATTAATCACTGTAATGCATGTACTAGGTGAAAATGAACAATGGCAGATAATGGTTGCTCACTAGCTAAAATAAAAAACAATGGAAGTTAGATACAATCAAATAGTAATACTAGAATAAGATTACAATAACATTCATTGTAAGCATAGCTTTGAACTAATTGATATCCTACATACAGATGACCATTTCTCATAAATAAATTGTATAATAATAAAAGTGTAGAGCAGATTGAAAGTCAGAAATTACAAAATATAGAGAGAAGTCGCAAACAATAACTGTAAGTAAACATGCTCAAGTTATAATGCGACATAGCCAGATGCACCTACCATCATGGTTAGCCAAATTTCAGAGTTAATAGGCACTAGTATTGTTGCTTTTGTAAGAAACTGAGGAAAATTCCTCTCAGTTGACGGAAATATGTCCTCATACCTAAAGAATTAAGATGGACACCATCTGAGAAAATCTGCTCCCTCCTGTTTGTGAAGCCTTACATCCTCCAGTACACAAGTCCAACTTGTTGGCACTGAAATTTTAACTAAGTGTTCGCCAACACAACACGCGCATTATAAGTATGGGCATCAATGTTTCTTGTTCTTTCGCGGGGCATGAATCGCATCACTGTTATATGCGGAATGTTAAATTTGGCTCGAAGCTGGGTCAAAAATGCTGTCAACCCAAATACAACATTGTCAATGGTATTATCCCTACAGTCAAAATCATTGCCACAAATATGCACAATAAGGCATTAAGGGACGATGTTCATGGATGACTTTCTATTTCTCATTCAATAAATGGGGTATCCATCCTGCAGAGACCTTCCTTAATCTTAGGTCATTTGTTAGCATTTTATACACTAGCTGCTCCTGTTCGAAATAAGTCCTTAAGAGTGTATCTAAACAATTGTCTCTTTCTCCACTTAATCTTTTCTACATCCTTTGTTCGCATTGCTTACCTTTTCTTGTCTCCTGGACCGTACATCTTTTATTACACTTTTTCTTCAATTATCACGTGTAGGGTATTTTAAAAGGTCGATAAATATTCAAAAACTCATACAATTCTTTCTATGCAGGAACGGTGTGGTTGATAAAGAATATAATAAATCGTAGCAAGTGTGTTTGAGTTTGCATTCAAATTTGAATGGAGGACTTGGAAGAAGAACAAAAATATTGGTCCTTGTATATTTTCTAAGCGTTAGCGTTCGGAGTTCTTGATGTCAGTTGTACTCACAAAGACTTTTCATTAACTTGCCAATTGAAAACAGGTGCATGTTAATAAGCAATGTTTTTTTACACTCATATTACGCAATATCCTTACAAAATAATATAGTAACTACATTGGTAAGATCCCAATGAACAACTTTTTCAACTAAAGTCATATCGAAATCATTTTGATCTATAAAGCAAATGCTTTCATTGGCTCTAGACCCCTGATTTAAGGAGTCATCCCTTTTTCAAAGGTGTCAATTGAAAGCCCGCGATATTCTTCACAACATTTATTCTGCATGTCTTGTAAAATATTTTTGTTTCAAAGATACAAAGGAAAATACGTGTAAATTTTCGCAATTTTTAAAACTCCATTTTTTGACCCCCTACCTAACACCGTAATCAAAAACAAAAACCCATGTGCACAACTTCAATGTGTCTGTTCAAATTTGTTGGATTCCCATTTCCGGATATTATAGTCTCGAAGCCTTAATTCAAATTCGTTTGATTTCAATATCCTGCCATTATAGTATCAGAACATTTGTCTAAAAACCAAAGGCCCTTGAAAGTTTCTAAGGGGAATAACTAGTTAACGGAAGAAACATGTTATTGCTAATGAAATGTCTAAGATAGTGCTTTGTAAGTCTATTATCCTTGAAAATTTTAACAAATGTGTCTGCATGCATATATATATATATATATATATATATATATATATATATATATATATATAGTGTTTACCCAATGGCTACAAATCTTGCTTTTTCTAAGGGGAATTACGACCATTTTATACACATTAGGACAAAAATGTTATTATTTCTTGAACTCACTTGTCAAAACCAAAAACTGATCAACACTCTTGTCAAAAGATAGCTTCAAAGCCAATTTTTAGCCATTTAATGGTTTCTAAGACCCATTTTAGGAATAGGGCACCGTATTTTGAGACAATGCTACAACACAAATGTGCAACATTCAAACTTTTTCTCAACAAGTATTTGTAGAGTGGACACTAATGACACTGATGACAAACTTCATATTTTTGGATTGTTTAATTTTCAATATAAGTCTGCAGCTGTGCAGTTCTAAGTAATTAACAAGGTTTTGTTCTGTACTCGTTGCAAGCAATTTGCTTACAAAACAACACTTCAAACGCATTTTAATTGCTTTTGTATCATTTGACAGTTTTTGGCATAAACAAGCTAGTTTGGGCCCAGATGAATAACTGTTTTCATCTAAAAAAAAAAAAGTAGTAAAACTGTAAGATTATGCAGCTTACCATCCAGCTTGTGAGCAAGGAGAATGACGAGGAAATGCTTATATATCTGTAATAAACCATTCAAAAAACATTTATGTATATAAATATTCAAATTATTGTTTCATGAAAAAAAAAACTATGTAAATACACATTTAAATTTGACGATGGTTCTTAATAATCCACGCTTGAATATAGAAAAACCGGTTATCAACCACAAATCAAATTCATTAAATTAATAGCAAATTACGAATACTACATATACACCATTTTATAAAAATATCGATTTTGTATGTTTCATGCTTTTTGATCACAAGGATTCTTACAATGTTCCCGTTCTAACTCTCTTGTGATAATAAATTGTAGATTTTATTACCGAATTTAGGTGCAATAAACATGTTTCAAAAATGTATTTATGATAATTTCTTTCATCACGCATGGTTAGGAGAGAATGGTGGGTGTTGCGAAAAAGCAACCTTCTCCGACTTCAAAGTTGCTTCATAAGCGCATATGTATCTGATGGAGCATCACCATGAAGTAGACGAACATGCCTAAATTCTGACGTGGGGCGTCGTTTAGGATAATATTTCTTGAACATTTTTATTATCAAGTCTTAGTAATACGACCTGTAACACTTTTGCTCTTCAGCACCGGAATGTGTAATGCTATACCATAACTCACGAAGAATATGCAATACGGAACCTTCTTTGTGCTTATAATGTGTTTGTTAGTTAGCCATCTCTTGTGTCTAATTTTTCCTACTGCTTCGAAAAATATAACCCATATTTCGTCACCAGTTACAATTTTTACAAATTGTGTTTGATTAAATTCGGGAACCTTTGTAAGCATTTCCGAAACAGTTTGTACTCCTATTCCTTTGTGGTTATCTAGCAGTATATGCAGTATCAGTCTGACAGAAAAAAAAACCGCTTTAAAATGAAATGCATCCGCGAAAGCGATATGGCGACAACTTTTACAATATCACGAATCGTGTAACTGCCATCACGTTCAATTTTTTTTTAGACATTTGCCTTGCTATTTTAGATTTACAGGTCGGCCAAATTTTGCTGTATCCTTGACGGACTCTGTGCCAGCCGGAAATTGTTTTCTTCTACAAACTGTCTTATAAGATACCTTATCAGACAAACGAACTTACCCCCATGCAGTAAAAATCTGCACTACCGAGTGGCTGAGTTTTGTGCGACTTTTATATATGCTTTAATTTCTTAATTTTTAACCCGTTTGTAAACTTAAATCAACATTAAAAACAGCACAAACAAAAACGATTCTTACAACCTAATATAACTTTTGACATTATACTAACTTTCTTGCAATGTCCTTGCTCAATCAAATCCAATAAAAAATTTTGTCCCGCAATATCTTCTGTCTACTTAATCTTAAAACTCTGTTTGGTTTACCAAAATTATCAATGCAGGAATTTTGTTATAAACGTTGTAACTGTTCACTCCTCATACAAGCATGTGGCATTGATGCAAAAAGTAATATAAAGCCATAACCACACGTTTTGAAACAGTAGTCGTAGATTTTTAAACGTTCCACATCTCATAGATCATAAACTATTTGAATTTTTAATTTAAAATAAATAAGGAAGTTTATCAAAAATATCGATTTTTTGTCATTTTAATGGAAAAATATTAACAACCCTAAAAACCAATCAACGGTATATTAAACGGAATGTAAAAACAGAACCGAGCGTTTGGTTATTCCCTTGACTACATTAAATGAACTATGTTTTAATGTCTAATAACAATATAGACACTTAAAGAATAATAAAGGTAATTTGATGTGCATTGATACGTTTCGGATGGGCGTACTTGCTTTACATTTTTCCTTTTAATATGAAATATCTCGCAAAATATTGAATAGAATATAAAATATTCCAAAAACATTAATCTTTTGAATAAAAATAGCATTCGGCATATTAAAATATTTTTTTCAAAAAAAATATTATTTTTATCTTTTTTAATAGCATTTAGGTTCCTCAAAAATAACGTTTACTAGTTTGTAAATAAAGAAATCAATACTATTTTAATTCAACGATAAAAAAGCAGTTTCAAACACATGAAATATTAACCAATTAATTGAGCATGAGAATCGAAAGTAATTTACGATTCTTATCTTATTTAATTGTTTGACAAAATACGTCATTTGATCGAGTATATGCACAAACCGTTATTAATTCAAATGTTGACTTCATTGCATAAATAACATTTGAGTCCCACTAAAAAATCCGATTTTTTCACAAATGAGAGAATTTCATAAAGCTTCAAAGAAAAAAAACATCTAGTCTAGCCGGTATTTCAATTATTTGTTGTATTATTTAAACACGGAACAATATCATCAATACTTTTCCTCAGCTAAATTGGTTTTAATTAATAATTTTCCATTGGCCTTTCAAATTGAAAATAAAGTCATTTAAAAAGCTATACTGCATACAAATTAGATAATTTAAAACCAAACAAAAAACAAAAAACATCGATTACAGATAAACAGCAATCTTCCCCAGAGTCAAATCATGCTACAATAACAACTCATACTCCACAGCAAAAAAATATAACATAAAGAAAGTTCTATCAATGACACACGTTTTCTTCTTCATTTCATTATCTATATAAATTTATATGTAATATGTAGCATTTTGTTTATTTATTTATTTTTTTCTTTTTGGATATTTTACAATCACATGCATTCCACTAAAGGAAAAAAAAAACAAAAACAAAAACAAACAAAAAAAACGAAGAACCGAAAAAAAAAGAAAACTGTGTTTTAAAAATAGCATAAATTAATCATCGACTTTGAAGTTCGTGTAGATAATAAATAGACTTGAGGCAGTAAATAAAAGGCAGTTGTGACGGATATTATGCGTTTAATTAGATGTTTAAATATTCTATATACGTTTTGTTATTTTTTTGTTTTAATACGTCCTCCCAATCGTGTCTGCAAAGGGTTTCGCCGCGTACACGTTACTCTGCTGTTTAGAACTTCGATGTTGTCGTAACGTTAATTAGAGTGTTATAGATAATTTACTATAGTAGTAACATGATCACATAAGTAAATGGCCATGTATTTATATTGTATATTATTCGGTAAATTGTTACCTGGTACTTCCAGCCATATGTTTGTTTTCTTTGTTATTCCAGAAGTGGGGTTTTCCATGACGCACTTTTACGTAAGAAATTATAAGATTTTATGTGGCGAATTTCATTATACGCTATTAATCTTTGTTGATTGTTAAAGTAATGATAGGTATCAAATATTTTTTTTTAATTGTCGTTTAAATATCCTATGAATCTTTATCGTACCCGTGAGAATCGGGTATCGCGTATCGCCAGTGATTGGTTGATGTTTGCTGCACGATGTTTCTGATTGGTCGGCGTATTTTGCTTCATTTGTGTGTATTTAATGACGTTTTTAGTAGTAAAAAGAGAGTTGCAGACGGTTTTACTGTAGAGCACACCACAGTAGCAGGTGTGTGTTATTCATTTTATTTCTTGGGTTAATTTGATGGTATTGGAGGTATTGGGAAGGATTGAGTAGTAACAATCTTCAATCAAGTGTAAATATTTTCTTCTGAATGGTCTCTTTAGTTTATCGCTGGTAAGAAGACGAACTTTAGTATCTTTATTGCTCACCAGCATTTTCCCAGATTCCGTATTTTGACGACGTTTTAATCAGATTTCTTTCTTTGTTGAAAAATATATAATTAGTTACATGTAAGGTTCTTAATTTCACAATTCATCTTTTTTTCTTTAATGCGTTCGTCTAAACTTTGTAACTTTTGGAAGGAAAAAGTCAAATGTACACAAAATATTGTATTAATGTTGAGTTGGATTGTGCAATAAAAAAAAACCTGTAAGCTGTGATTTAAGGAGAGAAAAAAAAAAAAAAAAACACTTGTAAGACGTCCTTCTTCTTAATCACCTTGAGGTGCAAACTTATGAACCACTAAGTCCAATAGTAGTTTCACAAGCAGTTTATTAAACAGCGTGATCGTTCAGGGTTGTTACAACATCAAATATAAGCAGCCCAAATTAAAGAGCTGCCTTAACATCATTTTACAAGGGATTATATAACAGTCTACTTATGATTGACAGTTCCGATTAGTTAGGCCCATCCATGATGATCATGGGTGAACATTTAGTGTTCAAATTCGAGAGTTATATTTTATTTCTAAATAAGGCATAAAAACTGTCGGAACTGTCGATTAAAATTTTGGGATGCAGGTTTTGAGTCTCCGAGTCATTGAGTCTACCACATTATTATGATGCATCGCTTACGCATAATATTAAAAGGTCATAGATATAGACATTCATTTATACATTGCTTTAAGGTTACAAAGGTTAAATAGATAGAACAAGCATTACATGACTAGCTTGCAGTATCAGGACCTTCATTGCAGACACAGAATCGCCAAATATGACAATCTGTTAATAATTGTTTATATATTTTCAATTTGGATTTTACTGTGCCCGAATTCCGTGCCTGATTACTTAACCTCATTTAGGACTAAGAGTAGTTGGGTGCAGGCATTGAGTCTCCCACCTGAGTATGACGCTTCGCTTACGTACAATATTAAAAGGTCATATATAAAAGTATACATGAGTTCATGGTTAAAAGGTTACAAAGGTTATATAAAACATGCGATAAATGACTCAGTATAGAGTACCAGAGCTATCGATGCAGACACAGAATCGCCAAATATGACAACTTGTTTATAAACTCCCAATTTGGATATTATTGTGGCCGCATCCTGCACCTGGTTACATAAGAATAAATAACATCATTTAGGAATGCTGCGCAGTGCTACAAGAGTCACAAAGTTCATTCTCTACATCATAGATCCTGTATAAAAAGTATTTATTTTTTCCATCGGAGATTCTTATGTTTTTCATCAAATTTCTGTTGTAAAAGGATGATTTTATAGTCTTATCACATATTGAGCATAGCAGTTCTAAAGAACATCCTAGACATTTTATAAATGGAATATAAACGTATATTTAACTTTATACCTCTTGTGAGGCCAATAATTGCCAAAGGACCAAAGTCTAAAACAATTATAAATAATCAAAAATTCTGTCGAATTGCTTGCATATAAGTAAAACTATATATTATAACACTTGAGTTTTGTGAATCATTTAAGATGGTTTTCTTTGTAAAATTGGACCCCAATGTGGCTTATCCTATCCCAGAAGATTATGATTTTGACCAGTTTGAATCTATTCAATCTGAGTTTGCTTTCATTAAAGTTACAGCTTTTATATGCATTTTTAAAAATTATTTTAAAAGAATTATTCCATATATGTTCATATGTAAAACAAATCCCCCCCCCCCCCATTGTAACCCCACCTTACCCCCGGGGATCATAAATTGAACAATACCCTACCTGAGAATGCTTCCACACAAGTTTAAGAATTTCTTGCCAATTGTTTTTTAGAAGAATATTTTTCTATAATACCAACAAATTTTCAATATTTTTTTTCTAATCCCCTTAAAAGAGAACGTGGTTCTTCATTTCACAAACTTGAACCCCCATCACCCATCGACGCATTGTGCTGGAGAAGGTCGAAAAGTTTACAGACAGACAGATAGATAGACAGACGGACGCCGGATATAAAAAAGTTAATAGAAAAACAGGTGAGCTAAAAGAAAATATAGAGACTTCATGTTGCATAGTGTAGCGTAAAGAATATAACTACAATATTTTGTTACATTTGCGATAACACAGTTTCAACACAGAGCTGACATCAGAATAAATGAGCATCGAACCACATGCAATTAGAATAATGACGCTGACCAAACCAATAGCCGTGGACGACGTCCTACTATCGGTAGCACATGTACGTTTCCTTACATTAGCCGACAGTTTAGACTTGTTCACCATTAGCTCCTTTCTTCTTTTTTCTATTAATTTCAAAATGGATATAAAGTCTGTTTTACACGTACAGGGACATATTGCTTTGGTTTTGTTATCAGCTAGTAGTGTATCCTTGTCGTCGCTGTTCTGTGTCGTCTCCAACAGTGTTTCTAATGTTGTTGTTGAACCGGACTCATTCGCTGGGCAATGCAGATAAGCTGTGGGACTTCTTCTACTAGCAGCAGAACAGGAGGAACAGGATACATCGAGAAACATATTGCATTTACTTAGAAAGCAACCCTTTTTGGAATCGTCGATAGAATATCCATTACAGTATTGATCATCCAAACATGCACGATAACAAGAAATGCCATCCAACGTTAAAGAGCGATACGGATTTATTGCTTCCTTCTTTTGCCCATAAGGAATGAATGGTGATGATTCGGTAAGCGAAGCTGAAATAACATTAAACGATTTAGTTCTGCTGTTTTAACGAAACAATATTAGATACATATAAAGTGGATGCACAATTTACAAGGCAACGCTCACATAATCCAATATATGAGTTAAGGGTCCTCCACACACCTGGGAAAAGTTCTGCATACAAGTCCATTCTTCTAAATTACTTAAAGATATGGACTTTTAGCATGTGTTCGACTTGAAAATGACCAAAAATATTTTCAATTTTGGATGAAAAATCAAATTTAAAAATTTTACCGCTGTTCATGAAAATAAAAGTTCCTGCTGTATTCGAACTCGGGACCTGCGGGTTGTTAGACCGAAGCAACACCCATTGCGCCACAGAGATAGACAACAAATTTTGGCGATATAAACTGTTTCACAATGCGCTAAAATCGCCATGTTGTGACGTGCTGTCATAAAAAGTAGAAGTCACGGGGTGTCGAGGATCCTTAAACAAATCTTGATTCTTCATTTTCAAATTCTGTAGCGTGATTTTTATTTTAAATTAAAGGTCATGGAATGAGATCATTGACTGCGTAAACAATAGCAATATAACATTTGAAACTTGTCTTTTTTTAATTATCATTACGTAAAATCTTATGCATAACCATAAGACCTCTTGCATTCTTAGCTTTTGTTTTAAATAAACTATAAGTAAAGTCAATGTATTGTAAATATTTTCAAATAATGATAAAAATTTAAAAAATGAGTTTAAAATGAAATAAGCACAGATTTCAGTCGGTAAATACGATGTTATAATAACGTTTTCGCACTATCACCGTCTCTTAAAAACAAAAGACAACTGTGATCAAGGAACCGTGGAGTGTATCTGTGTTCAACATTACATAAGTATTAATTGCATCATACCTTAATATTTTACTAACGTGTCGACATTTGCCTGCCTCAATTCAATTAACCATTTTTTTGTATAAGGTTTCTACCTATCGCACAACCAGGAATCGATCTCTCTTGTCTCTATAATTAATCGGTGGATATGCAAGTGCAGGGGTTCTATCCAACATACAGAGTGTCCCAGAATATCTGATACCATTTACTGTTTAAATAACTTTTGATTAAATTTATTTAACAAAAAATTAAAGGCATTTTCATAACTGTATATGATGTAAATTTTCACTCAACAAATTTCACAAACATTCATAAGTTTTCGACAAATTGAGCATTGTTTTCAAAATCACACCAAAACGGGTGTGCGTCAAAATGACGTCCTTTTTTTTTTATCATTGACAACGTCAATTGGATGAGTAAAATTCCTCACAACAACTACTGTACGGATCCCATTTTCTCAAATCTTCCCAGTATTTAAAGCATCTGTTGCTTGTTGGGTTGTTTTTCTCCAGGGTATTCTTATTTCATATATTGTACAACTATATCTGGAGTCTGTTTGAAAATACAATTTTAAAACGAAAGATGCCTGCTCTCTTGTCCGATTCATCTTGCATAAAATTCAATTCAACCAAAGAAATATGATGCAATTTTGTGGCATCATAATTCATTGAAAGGCACGTTTTTCTTATAAACTTTTTTGTGAGAATTTTTTTTAATATTTTACTTTTTATTTGAGCCACAATTTACAAGTGTTGGCCAAACATTATTTAATTTATAAGAATTTCAAATGGTATCAGATATTCTGGGACATCCTGTATGTATGTGGATCTAAAAGTTTAGCTTTTCCAGACAAAAACGTTTTTCTTGCTATAAATCATCAAGTATATCATAATGAAGGTTCAACGTCCACTTACCTTCTAGACAGTAACATAGTAAATAAACTGCAACACGCGCATCCATCTGTAATTGCATAACAAAATGGTCTTTTTCAAATGGTTGTCATTTTTACTTTTAGTCATATAAAAGAACTACAAATAGGTAAGGATAAGCTCTTAGTTTAAAACATAGCTTATTTGACTTCTTTCTCAAATCTAGTACAACATAAGATGACGGTACTGCATACTTATGAATTGAATCAAATATTTTAAAGCAAAAGAAAAAAAGTCAATAGAAATAGAAAGCAGATTAAGAAAACAAACCGCACTTTATACTCATAATGGGTATACGAGGGTTGTCCAAAAAGTTCGTGGACAATCGCGTTTTTATAATTTTAAATGGGTTTATATATACATATTGCATATCTTTGTTATAAAATTTCAAATCAAACTAAAGTGGTTTTGAATGTTTTCCATAGAAATAAACTTAAATTTTAATGTATCAAAGGGTAGCGGAAAGTACGCACGGCCCAGCGTAAAATTTTTCCAACCTTAGTTATTGAGTTTTTAGATATGAAAATTTACAGTTTTTATAAAACATTTCAAAACTTCATAATCTTCTATAATGATGTAGTCTGTATGGTATACAGCATTTTCATACATCGTTTGAAGCTATTTTCAAACTAGCAGAGGACTTTTAAAAGATATTACGGCAAGAACATGTCTTTAAAAACGCTTGAAAAAGCGACGTCAGCTGACCGCACGGAACAGCGCGCCATCATAAAATTGTGTCGACTGAGCTAAAACACCGATAGAAACAAAACAAACGATGGAAGAAATAGGAAAAACATCGAAATAGTTCGAGTTTACTTATCCAAAAGTGGCACAAGCGATATTTTGGTGAAGTGTGTGATTGTACCCTCTGACCACACGGTGAATGATTCATATTACTCTCATGTAAACCAAGGACTACGACGTTATAGAAACATCGTTATAACTTAACGTCAGACTGGGCCGTGCGGCCTGTATAGGCAATGTATATATCATGATAACTCCAATACAAATACGTACATTACTCTGATTTTTACACATATACATTATTAAACTCTATTAAAATATCATAATACTTTTCTGATAATGGCGCCGTTATTTTGAATAAAATTACATGTGTCCACGAACTTTTTGGACAACCCTCGTATAATTTGAATTTAAAACAAATTTACAACGTCGCGACTGTCCAAAGCACTAATATAAAACAGTGTCCCACCGGTGTAAAATTTCTGCACCTGAAAAAACTAATAGTGTCTATAACTTGTATACCTTTTCTTTTTTGTTTCTTATTGTAAAATGCATTCCTATGTTCTTTTTTACGAAGAGCAAATAATACAAAAATTGTTTAATGTTTGCGAAATTTGAACGTTACACACATACATAATAATTCCCTGTATCATTTAAGTATCTTGATAGACCCCAATCAGTATAAATTATATCAGTCATTGAAACCGATCTAGATGAAAAACAATTGAAGAGCACAAAATGAAAGTAAATGTATTTAAAGTTAACAATTTATAACGAAATGCATGATTATTGTTAGGGAGGAAAATATTTCTTAATGTAAAGTTAACACTTCAATTCAGCATTAAAGCGCACTATTAGATGTCACGTTAATATATAAAACAATCTGCTGTTAAAAATTTAATCCCAAGCTGTTTCGTTTCCTGCATACTATGTTACCGTAAGGAATTATATCTGACCGTTAATTGAAATCACAAGAAATCATGAATATATTAAGTAATTCAAAAAGTACTCACATTGTAAGCAAAACAAGGATTGTTTGCCTTAATACAAACTGCAAGCAATTGCTTTAATTCAAATACCGTATTCCATATCGGCCTATTAAAATGTTAATCACAAAAGCAATATCTGCCCCAGGACCAACAACATGTATAGAACTATGTTTAAATGTATGTTTATCAATCCTTAATATCGAACACAAAAGTGAAATTTTACGAAAATGTGTGCCATCTAACTTTCCAAATCTCCATAAACATAAGCTAACACGTACAAAAATCAACTCGTTTTTCTTCTGTTAGTGCTGTAATTTTTCTTGTACGGCGGATCGCGGATATGATGCCTCAAGAGGTCAAATGTGAATATTTGTTTGCGATAGATTTGATACTTGTAATGATTTTGATAATGCATTGACAATCAAGTGGGTTTTTTTTTCATTTAAGTGGAAAAATATTTACAACCTAAACACTAATCAATGGTATATTAAACAGAATGTAGAAAAAAACGAGCGTTTGGTTATTTCCAAGACTGCACTGAAAAATCCCTATTATTTAATGTCTAATAACATTACAGATACTTAAAAAACAATAAAGATAATTTAATGTGAAATAATAAAGAAAATTATGGTAGTACTCGATTAACATTTTTTTTTTATTATGACATATTCTACACAATATTGAATGGAATATAAACTATTAAAAAATATCAATCTTTACTATTTTAAAAATATCATTCGACCTAATATATTTTTCGACATAAGATTATATACTGGCGGAAAAAAGAAACTGTGCATTATGAAATTTAGTATAATTTTTCAATATCTATTGTTTGTATTTATAAAATTTAAACAATCGATAATGGTATTGTTTTTGACAATATCGGATGATAACCGTCCGGGTGCACGGACTTTTTCATGGTTAGTGAGCACCTGTTGTTTATTGAAGAATTTGTACGTACGAGTTTTACGGGCCAATACTGTTTGGAATAAGAACTGTAAAGGATTTGTTTAAACTTTTTTTTGTTAAGGAAATCACTTTAGTTTCACCAAAATTTACCCATATGTCATGCCACGGCTCAACGAAAACCAACGTAATCATATTGTTGGGATGCTGCAAGCTGGAATGGCACAACATACTGTAGCAAGACACTTTGGAGTTCATCGGAACACCATCCAGTCATTATGGAGACGTTTTCAACAATCTGGCAACACCCAGGATCGACCGCGCTCTGGGCGACCTCGTGTGACGTCACGTCCACAGGACAACCACATTAGACTTGTGCATCTGAGAAATCGTTTCCAGACAGCAAGTTTGACTGCCATTCCAGGGCTTCGACCATTAGTCCAAGAACTGTGCGTAATCGTCTGCGCGAGCAAAACACCAGACCAAGACGTCCAGCGGTGCGCCCAGTACTGCTTCAACGTCATCGTATCGCCAGACTAGCGTGGTGCACACGACATCTGCGATTCAAAATACAGGCCAATATTCTGTTCACTGATGAATCCAGATTTCATTTGGATAGCAGTGACGGCCGTTGTAGGGTGTATGGTCGCGTTGGGGAGCGTTACCAGGACGCTTGTGTTGTGCAACGTCGACAATTTGGTGGAGGTAGCGTTATGGTGTGGGGTGGAATATCAGCACGTGGAAGGACCCCTCTTCAAATTGTCAATGGAAATCTCACTGGCGTACGCTATCGAGATGAAATTATTCAGCGTCATGTGATACCCTTCATTCAGAGACATCAAAATCACATCACTCTGCAGCAAGACAACGCAAGGCCACACGTTGCACGTGTAGTCAGGGACTTGTTTGTTCAACAGAATGTCGAGGTCTTGCCTTGGCCAGCTGTTTCCCCCGATTTGTCGCCGATCGAGCACGTCTTGGATGAAATGGAAAGACGTTTACGCCGTTTACCAAATCAGCCAGTGACATTGGCTGATTTAGGCCAGGATTTAACCAACACCTGGAACAACATCCCTCAAGCATTTCTGAACACTTTAATGGCGTCAATGAGGCGTCGCTGTCAAGCATGCGTGAACGCAAATGGTGGTCACACGCGTTATTAATTTTGTTAATTCAATTTCAAATAACAGTGACTTTCGAGTGTGCTGAAATTGACGTTATTCGATGTTGACATTAATGTGTTATGAGATGTTGTTACGAATACATGTATTAACAGTATTACAAAAAATAAAATTTGTTCATTGTAATTTTTAAATGTTTTTTTCATATATTAAATAATCCACAGTTTCTTTTTTCCGCTAGTATATGTATTTGTAATTTTGTTTTGTTTTGTTTTTGTTTTTTTGTTGTTTTTTTTTTGTAATGGTATTCAGGTTCCACCGAATAACATTTAAAATACGGAGAAAACACCAACATATTTACCAAGCAATTGAAATCTGACTGAGACGGTTTATTGAATTTTGACGTCAAGGCGGCGCAGCGAATATACATTAAATAGGTGTGAATCTATGAAAAAGACCTTTTTTTGGCCAAGAAATTGCTTTAAAAAACTATACGATGGAAAAAGGCCAGAAGCTTCAGCTGATCGGTGTTTATTTAGAATTAAAACAAAAGGAAAAAAAAATATCAAGTACTTTTTACACAAACTGATTTTAACAGTACTAAGATATATGTTGAATGTAAAAGAAGTTCACAGTAAGTTGACTTTTGGGAAGAAATAACTTGATTTTTTCCCCAAAAAATCAAGAATGGAGGGAATATGTAACTGTTGCCATTTTAAATTTAAAAAAGGTGAAAAATGAAGAATAGTTCATGTTTTCTGTTGGTTTGTAAGGTGTTCATAATATAGGACAAAGGAGAAACGTAAAATTGACGTTGCGATGAATTTGTGGTAGCTCAGGGTCATTGAATGTAGGCAAGTTTGTTAGCTTACCAGAAATAAACAAATAATGTCATAAACTTTTTTTACGCTAATAAAAGACATCCTGGTTTAATTTCTAGTGAAATATCAATGATTTGTCTTTTTTCCCAAGGAAGTAAGAGTAAATGTATCAATAATTTCCGAACAACCCTCGTAGCTAGCAATATTAAACACATGGAATATTAGCCAATTTATCAAGCATTTGAATCGAATGTAATTTAAGCTTTTTATCTTATTGAATTGTTTAACAAAATAGGTTATTTGGTCGAGTATATGCACAAATCATTACTAATTTAAAAGTTGACTGCATTTCATGAATAAAATGTGATTCTCACAACCCCGCCCCCCCCCCCTTTTTTTTTACCGGTGTTTTTTTTTTTTGGGGTTTTTTTGGGGGGTGGGTGGTTTTTGTTTGTTGGTTTTTTTTTTTACAGATGCGACGATTTCATGAAGCTTGAAGCTTCAAAAAATAAAACATCTAGGCCAGCCGATATCTAAATTACTTGTGTTATATTATTCAAAAGCAGAACAATATCATACCTACTTTTCCTCAGCTAGATTGGTTTTAATGTTTCCACGGGCTTTTCCAACTGAAAATAAAGTCATGAAAAAGCTATACTGAATACAAATGACAATAAAAATCGATTACAGATAAACAGCAATCTTCCTCAAAGTCAAATCAGCTTGCATAATACAACAACAAATCATTCTACACAGCAACAAAATTTAACCTAAAAGAAAGTTCTGTGAATGAAAAATGCTAAAAACAATCTCTTTTTCTTTCCTTTTCTTTCTTTCTCTCTTCTCTCTCTCTCTCTTTTAATTTAAAATCTTTTTGTTTTTTTAGTGTAGATATTTTCTTCTGAATGGTCTCTGAAGTTTATCGCTAGTAAGAAGACGGACTTAACCATTTCTATTGGTCATCAGTATTTTCCCAGATTCCGTATTTTGACAACGTTCTGATAAGATTTTTTTCTTTATTAAAACATAAGTAGGTAGTTAAGGTTCTTAACTTCACAATTCATCTTTTGTTTTTCAATTTTTTCGTCAAAGCATTGTTATTTTTGGAAGCAAAAAGTCAAATGTACATCAAATATTGTATTAATGTTGAGGTGGATTGCGTAATAACAAACTAAAAAACTATAAGATGTGATAACTATAAGTGTAAGGTTTCAATATTAAACATACATGTAATGGTTGAAAAAAGGTCAACAAAAAAACCAAGCCAAGTATTTAACATGTGTCTTCTTGTAAAAATTGTTGAACAGTTTATATTTTTAAAGCCACACACCACAACATTTGATGAAATACATATGACGATACTAATTACTAGTACTGCTGATGGTGTTTTACATGCAGAAGGTTTAAATCATGTTATCAATTAAAACATGGACATTTTTGTTCAATAAATAAATTAATATTACACAATAAAATTTACATTCCTATTCGTTAGTGCTTAAGGAAGGAGTCTTTTCTGGTTTTCGACTTGTCAAAAGTAAATTTGATTAAATGGTCATTCAATCAAGATGAAAGGAAATTAAAATATCATATTTTTCTTTCTTTTTACAATCATACAACTTGGCATAGAAATAGCAAACAAAGTTTAGAATATAACAAGGACTATATTTTTGGCGGAACATTGGCGTAGGAAAATATCACATGCTTTTGCAATTCAGAATTGCTGTGGATTCATGAGTCTATTTAGCATTTTTAAAACAATAACATTAATGTCGGATTTTTTTCAACTAATGTGAACTAATGATAAGGTACTTAGATTTAAGAATATGTTTTTAAAATATGATTTGCCTATCAATTTACATTTTTATTAGCTTTTTGAAGCGCTCAATCTATAAATGGATTTGTATGAAAAAATCACTAAAGTCGGATTTTCTCTCTTATTAAATGGTCAATATATTAGCTTTTCTGTCAATTTATATCTTTATGTAAGGTCTTTATAATGTGTAAAAATCAGAAATATTTTAATATTGGAAGCATAAAAAAATAATCAAAATTTCTTCAAAATTGAAGAAAATTAGAGGAAATGCGGGCTAAGCAATATCAGTTTTAGTTTAAATATTAATTCCAATTTCGTAGTATAAGCTGATAGACATTCTGATATTCTATTATTTCATTGAAGAATAGAAACTTCATATCTTAAGCAGATGACTACAT
Organism: Magallana hongkongensis; assembly: GCA_016163765.1. NCBI lineage: Eukaryota > Metazoa > Mollusca > Bivalvia > Ostreida > Ostreidae > Magallana > Magallana hongkongensis. The sequence goes on from WFKH01011926.1 coordinate 67,254,988, forward strand.
AACTGCAGATAACTACATTTACTTTTATCATCTTTGAAGTTGAGGAAAAAGGTAGTGACCTTGACCTGACCTTGATGCGAAAACAAAAAGGTCAAATTTGATTAAACTGATAGAATCATTTGGATATATGATCTGTTTGACTGTGTCAAAATTTTATAGATTTCTTAATATAAAAAGGATGTCTGATAACGAGAAGACTCCTTCCTTAAACACAAGTTATTTGATGATTTTTTTTCTGACATATGTAAAAATAAGAGTCCCATAGGTCACATCGCTCACCTGAGCAACAATTGACATAATAAAATCAGCTTAAAGAGTCATATCAAATATCTGTACAATGTAGTATATACTGTCTGAAAAAAAAAACCCAGTTTTTAATTGTTTCCCTTTAGATTCTTTAACTCTTGTTGTAACAGGATGATTTTATTGGCATATCATATATTGAACACAGCAGTTCTCAAGAAGATCTTAAACAACTGGTTATGAGTGGAATATAAACCTACATCATTCTTTGAACCTCTTGTTAGGCCCAAGAATTATTCAAAGGCTAACTAAGTGTCGAGAATCAAAAAATTGCTTGCATACCAGTAAAATCATGTTATAGCATTTGAAGTTATTTGAAGAGTTATTTTAATTTTTTTTTTTTTTTTTTTTTTTTTTTTTTTGTTGGTAAAATTGTACTACAGCCCAATGTGTCTCCATCCTACCAATGAAGAATAGGATTTTGACGAATTTAAATCTTCACAATCTGAGTTTGCATTCATGAAACTTACAGCTTTTTTATGCAAATTGTTTTAAAGATGACTATTTAAAAACTTTTTACCTATTTATTCATGTGTAAAAAATGGCCCTTTAATTGTGGCCCCATCCTACTTCAAGGGATCATGATTTAAACATTCTTGATTCTATCAAAGAATGCTTTCATACAAGTTTAAGATGTTTTGGATGTTAAGATGTGACTCCACCCTACCCTTCGGAGATCATTATTTGAACACACTTGAATTTGCTAAACCTGAGGATGCTACGACACACGGTTTAGCTTTTCTTGCAAATTTTTTTTTTTTTTTTTTTTTTTTTTTTTTTTTTTTTTAAGTTTTTTTAATATAAAAAATCAAAAAGTTTCAATAATTTATAATTATCTTCCCTTAAAAGAGGGCATGGCCCTTTATTTAATAATCTAGAACCCCCTTCGCCTTGTGATGCATTGTGCCATGTTTGGTTAAAAATGGCAAAGTTGTTCAGCTGTGTTGCAACCTCTTAACTAGCAACCAGTTTTAAAGTGTCAACGGAATATCCATTATATTTTGATCATCATGACATGCTTGATCACATGACGTAATTCTGAATGTTGAAGAGCGGTACGGATTGATCGCTGCCTTATTTTGCTCATGGGGTATAACTCTTGAAGACTCCGTAAGCACAGTTAAAACAAATTGTATATGTATAAGTCATACTCTAATAGTTTTTATACAGTCCCCGAAACGTTCTACTTTCCCACTTAAACGGTGAGTGAACGGTGAGCGCACTCTGAGCGAACGGTGAGCGCACGCTGAACGGAATTTAGTGAACGCTAATGAACGGTGAACGATGAGCAAACGCAGAGCGCAAACGGAGCGCAAAGTGAACGGTGAACGCACGGTGAACAATATGTGAACGCTTTGTGAACGCAAGATGAACGATTCATTCGGAGTGCCTCGGGAGTTATCCTTACATTGTATTTCGTCGGTAATCAGGGGAAAAAAAGCTAATAAACTACATGTACATGTACAATGCTGCTATCGTGAAATTTGACAAAACAATCCTATCATATCCTATATCCGGTATCCTACATCTTATCCTGCAAATAATATCTATCATATCCTATCTTAAACCATGCCATTTATGTTTAGGAGTAAGAGTTAAATAAAAACCAAATTTAAAGACAATGATAATTTTATCAACGAATAATCGAGTAATGTATAAATAAAAATGTCTAACTAATACATAAAACCGAAAATCTTTAGAACGAGGTAACTTAAATACCTGTGCATCGGAAATATCAAATCGTACGCGGAGTGTAGCCAATTACGTAAACAAACAAATAAGCCATTACATTTTTGTTTTCATTATATATATGTATTATAACAAATAGAGCAGATAAAGAACGTTTATTCATTGTTTAAACAAACATTTACATCAATTTTTTTCCTAATCATATAGTAACTACATGTAAGTGAGTTTATCGGTAAAGGCCCTGTCACACCAAGTTGCGTTCCCGCGGCGTGTCCACGGCGTTGTAAAATTCATGGAATCGCCGTAGGATCGCAAGAAAATTCAGAAAATAAAATGTACAATTTTATTTGAAAATTTCACAAGTGAAGATGTCACGGCGTCCTGACGGCAACCGAGGCGTTCTTACGGAGCTCACACGGCGTGTAACTGCGTTTCAACAGAGTTCTACCTGGCGATTGACTACGCCATCGCTGAGTATCCGCCGAGCTCTTATGACGTGCTAGGAGTTTTTACCGCGCGTCCACGGCGTGCTCTGCGTGCTGACTGCGTGCACTAGACGTTCTTTACTTCTTGGTAGGTTAATGTTAATTAGTACAATTGAATGGGAAACAAACAGGATTTTACAACTAATAAATAAATGATAAAAAAATGGTTTGTTTTGATGAATAGGTGCATTGTAATTGAAACGTAACTAATTCTAAATAATTTGTGAATGACAAAACTCTTAATTGTCAGGTCTACAAAAGAACCGTTATTAGTTGTTATAAAACATAGAAAAAATGTTAAAACATCAGAACAAAATGGCATGAATTCCATCTACGTCCTTGAACAGGTCCTGGAATATTCGCAAATGCTACTTTTTACATAGTCATCCACATCAAGTTTGATAAATACTACATCGCTTGCTATTGTACAACAACCATTGTTCGGGTTTTCGTGGTCTGGCTGACAACGCACTAGAAACGCCGTTGGAGCGCGATACAAACGCTAATAAACGCAGAAGAAACGTCAAGAGAGCGCGATGATCGCAGCACCAGCTCTTTGGAGTCTCTGTGTGAACGCAGCCAAATGAAAAACAACTCGTTCAAACGCTGTGGATGCGAAGTGAGAGCGCGATAGACACCAGTGAGATCCCAAAGGACTCCGAGAGGTCTCCGTGCAAGCGCAATTGACTTATCACTGCGTCAACACTGCGATTAGCTGCGTTCCTTGAGCGCGCCAACGGAGCTCTTGTGGCGCTGTTGGAGACCTTACGGCGCTGTCACGGTGACCTCACTCCGCTTCTACGGCGTGTTTATCAGAATGCAGAGTCACGGCACGTACTTTGTGCATGTTCAAATTGCGCGCCGTCACATGGTGTTCTAAAATGTTCTAGGCGATCCCACCGCGACGACTGAAGATGTCGTTGCGTTGTTACGGCGCTTTAGGAGACTTTATTGCGTTTACCTTGGCGTTTTACATTATTTAAGGACGCAGCGGGATCGCCATGAGGACGCAACTCCGGTGTGACAGGGGTTTAATTGGCTGATATTTTCGGCGATTAAAGTAAACAGGATTCGGGATATTATAATTACTTTATAAATCTTTAAAAAACATCGCATTCATTGATAAATCATTTAGATTAATTGTTAATTTGTAAATTAATACGCATTTATAGTTTGCTTCCATTTCTTAATTTGATCTATTAAGTTTATTGTCGAGCATGGATACGTTTGTGATCGGACATCGAAGGAATCATATGAATCGTAAAAAGTGTACAAATACAACGCCCATTTCTTATTTATAATTTTGTCTATTTGTATATGTTTCGAATTATTCGTTGATTAAATTTTTCTGTTCTTAAACGACTGAAGTCTTTAAATGAAGCAATTAATATTATTTGTGTAGTAATTTATCGCTGTATTGTTATTTTCACAGTGAAATTTTCACAGTAACTGCATACTTACGCCATTTTCAAACATGTGGCGTGCATCGATATTCTTCATCGTTTTGTTAATACATACCATTATATAAATAATGCCTGTTTGAGAGGGTGACAGTTGAAATTGACATCCCGAGAAAACCATTGTAGAGAAATGTCTTAATTTTAAAGAAAACGTTACGGATTTTTTTTTTTATAATTATTTATTCGCATTATTTCAAACGCATATTAAATGACTTCTTTAAAAGAATGCCGTAAAAAAACATACAACGGTATTAATTCTTGTCATAAAAAACAACAAAAAACAGACCTGCTCAAGAATGTGTACTTTAAATAAAATGATGTTTTATGTGTAATATAAGTTATCCTACCACCTTTGCGCACGGGTTCTTTTCCCATTCTGCTGTGACTCGCAAAGACCGATCCTTTCATTTTGAAGTTCCGAATGAAATTAAATGAAAACGGACTGAACGATAAGTGAACGCTGAACGAACGGTGAACGCTTTGTGAACGTACAGTGAGCGCACGGTGAGCGCTTTGTGAACGGTTAGCGCGAACGGAGCGGAGCGGAGAGCGCAAGTAAACAAACGGTGAACGCAAGGTGAGCGCACGGTGAGCGCACTGTGCGCGCACGGATAAATGGGTAAAGTAGAACGTTTCAGAGACTGTATCACTTATACAAACAACATCATAAACAATAATAATAACAACTAGACTCTTGTTGCTAAAGCAACAAAAAGGTCTTCCGTTCCACATGTATAAAAAAAAAAAAATTCCTTTTCTCTTATTAAAAGAAAAAGGATATAATAGATACTGTGAAGGAATCTTTCAGTAACTTTTTTTTTGTGAAACAAAACAAAACAAGAAAAAATCATTTTTCAAATTTTCTCTGACGACCGGAAGTTACGCCGGATCAAACGGAACATGGTAAACATATCTTCATACATTGTTCTATTTTTCCTCAAAGTCTGGATGCTTAAGCTTTTGTCAGTTATGAGATCTCTTTGAGAAAAGGTTTATTGTCTCGGGACAGGAAACGAACCAACGGAATCGCTCAATGTGAAAAAAAAAATGTTAATATATCTTAAAAATTTTCCTCTCGTACACTACTGTTTATCAAGCTTACTGAAACAAAAAAAAACCAGTTTAACTTATCAACAATGTCATTTGTTTGAACCCCTCCAGTAAGGACCGGATGTGACGGCTGACAAAATGAAACACGTTAAACACATTATCTATTAAATGTCTATCACTTACGTAAGTTTTGTGTTTTGATCACTAACAGTTTCTGATAAACGGCGGGTACACAATTTAGTATAAAAAAGCTACTTGAGATATTTGAGATATCTCACCGGAAATGGATCTTTTTTGTTTATTTAACATCGCATAAATGACTTATTAAAAAATTCATACTAAAATAATCATTCTATGTAAAATTATTAAAAAAAAAGTAAAAAAAAAATAAATAAATTTTTGAAGTGCATTCGGTGACGACCGGAAGTAACGCCGAACCAAACAAAATAGTGTAAACACATCTACATATATAGGTCTATCATCCTGCAATGTTTGACTGTTGAAGTCATTACCATATTTGAGATCTCGAGGAGTCAAGGTTTTTTGTCTCGGGACAGGAAACGGACAAACGGAAGTACTCAGTGAAAATGTAAAGTTAGTAGTTCTTATGCATTTGACAACAGGACTTCATTGCCTATCAATTTATCTAAAATTGGCAAAGAAAAACAGTTAAAATTATAAGCAACTTGATTTGTTTATGACTGTTCCGATGTTGACCGGAAGTGACGGCCGACAAAATAAAAGCAGTTAAACACATCTTTATTCAAATGTCTATCATCCATGAAAGTTTCGTGTCTTAATCACATCGTTTTTGAGATCTCGCGGGTACAACATTTATTTTTAAAAAGCAACCTGAGATATTTGAGATATCTTACCGGAAGTGGAATTTTTCTGTTGATTAAACATCGCTTTCATGACATATATAAAGATTCATACTTATATATTCCTTCTATATAAAATAAATTAAATACGTAAAAATATTAATTTTCAAATTACTTCCGGTGACGACCGCAAGTTACGACGAACAAAACAAAATAGTTTAAACACATCTACGCATATAGGTGTATCATCCCACAAAGTTTGAATGTAAAAGTCCTTGTTTTTTGTTTTGTTTTTTTAGATCTCGAGGTGACAAACTTTTTTGTCGCGGGACAGGAAACGGACGACCGGAAATAAATTTTTAAAAAATGAAGAAAAGTCCTCGAGATATAATAATTATCTATCATTCCTGAAAAATTCAGGAAAATCTATCTACTCATCTCTGAGAAATTCTGACGACGAAAAAGAGGAAAAAAATAATAATAATAACTAGACACGATCTCGTTGCGAGCAGCGAGTGGGTCTTCCGTTTGATTATGAATTAATGATAGGGTTGAATTAAAATGTTGACATTAGGTACGAGTTACTATATTAACTTCCTTTTAAACTAATGTTTTGACCTACACTGCAAAATTAAGATTTCCGGAAAAGGTCATTTTTAAACTTCAATATCTCTGCAATGCATTGTCCGATTTTAAAACGGTTTTTAGATTTGTATTCAGTACAAAAATGTCTACAAAACGTATATGCTTTCAAATTCCCAAAATCAAAATTTGGAATCACTTCCGGTGACGACCGGAAGTGACGAACGGCCTCCTCATATTAAAATTTGATGTTTAAAACATATTCTGATGGTAAAAATTGTAAATTATTTAATTTAAAAAATATTTAAAACACAATTTTCCAAAAATGCTGTTTGAGCGAACCGGAAGTGACGGACGATCGTGGTTTTACCTGATCGGCTCAAGGAATTCTAAAATCTATCATTCCTAAGACTTTCAATTTTCTATCTTTGAGCGTTTTTTAGAAAAAGGGAGGACAAAATCACATTTTACAAAAAGAAAAACGAATATAACGGCCGACTGGAAGTGACGTCATCAACAAAAATGTACATGATAAAAGATCTTGATATTTTGTATTTTTTGTGAAAATTTCATAAAAATCCATTGTAGCATATTT
>WFKH01011926.1:67269720-67284475 GCA_016163765.1 Magallana hongkongensis
ATGTACCAAATATACATACAACAAAAATATTGTTGAACAAAAACAGCCACCAAAAGCAAACAGCAGGTTTGTACAAAAAGACCCCACACAAGGTGGACTAGCCAGATCATGGTAGTCAACAATATTAAAGATGGCAGTACATTCAACACATAAGTAAACTTATGAATCATTATTTATCAGATCATTCTGCACATGAAGACTGTGAAGTTTAAAACAGTTATTAAAACAACAGGTCAAACAACCAGGTTACTTCATTTAAAATTATATACATGTAAAACTGATTTTAAACGATATAAGAAAAAAAACCTATATTTAAGACGACTTGCTTTTCCAAAATGATTAGTACGATTCGTTTCTGCTTACGATCAGGTATTTAACAAACGCATTCTACGTACCTTATTGAACCCTTTGTCACCTCTTTTTAACATAAACCCCTGGTACATATGCTATCTTAATTGTTGTGTTCTGTGTGTGCGCCTTCTTAATGTGCAAATTAAAATTACATGTCCTCTTATCACATAATGACATGCTTTTTTTTTTTTTATCTATTTGTCTTTATAAATAAATTATGTTTTCATTAAAATCCAGCATTAAAACGCACTAGTAGATGTCATATTGATGTTTAAAACGAACTGCTGTTAAAACTTTAATCCCACGCTGTTTCGTTTTATGCATACTATATTACTGTAGGGTATTATATAAGACCGTTAGTTGCCATCATAAGATGAATATTTTAAAGAATTCAAAAAGTACTCACATTGTAAGCAAAACAAGGATTGTTTGTTTTAATGCAAACTGCAAGCAAATGCTTTTATACAAATACCGTATTCTATATCGACCTATTAAAATGTTAATCACAAAAGCAATATCTGCCCCAGGACCAACAACATGTATAGAACTCTGTTTAAATGTAAGTTTAACAATTTTTAATATCGAACACAAAAGTTAAATTTGACGAAAATGTGTGCCATCTAACTTTCCAAATCTCCATAAACAAAAGCTAACACGCACAAAAATCAACTCGTTTTTGTCTGTTAGTGCTGTAATTTTTTCTTGTACGGCGGATCGCCGATACGATACCTTAACAGGTCAGGTGTGAAGATTTGTTTCCGATAGATTTGATACTTTAATTGTAATGATATTGATAATGCATTGACAATCAAGTGTTTTGTCATTTTAGTGGAAAAAATATTTACGATCTTAAAAACTAATCAATGGTATATTAAACGGAATGTAGAAACAGAACAGAGCGCTTGGTTATTGTCATGACTACATTGAAAAGAACTATTATTTACTGTCTAATAACAGTATATATACTTAAAGATTTATAAAACTAATGTGATGTGCATTAATGTGCATTAATAAAAAAAAAATATTGTATACTCGCTTTTACATTTATCTTTTTACTATGAAATATTTCGCACAATATCGAATGGAATATAAACTGTTCAAAAAATATTTAGGTTCCACCGAATAACGTTTACTAATGTGTAAATAAAGAAATCAATACTAATTTAATTTAAGGATAAAAAAACACCTCAGATATTCAAAAGTATTCTAATGTATAGTTAGCAAATTAAACACATGAAATGTCAGCCAATTAATCGAGCATTTGAATCGAATTTAATTTCTTATCAAATTGTTTGATTCTCAAAATAATTTATTTTATCGATTATATGCACAAAACATTATTAATTCAAATGTTGACTTCATTGCATGAGTAAAATTTGAGTCTCACAAAAAACCCCGATTGTTTTCACAGATGAGACGATTTCATGAAGCTTCAAAAAATAAAACATCAAGTCTAGCCGGTATTTAAATTATTTATGTTATATTATTTAAACGCGGAACAACATCATACCTACTTTTCCTAAGCTAGATTGGTTTTGATGTTTCCACTGGCCTTTCAAATTGAAAATAAAGTCATAAAAAGCTATACTGCATACAAATTAGATAATGTTAAACCATAAAAAAAAATCGATTACAGATAAACAGTAATCTTCCCCAAAGTCAAATCAGCTCACTTTTCGGAATCTATACAAAAGTTTATTTTAAGATAATTTTAAGGCATTATAACGCAAATAACCAACACACACACACACACACACACACACACACACACACACACACACACAGAGAGAGAGAGAGAGAGAGAGAGAGAGAGAGAGAGAGGAGAGAGATGTTGCTGCATAAATCAAACAAAAACACCACGAACCAAATGTCGTGATTACCAAATATAATCAAGTCTAAAATGATTGAGGAAGCGCATTCTAAAATATTGGAACAAAATGATTGCAGACCCGATCTGCAGAGATACATTAAAATCGGTACCAATTATCGCTTATAGCAAGCATAACAACGTAGGCGACATATTAAACAGATCAAGACTTCAACAACAGATTCTTCATCAAAGTATGCACCCCTGATGAGACCGACTTTTTATCATTCAGAAGGAATATTAAGATTATTATATGGTTTAGAGTGTCGGGTCCTAGTTAATTTACAACAAGTTTGGTTGATTTATGTCGCCATTTTTACAATCAAGAAATTAAAACGGTCAAAACAGTGAAACTCATGCTGAGAAAAGTGATATTTATTCTTGATATTGTGCATTTTTTTTTCACTATAAAATGCTTCACAAATTCATTGATAGTTAAAATACTAGCAGTTAGTTTGAACTCATCTAACTATTTCTCTATCCACTTGGTTTTGCAGTAACTGTTACAAAATAAAATATAGAAACCAACTTTAAACTAAAAAAAAACTATTCAAATCATGTGTCAATAATGCATGTTCACATAGCGTAACAAGTATTTTGGCATGTAATATCATTGGTCAGCTCTGTAAATGTAATGCAAAAGTATTACGGTATATGCAATAAACACTATAAATACTAGTAAGATATATCGCAACGTTTTGTTGATTTCCGAAATAGCAAGGCATGAATAAACTTTACCTATAGTAGGCGAATTGTACTTTCCAGTAATATTCTTACCTATGTAGAGAAAACCGTGATTGAATTCATTTTGTGTGTAACTGTATAAATGTTTTACTCTCAAGGCAAACGCATTAGAGTAACGTCTTTAGTAATCTACATGTAATCGATTTAATTGAAGCTGTCATTGCATAGTAAATAAAGTAGTGCAAGGCGCAATGCGTGCGCATATAGTAAAATTTGCCGGATGCCTCATATGGACACAAGTGTGATCGGCCGAAGCCGATCACAAAAATAATAATGTTAAAGTTAGTGAATTGAACAGATATTTATTTTAGTCAATGGACAATGCAACAATCTAATTGAATATTAAAGTCCTTTTGTTTTACATTTTTTAATCATATTGGCTGTACAATCATTTTATGGAATTTCACAATTAACTGTTCACATTGCAGCCTTGCTGATGCACCTTTTCCCAGTAACTGAGAGTGGATGGATATCGACATCCTTGCGGGCCACCATTATGGATTCTTGCATAACTTTCACAGTTCGCTGGACAGCCACTTCCTCCAATATAACGTTTCATGTAGGCTCTGACACAGTTGGATGCGCACGTGTAGTCGTTAGCACACGCCTTAAAACCTTTTCAAATATGCAAACAGAAACCGGTTGGTCAGCTTATTTAACCATGAACCAAGTTTTGATAAGTCTTTACAAGTTTTTGTCAGTTTTTGTCAGTAATTTGATAAATTCATCTTACTATATATATATTTTTTTCAAAAATTAAACATTTCACTGGACAAAAAAAATAGTCATATTCAAAGTATATCTAAAACATTCAGTACATATTAATTATTGGGGAAAAAATACTGATCACATGTGTATGTCAATTTGTTGGGTTTTGTTTGTTTGTTTATTTGTTTGTTAGTTTTTGTTTGTTTGTTTTAGGGTGTTTTTTTATCTGTTCGGGGGGAGGGATGTTGTGTTATTCTTACTTGTTCCAGGTCTTCCACAATCTTCCCAGTATTTCTCTTTGATTTGAAAGTAGCCACACGAGTATGAGTATACGTCATAATGACAACCAATGGGTCTGCATCCCGATTCCACCTTACATTGAAAGAAAGATACAATCTAGTTTTAAATGCTCATTTTACATTTAATTTTTTCAAGAAAATTGTTAAGCATTTAGGAATTAATTAAGCAAATTCAGGTAATACAAACATACGTTACAAATACAACGCAAACATGCCGAAGAAATGGTAGCTGCAAATCAGAAAAAAACCAGTTAAATTTAAAATAAGGTATATTTAAGGAGTAAACACTTAAAAATGCATGTTTAAAAAATTTATTGTGAGATATGTGCTGTATTGCATAGTTTGTTAGGACAATGAATAAACACCACAATGCTGTTGCCTGTATCATTCTTTATTATCTAATAATTAATAAAGCAATTTTCTCTGATTACAGTTCTTTTTAAGCCATAAAAATCCAACGATCTCTATACTATTTACTAAGTATCTACTTCCTTCTAATTGTACTATTGACATTCTTATATTTGTTTTGTACCACTTTATCTACTTCTATGTTATAATGAAATGTGGTAATAACGAACAGGGACAAAGTCAAAAGCCCAAAAGAAAAATACAAAGCAAAAGCAAAGCAAACACGGGCCCCTACAAAAACTAGAGGTAGGATTAGGTGCCATGGAGGATTGAGCATCCTCTGCTGACCGGTCACACCCGCCGTGTGCTCTTTCTCGTAATCGGGAAAACGGAAAAATCCGCAGACAATTCGGTGATTAAATATGGTCTTACAATAAGTATGAAAAACGTCATTCAGCATTTGACCTAGCGTAAAATTTTATTTGCTGCCAAGGTCGTTCTGTTTTTTTAATATCTTTTCTATAACTTATTTGATAATTAATGAAGTTCAATCGAAAAAGTGTATACATTGGTTCACCTTTTAGTTAACGAGTATATAAAGGGAATATATATAGAGTATATCGTTAATTAATTTATTTCTTTATCTTTAATCAATTGGTATCTAATTTATTGCATTCAATAAACGTCATTTAGTATTCAATGAATTTTTTATATTTAATAAATACTTTTAATGTAATTTTTAAAATTAAAAGACAATGACATACCTTCACAGATTGTGAACACGGTCGCTAGAATAACGATGGATCCAAGTATATGCTGCATGATTACTTGGTGTTTTAGACAGAGGTCTTCAGATTGAAAATCCCTCTTTTTGTAGATGTATAAAGGAAAAACCCTATTTCATTTCCCTATTTTAATGACACGTGATATTGAGTACATGTTTTAAAAACTACGTAACTATCAGCTCAATAGGTTTTAGGAAAATTGCGGAAATAAAAGTTTACAAAAATCCGGTTAGCAATTTATTATTGTTCCTCAAACCTCAATCAATAAAAAAAAATGTCAATTTACACATTTTATAACAAAAGAATAGGCAATGAATTGCACTTTAGAAATTAAAAAAAAGTATGAAGGCATTTACTGAAATAAATATTTTAAACTCTATTTTTGGACAAATTAACCATTGCTGATAGATTAAAGCGAACACAAGTTCCAAAATGTTTACCAGTTTGTTCCCCATGATTTACTTAGTGTTGGTCTTCTTAATTGAAAATTGATACCCTGAAATATAATTCATTATATTATTTTTAGCTTATCCGTCATTCTGTACAAGTTATAACTGTTTAGTTATAGGATTGAGTCCAACAAAATAGTTAAAAGTGACTAAAATTGATGTATGGGACGACTTTTTTGGTTTTATTGCAAAACATCAGACCCAATGGTTTAGCTATTTAGAAGTTTACGCTAAAATAAACTTGGTTAAATCAAATGTTTAAATTTATTTTGTTTATTCAGTAAATAACAATTTTCTTTCAGAAAAAAAGAATGTGTTACATATTTCAATGATCATGCAAGGGGATATATGTTGCTGTGAGGTGATAATAAACAAATATGCACGTAAAATGTTTATGAATGCCCAGATTGTGCATCTATTATTAAAAATCAAGATAAAGCCTATTCAGTGCTTAGTAAAATTTTAACCTAGGGACCAAATGCTTAACTCAAATGACTAATTATTTACTTATGTTTAATATAAATTTCTCCACCTGTCAAATTTATATCTACATTCAAAATGTATTTTTCTCAGCTCTAGAGTAGGAACCATGCGCTAAAATTTCAGTATCTCATTTCATCCCTAACAACCCAATACGGGCACATACAACTACTTTTCATGTCAATCCTGTTGCACATGTTTTTTTTTATAATTTTCGACCTCTTTTCTATCTAAGACAGTTCAACAATAATCAATAAAATTATAGCAGACTTTTTTATTAATCGAGTCAAGTGTAAGATATTTAATGAGCATTACAATGATACATACACCTAACACAATGGTATTCTTTGTGAAACAGAGTATTATTTTTTAACTTCTAATACTACCACATAGATTACATAATCCGTAGAAACTTCTTCTGAACATCTGATCAATCAATCTGTCTGTTTATAACAAACAACTTTGTGTTGTACATGTATGTGGTTACTACATCACCGCGTTGTTTGTTTGTTTGGGTTTTTTTTTGTTCTTTTTTTAGATTTTAACAAAGCAACAACATAAACGGAAATGGAACTAATTATTTCTTTTTCTGAACATCCGAACAATTTATCTATATATCACAAATAGCGCTAACTGTTACATCACCGCGTTTGTTTTTTGTTTGTTTGTTGTTGGGTTTTTCCCCTCAAATTGTCGTTTAACTGTATTCCACCTGTATATCAGCCTGTATCTCAAACGACCGTGTAGTGCGCGGCCAGCGCTGTAGGGTCCGTTCGTCATCGCAAGCAAGTTTTTTGTCTTGCCTAGATGGCCGAGTGTTTCGAGCGATGGCTGCTCACTACTAGGAGAATGTGTTAAATAGGTCGTGAGTTCAAGTTCCAGTATCGGCAGGGTGGGGCCCGAATATAGTGAATTTCCCTGTGATATTCTGGACAAAAAATAAAAAATACAAAAGATTGGATAAAAACATAAACACAACTAGCACTCAACTAACATCTTAAAAATATATATATACTGTATTCAACGTCGCGACTACATCTTTGTATCAATGATCAAAAGCTAGAGAAATAAACGGGTTATGTGAATTTATCATGCTTTTGATCGATTCCGATAAATTTTACAAACTTTTACTTTATTGTTTGTGTCGTTGGTTATTTTAGTGCGTTTTTATATTTCACGTTTTAACTGTTAGTCTTTCAGATTTATTTCCTAATGAATTCTATATAATTTATATAAAATGTAGCATTCCTTGAAATCAAAATTGCTGCTGGGGAGTGCAATGAAAGAATTCTTCGAATTTTAATTAAACACAGTAGGAGTTCTGTGTAAAATATTCATTTTATAATATATCATTCTGTTTATATAAACTAAATTGGTGCAGGGAATTGCAACGAACGAATTATCTGCATTCTCTAAATGTTAAGCAAAAAATCAAACCAAATGAGATTCTGTATAAAACGTTCATTTAATGATGTAACATTCCGTGTAAATCAATCAAAATTGATGCAGGAGATTAAAGTAACAGAGTTCTTTGAATTTTACGCAAAACAGTAATGTGATTTATTTATAAAATATTCATTCGTGTAATCGATCACAATAAATCATAATTGATGCTGATGACTACAATGAAATAGTTCTTGGAATTTTAATTTTTAAAAAGACCTGTGTATTGGAAGACTGTGATTTAGAATAAAAAGATTTCCAGAAGTTGACATTTTACATGTTACTTTAGATTTTGTGATTCCCTACATAATCTTGAAAGCCTGATATTAAAGCGGTATTATAATAGCTAGAGCCGTTGCTAAAAATAGAATCAATTACGGAAAATGGTGCTTTTTTCATACATTAAGAATATTAGCCTAAGCCTGAAATTTGACTTTCAGAAAATCATTTTTTACTGATATCCTATGTAAAATGAACGAATTTGTTTTTTAAAACAAATACTTTAATGTTACACATGCTTATTTATTAAAATATAGATAAATTTGTTTACAAATGAGATAAAATGAAACAAATTTTCATAGAGAATGTAATCTCTTATAATTTTATTTACCTACAGAATTCTCTGAAATAGTGATATGTTTACCCCTTAAGGCACTTAATCAATAGAAAATAAAATTACCCAAAGGAAAGGCCTTTTTAGGATCACAATCGGTGTATTTTTGGTAAAATTCATTAAAATATATATTTTGAAAAAAGTTCCGTAAAATTAAAAGTTTGCATAGTTTTATCATTTCATCTCTCTTAAAAGCATATTTAGCTTTTTGTCAAATAAAAAACATTATTTGAACAAACCGTTGATCAATCTGTATTACATAAATAGCAAAAGATGGGGTTTTTGAATATCGGTAAGTATTATGGATCGAGATCGGTATTTAGAAATTGCAGTAACATACACGGAAAACGCTAATTACCTAATATGCTCTCAAGACAAAACCTATATTCAACTATTTTTACTGGTTATAAAGACTGTTCTAAAAATGATTTAATTTTTCTTCAACGTATAATTTTAATTCTAAAAACAATTTTTAGGGAAAATATATTTACCATTGGATGTCAGACAATGTCAGTCAAATTTTGGGAATATCATTGGATTTTGAATTCAGTAGTGTATCTTCGATTTCTCTGTATTGCGTATCGTTAACATTAATGACGTCACAAGCATGTTTAATAGAGAAGATCGATGTCGGGAGACACATGATCGGAATGCAGTGTAAACAATGCCTAAATAAGACTTATTTAATACAGATACCCAAGATTTAGATAAGTGTCAATTAGGATATAACCAGGATAATACAGGCATGGATATTTTGTTTTATCAGCGAGTGTTGTAAAGTAAGCAGATAGACATTTATGTGGCTTGACCGGCCTTTACTCTGTCAGTGTGTACAAAAAAGAAAAAAGTGTAACACTACCCCGAATATTATAAAAGATGAATTTGGCAAATATCAAAAGCACATAACCTTAAATACTTGAAAAATGCTGCTAGAATCCTTTGGTTTGTTGTTGTAAATGAAAAATAAGTAGTATTTTCAAATGAATGAAATTGAAAAAGTTGAGGAGGTTTCCCGTAAATAATGACAATATTAATTTTATGCGATTAACCATAGCATTCAAGCAGCAATATTAATAAACATGAACTTATTGCCGATCGAATAATTGTATCATACATACAAATAAACGTCGAGGTAGTGTTACACTTTTTGATTTTTTGTTAAGATTAAAAAATGATCTATTTTTAACTGTCACGTGATACCATGGCACAGCAGCTTCAAAGATCGACTTGATTGGACTGGAAGTAAAAATGTAATATCTTGTTGAATACATTCACTTGATATTAATATTCAGCACTGTTTTCATAAAAATAAACAATTTTTAAAATGACAGTAATATCGGCGATCATTAAACTCTGAGTTGCCTTAACCTACCCGCGAAAATAGAAATTTGGCCCACAAAACAAACAACATTGTTTAAACCCATGATTTAAACCCACCCCCCCCCCCCCCAATAAAAAAGAAATGAATGAAATAAAATAAAATAAATTAAATTAAAACCATGATATAGATATTGACACCCTTATATGTTTTTCGATTGTTTAAGGGACTAAATAAAGAAGTGTGTAGTTACGTATAAGGATACTTTTAGTTAGTATTATCATATTTTAGCTTGGTTCAAAACTTAATGAACGTATACTCTTTTGGATCTTCTGACTACCTAATCTTCAAATTTACATGTATAAACCTTCAAACTGAACCTTTGATTACGGGAACATCAGGGTAATAAGCGTTTAGACTACGTATCTGTGACCGCTTTGATAACCATAGGCATACGCAAAAATATTGAAGCTCAATTTGTTACACCGTGCATAAACGCTGCCTAAATAAAGGGATATTGTTGTGCTTAACTTCAGAATGAAAGCAAATTTTGAACGTTGTATTTCTACACATACGGCGTTTTACTTAACACTCAGATTGAATTTAAGATTCTATCTTTTTTTCAAAAAGGGAAAATATGGGAACTAATAATAATCAGGTAAAAAAAATTACACTTTGTGAAAATAATGCGCTATATTTTTTTTCCACTTTTCGGACAACGTTATAAAATAACGTCCAATGTTTGTGACGTTATTTCTCTGTTTTGCCCAAAAGGTCATAATACCCTTTTCTCTCGGGCGCAATTATTATACTATTATACAGTACAGGTACTTTTTCCACTATATAAGAGTAATTATATTTAATTACATTTATATTTCGCTGATTCCCTGAAAATTCTTCGCCTCTGGAAATAGCCTTACTCTTGGGGAACTGGAATTTTGCTGAATCCCTTATTGGTAATGCTTTAATTGTATCTTAAACAGCAATAATATAACAAGTAAATATTTAATCAACATATTATGTACATGAAATAAATGTACTTTAATATGCTTTACACAGTGTCATTACTGTGAAACCCTATTGCCCTTAGCTTTGCCATGGGAAATATACTTTCTCTCGGGGAACTGGAATTCTTCTGAATCCTTAAATTGTATATTGTTATTGTATATTGATATACTCAAAGTGCAAAGGAAATGTATGTTCTATAAAAACAATTATTAATTTTTTAAGGTCATAATAAAAACTTAGAAACTGATTAAGAGATTGTGGTACTTGTTTAAAGAATCGCCTGAATAACGTCACCCTCGGATGGAACATATACTGAATATATTCCTTGTAGATTCCAGCTACAAGGTATTTTCCATTAATTTGCAAAAATATTTAACCAGGAAGAGAATCGGATGAATCTTCGATAGATGTTTGTTATGCCAGTTTAACAAATAAATCAATGGTATAATAAAGGTTTGTTTTTATTGTTTTAGGGGGTTTGTGTGTGTGTGTGTGTGTGTGTGTGTGTGTGTGTGTGTGTGTGTGTGTGTGTAACAGCTAATTATTTAAACAAAAATTGTTTTGAAATATCCTTTTTAAAGATCTATGTAAGTTAATAGGTTGTGCGTAGATCTAAATATTTAAGACAACCTATTAACCTACATATCTCTTCTTTAAGAAGGGAAATAAAGGAAAACTGGGTAATGAATTGCTTTTTAAACGAGGTTATGAATTGGGTTTTTTTTTTTCATAGCATATATACACTATACTAAACAAATTATTTCAAACTGTATCGTTACGTCTATTAAGATAGGTCTAACACCTTTCCTTTTAAAATTATCTCATTAAACGTTACAATCCATATTTATTGCATACATCCTCCCACCTCTTCTTACAAAATATACGTTTGCACGAGATCAAATTCAAAATTGAAAAAAGGAACATAGCTATGCAATAAAGTTATCGACTCAAAACATTTAGTTTTTATTTAGTGTACAAAAGTAATTTGATTCATTTTTATATACTTCAATGATTAATATAATGAGTTCAATATAGATGCAAACTTTAGTTAACAGTCATTAAAAAAAGAAATAAATTTAAAGAAAGTGTTTACAGTATATGTAACTGAATTTTTGTAAAACAAAAAATTTACAAAAAGCTAAACAATCAAGATTTGAATTAATGTTATTGTACATAATTTTGTTTTCAAGATAAGTGTAATATGATACTTGGAAATTGTTACTTTCATGGATGCTAAATTTTAATCGATAAGTGGTCCTGATAATTTGAAATTGTAAAATTATTTTAAAGAGTCCAAATCGGCTTGATTATTAATGAGCTGTTCTTTAAATGAGTAAATATCTTGTTACAGAAAGAAAGTTCACGTATACCCTTAAAAACAAAGATACTTGATTTGTAAAATGAAAAAAAAAATCAGAAAACGACAAGCGTTTTAACTCACTTAATATTTAAAGATAAAAAGCGATTAATAATGCAAAAATATTGTGCTACAATCATTTGAAAATATACATAATTTCAAATATATTAACAAAATATTCATACATGTTCAAATAACCAAATCAATACCAAAACGTCCTATATAAACAAAGTTTTCGGGAATATTATTACTCATAAGCTTCAGTGTAGCAACAGGCAAACAGTTGAAACATGAGAGGACATATTCATTTCTTCGTAATATGCGTGTATTTCAGCGCTTCAATAAAACGCACATTACCAGGATCTGTGTTACAACAGCGATTCGTTAAAAGTAATTTGCTGCCGACATCTTCATGTATTGAGGTCGCTAACCAAACCCAAAGCTCCGTTCACTGCTCGGCGAGTTGTCTGCAGAATCATGAGGATAACGTTGTCTCCAGCCGCCATGTTGTCTCCACCAGATGTGTTTGCTGTAGACGTTTGTTAACAGGGCCACATTTTTCAGACACTGATTGGATCACGTATAAACAGGGTACATCTTTTTTTTTTCTTTTTAAAGTGTCCATGAAATTGTGGAATATTGAGGTTGCCATTATTTTATTTTATATGCATACAGTAAAAATTCTTTAGCAAGAATACGGAAATAGCGAAATCTCGGATATAGCAAAGTTTTTTGAGTCCCCGGTAAAATTCGTGACAAATCTTTGCAAAATTTTACGGTTATAACGAATTCGGATAAAACGAATTGATGGATATAGCGAACTGATTTTGAGTCCCGTAGAGGTAAATAATAACGAAATCTAGCACTTTTATGACGTTATTCTTTACAGTTTAAAAAGTACTACCATTTAACATAATGGTTTGAATGAATGTATTTTCACATAAATTCTTCAATTCACAATCCGATTTTTAAATGCATGTTCAAAGGAATTTATTTACATTCTAAGCCTCAATTAGCAAAATTTGTATTCTGGTGAAAGAAAACACGCAATGTGTGATCTCGCTATAGTTATTATTACCAATTATATTATACGGATAAAACGATTATGGATATAACGATGTAATCCTTTTTGGTCCCTAGGACTTTGCTTTAACCGAGTTTTACCGTATTTCTTTTATTATGATTTTAGTTTTCATGTTGTTGTTATAGTTGTGGTTTTTGTTTTTGATTTTGTTGTTTTGTTGTTGATAATGGTGTATTAGCGGTATTTCATGATGAACTAGGCCACTAATTAATAATTTGCGTAATAGCATTGAATATATAAAGATGACAAATGTTGCTGTAGACACACTTGAAATATACAATGGACATAACAAAGAAATATGCCTAGAAAAAAAACCCAGCATGTCAAATTTGATAAAATATCAGAAATATTCGACTCTTGGGGAAAGAGAAAAAAGAAATAACTATTTGCTGGGAAAAGAAATTAAAATAGGTATTGTAAGTTTCTTCAATATTGCATACAAATGAAAAATTATCTACCGAGGGCCAATCCTAAACTTAAATAATAGTGCAATAAGATTATTAAGCAAATCGATTGTAAAAACTGCCCCCATCTACCTTGGCGTTTTGGCGCCTCTCTCCTTCCAATATTTAAAAGAATGGACATTTTCTGCTGAAAACCATGAATTGTAGTTTGTTTTTTTTTTTTTTTTGGTGCTGTCATATGGTTATGATTGATGACAGTCACTGTATGTTAATGATTATATTGGGTAGCAGATGATATTACATGTTTAGATCTGAGTTGATGTAAATGTCATTGTGTTACTAATGGTTTTGCTTTAGTTGTGTTTGCGTCGTCGTTGCTGTTGATTTAACTGTGACTGCTAATGCTGTTGTCGTTGCTGATTCGTATTTGTTATTATGATATTTTACAAGAAAATCTTTAAAGTATCCATTGTATTTAACATACACAGCATTTCGGCGCCAATACACAGAAATACTTTATAACTAGACTTCGTTTGATTAAATTATTAGAGTTGTCTTTTATTTGTCATACTTTAATTAAGTTAGGACTTACATAATGAAGAAATGATTTTTTTTAGATGGAGCCAATGTTGTGTATTCATATTGTCCCATAGGATAAATTGATGTCAATTTTTCAACAGTCAGAACTTGTCTTAGGTTGGAGTTAATGACAAAAACTTACAGCGGCGCAGCTATAAGTTGTCAGGCGGACGGAGGGGATTTAATCCGAATTGACTCTGCTGAGAAGTATACCATATTTCTGCAATTTATCGCCAGTGAGTTATCATAGATTATGCAATACTCTTAAAATTGTTTGTTTTTTTATTTTTAAGAAAATCGAGAAAACATTCATGCATATAAACCAGAGAAAGCTTAATATCGTTCAAATTGTGATTTTTCAGGTCATGTACCCCTCACTGTTGCTGATATTTGGATTCAAAGCTTCAAGGACCCGAATAATGTTTGGAGATTTCATGACAGCACAGTTATGCCAGAACATTGTCCTTTAAGCATATCAAATCACATGGGTGAAAATCGGATTCGCTTTCGCATCGGACTTGGCCTATGTTATGACCGTGAACCTACATATTCCTATAACTCTGTCTGTGAAATTTAAAATTGTTTTGCCGTAACAGTCAACCAACGAATATCTCATTGATTGTATACTACTAAATTGGTTAAAAATTTTGTGGTTTGTTGAGGTTCAGGACTAGGTCATATTAAATCAATGTGGTATACTCAATCATGTTATATTAAAAAATAATTGGTTCACGACCCTTTCCATGGAATAAATGGATTGGCACCTATGATATTTCAAAGATCTACATGTCAATGTTTCACATTTCTTCTCCCAAAATAAATCTATAAAACAAATATTGTGATAATGATAAAGGTTTGGCTGTTGGTTTGTTGTCATTGCTTTTTTTCTTTTTTTTTTTTTTTTTTTTTTTTTTTTTT
>WFKH01011926.1:67298725-67311459 GCA_016163765.1 Magallana hongkongensis
GCTATTTTACTGTATTTTTACTATGTGGATCAAAAAATTCTTTTTTGTAATTTTACTACTTTTTACTACTTTTTACTGTGTATCAAGCATGCTTTATAGAGAAGATCAACGTCAGGAGACAAATCATCGGAATGCAGTTTAAAGAATGCCGAAATAAGTCTTATTTAATACAGATACACAAGATTTAGATGAGTGTCAGTTAGGATATAATCAAGATAATACAGGCATGGATATTTGGTTTTATCAGTGAGTGTTTATAAGGTAAGCAGATGGACATATATATGGCTTGACCGGCCTTTCCTTTGTCAGTGTTTACAAAAAAGGCAAAAGTGTAACACTACCCCGAATATTATAAAAGATGAATTCGGAAAATATTAAAAGCATATGTCCTCAAATACTTGAAAAGTGCTGCTAGAATCCTTTGCGTTGTTGTTGTAAATGAATAATACGTAGTTTTTTCAATGATATTGACGAAGTTGAGGGGGTTTCCGATAAATAATGACAATATTTATTTTATGCGATTAACAAAAGAACTCTAGCAGTAATACTTATAAACATGAACTAACTGCTAATCAAATTTTGTATCATACATACAAATGAACTCCGGTATAGTGTTACTCATTTTGATTTTTTATTAAAGTAAAACAGTGATCTATTTTTAACTGTCACGTGATACCATGGCACGGCAGCTGCTTCTAAGATCGACTCGATTCCGAAGTCGAAAAATAACATCCTGGTGAACACATTCACTTGCTATTAATATTCAGCACGGTTTTCATAAAAATAAACAGTTTTTAAACAGATCATAATATCGACGGTAATTAAACTCGGAGTTGCCTAAATCTACCCTAGTGAATTCATTTAACATGTTTATTTAAATATTTATTTCATATGAAAAAAAAGGTATTTTTACAAAAATATGCTTCGAAACAAATCAAGATTAAATCTCTGAATCAGGCAGAGGACACACACCCAACTCTTCTATCAGGTCTCCCATAGACTTCAGTGCCTCTGTACTTTCAGATTCTCCAATTTCCCTGCAATAAATAATTGTGTTCATTAATTACATAACCATTTCCTTCGTGTATGTCAGCATTAATTTACATTGTATCCTGATCATGACGTTTATCAACATAATTTCATTCTGAACTTACTCCATCTCTGTCTCGAATGCCTCAGTAGCAGCTTTCCGGGTTGACATCTTCGCAACAGCTTCCACATACGCCCCGGCCCGGCTTTTCATGTGTTTAAGACTCTTTGGATTCACAGGCTTACGGTTCAGCGTAGATAAAATATCGTTAACACGATCAGGACCACCAAGAAAATCAATCATACCTGCAATATATTATTATTTGTATTTTTACAAAAGGGGACAGCAAAATTTAAAAAAAAATATTTGGACTTCTTTAAAAAAATTACTTCATTACAAACCTGTGCCCAACTTTGTGTTAATGATAAAACATGGCATTCCTGGTTTCTTAGACTTAATTCTGTGTATTTTCCCGTATGGAACTAAATTTACATGGCCACACCCAGCGTTGAGACATTTGACATAGATGTAGCCACCTACTCCTTTTCGCAACTCTCCAACAATGCTGAGACACGTTAACGGTATAGGTCCTAACTTACAACTTACACAGTTTTGAAGACTACTAAGAGGAACTCCAAATTCGACTATCCTTCGTCCTTCTCTCCAACTTTCTCTCTCTGTATATTTACCAAGTCTTACATTGTTAAATAACGGGCACTTTGGATCCTTACACGGGTCGGTTATGTCTCGATTCATAATTCTGATCGAGTAAAACCCTACGAATCCCACGGGAAGCTTTGGAACGTGCCTTTCCACTAAATCGCCCATGCTCATCCCTGGGGGGCGCCATTACTGCGAGCTGTAACTCTTTTTCGAAGAACGATAACTCTAGCGGTTCCGAAAATTACCGAACTCGAATATTGTATTTTTATACATCGAATACCTTAAGACACTTGACCAATCAAAACAGGCATCATTGCATGGTCGGATATGGCCCGTCTTTTAATTACTTAAGAGATAGGAGCATGCTATTTAACAAGTTCATTACCTATTAATAAAATTACCAGGAAAATACAGAAAAGGATATAATTTACAATCTTATGGGGCTTGTTCACGATTAAAGCTATAAACTTTACTTTTCTTTTTTGAGGTTTAGAAAGTTTTAATTAAGTATTTCGAACAATCAGACAAAATTTAAATATCAGTTGTTGAGTTAAATACAGGACATAAAGGTCACATGTTTTGTTAAGTAGAAAGATTTGTGCTTTGCTAAATTATCTTAGTAAGAGTTCTGTTTCAAGAAGATTTTTTCTCATTGCTAGTTTGTTATAAATATAGATTAAAAGTTTCTTTTTTGCCATTTTCAAATGCAGTATGTTTACAAAAAAAGTTAAGCTTAGTTTTCATAGAAAAAAGTTCTTAGCTCTGTATATCGCTTATGACTCGATTACTTGTATTTGTTAATTGGTAGAAAAGCCTAAATGAAGCATTCATATTTCCAACAATTAAATAATGAAATTTGAGTATTGTTTAGTTTCAATCTTAAGTATTAAAATTTCCTCTTTCAAAGTTATTCTTTTCATTGAAATATGTGTTCTATCCGTTGATTATTTTTTAACCTGGAAATGATGCTATTTGCTATGACAGGACAAAAAAAGACAAAAAATATGTAAAAATAAAAAATGAAAGTCGATTCATCAAGCAATTTCATTTTTCAAGATGAAAACAATATTACAGAGTAATCTTATTACTTTTATTCGCTTTTTTTCATGATACCATTTGGTCTTCTTTAAATTCATTCTCTCTTCTCGGACAATTGATCTTTCTCTCAACCTCTATCTAAAAATGTTGTATCTTCATACAATATTAACAACGTCTGCTACAAAGCAAATTTTCGTCCAAATATTTGAATTTCGCTTAGTACCCTTTTGTTTTTTTAAATCCATATATAGATTTATTTTACCGCACTTTATTTAGGTGCATTTGAGCGAATACGAGATTAGTAATAGGTTACTTCGTTTAAGTACAGGAATGGTGTAATTTAAAGGAAGGGTTTTAATCGATTGCATGTATCGTCAATTGTGTTATCCCTTGTGGTTAATAGATTATTGAGCAACTCATCTTAAATTACGTTGAATGTATTGACTTATTGATTGGTATGCGTTATTAAGGTATCAAAAAATGTTTTGCAAGTAATAAATAATATAATGTTATGGTGCAGATGAAAACAGTAGGCGTTTTTGCAACAACAACCCTTCTCTCTCTCTCTCTCTCTCTCTCTCTCTCTCTCTCTCTCTCTCTCTCTCTCTCCTTTTAATTGTGTTAAAACTCGTGGTCTTAAGACTGTGAATGCTGAGCAACTTATCTAAACTTTTTTTTATATGCATATGTTAAAACATAAATTATTAACTTTTTGCACTATAAATATAATATTAATATATATTAATAATATAAGAAAATTGACAAACTGTATATTTATAAATCGGCAATTTAATGTTTGAACTGTAAGGTTTTTAACAAAAACTATCAATGTAGACATTATTCATGCATTTTCAACTCCCTTCAGTTTGGTGAAAATTGAATCACGTGTAAACACATTGATTACACCCGAATCAATCAGGACTTACCACACACATGCATTTAATATTTGTTGTTTAATTGATTTTGTTTATGCAGATCAATGATAGTTCCAATGCTAGAGTTATGACAGACAAGAGTGTACAGGTGATGCATATAGGCATTTCTAAATTCAAAGTAGTGAAAAACATTAACTAAAATAACTGGGTTTTTTTTTTTATTTTAGACTTTAGGGAAGTTAGATGAACTAATTAATTTAAAATATTAATTTTGTTAGACTGTTTTACGCTAGTCTCGCTACTGATTCAAAATACACAGAAGTGACCCTCAATACACAAAACTTATTTAAGGACGTTGTTTACTCAGGGTCTGAGTTCTTAAATGCAACAACAACTGGTGACATTATATTTTTTTTACGAAGCATTATATTTCTAGGCTTTCAGTTTACCAATGATTGGCTGGTAGAAATTACATATAATTTATTTGGAACATCACACAGCATTTAATGGTCGGGCATACATGTATTAACGTCTCAGCAGAACGGAGAGAATAAAAATCCAGGTAAGTTATATATGATGTTAATTTCATTATAACATAACACCCTATGAGTTTTCTAATGTTTTGTTAGGGTCTGGTTTTGTTTCTACTAGGCTCTCGAGGTGTTTAATAAATGCATTCGATTTTTAGTTTTTGCGCTTTGCAGAAGTTGTTTCATTTCCTGATATCTTAATCAAAAGGTACCTATTTAGGCGTGTAACTATTTTAAATGATAAAATCATTCACAGTTTCAAAAATGCTAACACTTACATATTATAATTCTGGTAATCCAATTAGATTTAAAAATGAGACATTGTCATATAGGACATTATTGTTCAATTAAAACTCCGCCGTTTTGTATTTTTAAAAAAACTTCAAAACTCACATGCATATATCATAAATTATTGGCGTTTTGCATAACACTCTGTTCATACAAAGAAATGGATGATCTAACTTACAACTAACAAAAGTGGATTTCATATTTTAAAACAATTAATAAAAGGAATTGAAGTTTAATTGTTTCCAAATAGAAATTTGTGGATATTCCTTTTCAAAATTTCTTCTAAGAGTTGTGCAACTGTCCACAGTCCTGCATGTATAATTTCAATTGTTAAACAAAAACAAGTTTTATTTAAAAATTTGTTCTAATAAGGCACTGATTAAATAGATTGATTTTTTAAAAATCAAATATGATACAAAACGAATAAAAATGACAAAGAAAAAGAAGTTTAATGAGTAAACAAATTGTCGGAATCAGATTTAATAATTTAGTGAATTATATATTAGGGAACAACGTGCATGTACATAAAACTACCGGTAGTACAAATCGTTCATACATGTGTAAAAGGAGCAAAGCGACAATTTAAGGTATAAATTTTATTTTTTTTTTCCACATTGCCACCAAATGACCCCTAGGACAAAATTGAAATTACCGAAACCTTATTGCGCATCTATAGGACACCCCAAAACATATTCTAAGAGATGATTTGTCTATTGTTGAAAATGTAGGAGGAGCTCGAGGAAGAAGGTTTTTGTGAAAAAACGTCATTTTTTACCAATAATTTGACCCCCAGGACTACCAGAGAATTTTTGAAACTTTTTTACAAAACAACATGACACCCCAAACCAAACTCCAAGAGTTCAGTTTGCTGGTTTATAAGATGTAAGAGCAGTTTGAGAAAGTAAAACGTGACAGACGGACGGACAGACGGACGGACGGACGGAACAGGGTAACAACAATATACCCGAACTTTCTTTAGAAAGTGCGGGTATAAATACATGTAACCAGTTATATTATTTGTATATTAAATTACAGCGCTAGGGTACGTGATTGATTGGTATATGTGTGTAGAGTGAGTGTTTATGAATGAAAGTTTAAAATCTGTAACGTGGACAAATGACAAGACTGGACAATAGGGTCACATGACTAACTATGCATGCAATCTTCCCCGCCAAAATCTTATACCGGACTGGCACTCTCCGCCTAGCCCTTGAACGGGTCAGACCATTCTTGTATAGCAATATACTGAAAGCATTAGGATTGTTTGTCCCGGTAAGAATTAATGTAATAAATTAAAGTTCATTCTAAATTGTAATATTACCGTTTCATTTCGTTGTCTAATGTATATGTTTGTGTCTAATTGTCTTGTCATATGTGTCTATTCTGTGTTACTCGTATAATTACAAAATTTCAGGTTTTTCTGTATAATAAATATTTATGAACAACGACCCAAGCTTGGCTTTATTATACCACTGGCTACAAATGGCGCCCACGTAATTTTACAACGGACCGGGACAACATCCATTTCATTTTCCTTCAATCCCCGGGGGACGGCTTATCAAGTCCTGCACGAGCAGCAGCTGCATAACAAGGACCGTGGCAGAAGCGGTATCCATAAATACGACACCCTGCATAGACCCAATGAAGAGGTGATTCTGTGTATTTGTGTGTGTAAATTATTATATTATAGATAGTGGAGGAAAAGTGAGAGTTCTCATTGCGACAAGCATTTCTTGTGATGGCGGGAAAACGCACTGATCTGTAGGCGCGGTATTCCACGTCACTCATTACTTGGTGATTCCATGGCGGGAAGACGCACGGATCTCGAGGCGCGGTAAACCACGTGGCTGATTCCTTGGAAACACGAGGAAATCCGAAAGCAGCGAGGCCTCAGGACCGTCAGGATTCAGGTACTTTCATTCTGAAAATCAGTGTTTGTGTCTGTGATTTGTCTGTTATATGTTAACTGTCTTGTATTGATTGTCATTCGTTTGTGTTGTCAAATTCTATCTGTGTACGACTTAACATTCTTATTAGTGGGAATTCCCAGGTTTAATTTTAGAACTTCCGGAAACTATAAACAGCTGATCATTTTGTTCGAATTTTGTTTATTTATCAAATCCTGTTAGTATTTGAACTATTTTATTTATAGATTTTTGAGGGTTTTATTTAAAGAAAAGGATCCTATCACTCTATTTATTTAAAGGTTTAGAACTTTTGTTTACTAAAAAAAAAAAAAAGGTACATTACTGCAGATCAATTTGATTTTTTTTCTATTTTTTTGTTCATTGTGATTACCGGGACTTGTTAAACTTTTGATATATCTAATGTAAACTAAGTAAACTGTAGTACAGATAAACATTCATTTGCCCTAGAAACTATTCCTCTTGCATGAACTACTAACAGTGAATCACACATGCAGATTTGACAATTTTGACAGATATTGAGGTTGTGCAAAAGTGTTGCTTTGTTTGAATGTCTGTGTGTGAGTGAATTATTTCATTGAATATCTTTTGTTGACATGAAACATGCGCTGCGTTTTAATTAAGTCATATTAGTTGAATTAATTGCATTTAATTTACAGTGCTTTAAGATATTTTGAATAATAGACATTTCTGTGATTGGAACATTGTGGTGAAATTTAGTTAGTCACAGTGTATTTGTTGGACAGGTGTCTAGTGTTGTCAGTTGTAAGATGTCAAAAGTGGCTGATCAAATTAAGATGTCATTTGAAAAGGCTAAAGATCAGGAAGGTGATCAGGAAGGTGATCATGAAGGTTCTTTTCATGATGAAGATGACAAGTTAAACTTTGCAGGTGTGAATCTTAATGCTAAACTTGAATCTGAATTGCAGAAAACAAGTACCCCTGCATCTGATAAAGGACAAAAACCCTTGAACTTTCCTAATGTTAAGACATCTCTGCCTAAAATTCATTTTCCACCTCCTCCAATTATCTCTACCGATATGAGAAAGGGTGAATCAGTGGGTGGGGCCAAGTTCAAGACTTTTAATGATTTCCCCCCTCAGAGAGATTTCAGTGCTTACAAAGCAAGTCCAGATGGTAATGTTACTCAGTATTATGAAGTTACTCATGCCCAGATACCAAGAATTCCCCAATTTTCTGGTGATGAGCCCCCACAAAAAGGTGATGTTACTTACAGAGAGTGGAAGTATGAAGTACAATGTCTTATCAATGACCCTGAGATTAAAGAAACCACAATCATTCAGAGCATTAGAAGATCTCTTAGGGGTACAGCTAAAACTATGCTCATTCTTCTTGGTGAAAAAGCTACTGTCATTGAAATTCTTGACAAATTGAATATTTTGTTTGGTGAAGTGTCGAATAATGGCATGATCATGCAAGAATTTTTTAATACCTATCAGTTTCAGGGAGAGTGTGCAACATCATTTGGTTGTAGGTTAGAAAGCATGCTACAAAACGCGATCGATAATGGGTACCTTAGCAAATCGTCAAAAAATGATTTGTTACGCCATAAATTTTGGACGTCGTTGAGTTCCGAACGCTTAAAGTCAGAAACGCGTCACAAATATGATACGCTTAAGAGCTATGACCATCTTTTACTTGAAATAAGAAAGGTTGAGAAAGAAATGACCATAAACAAAAACCCTGCGGAAAAAGTAAGTAACAATACTGATCTCAAGAATTCCAGACTCCATCAACATGGTATAGCAGTGGAAGATGAAGTTGAGGAGAGAATGAACAAAAGAATTCAGAATTTGCAAACTGAATTAGAAGGTAAAATTGATGACAAATTTAATCAGATTTTGCAAAAGTTAGATGCTTCAAAAACTGATACCAGGCAAAGTTATTTAAGAGGAAGCAGCAACAGAGGCAATGGCAACTCAGGTAGAGGTGAGTATGCTAGGAGAAATTATCAGAATAACAATTCATATAGAGGGAATCAATACAGAAGACCATTCAATCCTAGAGGGCGAGGTATGAATAGGTCTAGTGTACAAAAACAGGACCCAAACTACTAGTGGTCTCTACTGATGGCCAAGCAGAGACCAGTAAAATCAAGAGTAAAGGCCAGCATATAAAGTGTGACATGATTGGTGAGTCAAATGAGGTTCAAGTAATCTTAAATGGTGAAAGAATGAATGCATTATTAGACAGTGGTTCAATGATAACAACTTTGTCTGAGAAAAAGTACAAAAATCTTCTAGACAAACCAGAGTTAAGAGAGTTGTCTGCCCTTGGACTGCAGATATCAGTGGCAGATGGGTCGATTCTGCAGTACAAAGGATTTATAGAATGTACCATGAAGCTTCTAGATCTTGAACTTTTTGTTCCAATTGTGATAGTACCTGAAACAGAATTCAATAAGAACTGTCCTGTCATTGTTGGAACAAATATTTTGAGAATCTGTAGAGACTATTTTTCGCATGTGTCTTGTCAGTTGCCGGAAGCTTGGCAGTTGGCTATTGACAGTACACAGTGCAAGTCATTCTGTGTTAAGGCAACTACAAAAAGAGATATCACTCTAGAACCATATCAGTCAGTTCTTGTCAATGGTGTAGTGAAAGGAATTGACAAAAATATTTCTACTGTGGTAACTGAAAATTCACAGAGAAATGACAATTATACTGTCTGTCCGAGAGTAGTAACCCTGTCACAAAGTGTCAATAACCCCAAGATAAAGGTCAATGTCTGTAACATTTCAGCGAAAACTATAAATTTAAAACCTAGATCAATACTGTGTACGGTACAAGTAGCAAAAGTCATTGATAAGGTAACTACAGGTCTATCAAAGGGTGACAACTCTGAAAAGGTAAATCCTATAGAGTTGGGTGTGAAAGTTGATATGACATTATCTGAATCAGAGTTAGATACTGTGAGCAAATTACTGGGAAAATACAGTCATGTTTTCTCCAGAGGTCCAATGGATCTAGGAAAGACTGACATAGTCAAACACAGTATAAAACTTGAGGATGAAAATCCATTTAAGTTACCTTACAGGAGAATACCTCCTGGTATGTATGATGAGGTTAGAGAACATATCAAAGAAATGCTGCAAGCCGGTGTCATAAGAGAGTCCGATAGCAATTACTCATCTAATGTAGTGTTAGTTAGGAAAACAGATGGGTCTCTTCGGTTTTGCATCGACATGCGCGTCCTGAATTCCAAAACACGGAAAGACTGTTACATGCTCCCGCGTTTTGATGATGTCATAGATACTCTGAGTGGTGCCAAATTTTTTAGCAAACTGGATTTACGATCAGGATATTGGCAAGTGGAGATCGAAGAAGAGGATAAACATAAAACTGCATTTTCGGTAGGTAATTTTGGTTTCTTTGAATGTAATAGGATGTGCTTTGGCTTAACAAATGCGCCAGCAACATTCCAGAGATTAATGGAAAAATGCATGGGAGAGCTTCACCTCAGAGAATGTTTAATTTTTCTGGACGATATCTTAATATTTTCAGAAAGTTTCAAGGAACATTGTCAACGATTAGAAAATGTTTTTAAAAAATTAGCAGACCATGGACTAAAACTGAAACCTTCCAAATGTGAACTTTTCAAACAGTCAATTTCATATCTTGGACATATCATTTCAGAAGCTGGAATCTCCACTGACCCAGAGAAAGTTTCTGCTGTGGTGGAATGGCCAAGACCCACTAATATCAAGGAATTGCGACAATTCCTAGGATTCATAGGGTACTACCCCAGATTTGTAGAGAACTTTGCCAAGATTATTGCTCCACTGAACAACTTATTGCGAGGACATGAGACTAAAACGAGTAAAAAGCAGAAGAAATATGGAAGGAAGAACCATAAACCAGTGCCATGGAGATGGACGGATGTAGAGGAAACGGCTTTTACCATCATAAAAGAGAAGTTAACATCTCCACCCATATTAGGTTTTGCTGACTATTCAAGGCCTTTTGAGTTGCACACGGACGCCAGTTCCAAAGGTTTAGGAGCGGTCTTGTATCAGAACCAAGGAGGAACAAAGAGGGTGATAGCATATGCCAGCAGAGGACTTCGACCCAGTGAGACTAATTATCCGGCACATAAGCTCGAGTTCTTGGCGCTTAAATGGGCTGTGTGTGATAAGCTCCATGACTATTTATATGGGAACCAGTTTGAGGTCATCACGGATAATAATCCTCTCACGTACATCTTTACAAAGGCCAAACTCGATGCTACAAGCCAATGATGGGTAGCTGCTCTTGCTAACTATGATTTCAAAATTTCTTACAGGAGTGGACACCTCAACGGCGATGCTGACGGATTGTCACGCAAACCAGTAGTCTTTAATGATACAGTGAAGGCTATCTGCCAGTCAATAATGGCATCTGTACCATATTGCCAGAGTGTAACCATGGATGCATTTCCTTCATCGGCCGAGGATGAGATGAATTCATGTGATGCATTTACTGGCAATGACTGGAGACAGGAACAGTCCCAAGACAAGACTATTGGTCGTGTAATAGACATCATGAGAAGTGGTTTAAGACCAAGGGGAGAAAGTGTCAAGAGGGAACCCTTGCAGGTGCAGAAGTTACTTAGAGTGTACAAGAAGTTGGAACTGATTGAGGGAATCTTGTACAAAACCTCTTCACTTGATGGTCAGCAGATAAAACAGATCGTATTGCCAAAGTCCCTGAGAGAGGTAGCACTACGTGGCATACATGATGATGTTGGACATCCAGGTAAGGACAAAACTTTGTGGTTTGCTAAGCAACGGTACTACTGGCCAGGAATGGAGTACGAGATCAACCAGAAAGTGGAATCCTGTGGCAGGTGTATTTGCAGCAAAACTCCAGTACGACCTACAGCGGAACTTGTTCCTATTGTCACAACCAAACCTATGGAGTTAGTATGTATAGATTTCCTTTCTTTGGAACAGTCGAAAGGTGGATACGAGAACATTCTGGTAATAACCGATCATTTTACTCGGTTCGCCCAAGCCATCCCCTGTAAAAATCAAACTGCGCATACAACAGCTAAAGCATTATATGAAAATTTCTTTCTTCATTACAGTTTCCCAGAGAAAATTCACAGCGATCAGGGTAGGAATTTTGAGTCAAAAGTTATTAAACATCTTTGTAAAATTTTAGGGATAAAGAAATCGCGAACGACTCTTTATCATCCCATGGGAAATGGCTCAGCAGAACGTTTCAATCAAACTCTTATTAGGATGCTCTCAACATTAACAGAGGAACAAAAGGCGGAGTGGAAGTCTTTTGTAGCACCACTTGTTCAAGCATACAATGCCACAAGGAGTGATGCCACAGGGTATACACCACATTATCTAATGTTTGGATGGCATCCCAGTTTACCGATTGATGTTTTCTTTGGTATGGATATCAACAACAAGAAAGGAGATCATCCAACCTATGTTGCCAAACTCAAGGATCGGATGGCATCTGCCTATTCTTTAGCATTGAAGGAAGCTGAAAGAATTGCCAGCAAGAATAAAGAGAATTATGATCAGAAGGTCAAATTTGCCAAACTTGAGATTGGAGATAGGGTGCTAGTGAGGAAAGTAGGAATACAAGGAAAACACAAGTTGGCTGACAAGTGGGAATCTGAAGTTTACACTATTCGGAGTATTCCAAATCCAGACATCCCTGTGTTTAGAGTAAAGAGTGAATCAGGGAAAACCATTAAGACTTTGCACAGGAATATGCTCTTGCCATTCAATTTCATTTCTTCTGAAAACATTGAAATGCCTGCAGCACCAGTAGTGAAAAGGAAGAGTAGAAGTCAGGATACTGGTAGATCATATGCAGAGGACATATCAGATGATGGTAGATCAGAGGACAGCTCAGAATCTGACTCGGACTCTAGCAGTTCAGAAATCAAAACAATCAAAGTACTTAGGTCATCAAGAAACCCAGAAATTCCACTGTCTTCTATAAGACAAACTGAAATTAGCAATATTGAGACTAGTACTAATCATGAGTTTTCTTCATTTCAGAACTCCAGTGTTCCTGAACCTACCGGTACTTTGAATCGAACGATTATTGATTACAATTCGTCCAGTGAAATCAATGAAACGACAAGGTCATTGGGTCGAGTAGATGATACCACGGTCGAACAGAGTACAAGGTTATCAAACCGCAACTCTCGCGTTTTTCCGCGACGAACTACTAGAATTCGCAAGCCTCCTGATCGCTATGGAGACTGGACTAGGTAGCGTTTTTATCCCGTAAACTGCTTTTATGCTTCATGATTTTATGATGCAGTTTTCAGGTTTTTAAATCTAAACCACTGATCATATTTTATGCTGACTCTCAGGGTAGTGAAAAAAAAACCAATATAAAAAAAAACAAAAAAA
>WFKH01011926.1:67311559-67333293 GCA_016163765.1 Magallana hongkongensis
GTAGTGAAAAAAAAACCAATATAAAAAAAAACAAAAAAAAAACACCAAACACTATTTCCCTGATTTTAAACTTAATCCCTGTTATTTTCTGAATTATGTAATGTGGATGACTCTAAGTTTTTATTGCCCTTGTTTTCTTAAATTTAAGGGTCTTCCATTTGCATTTGTTTATCATAATGATTATCACCCAAGTAATATGTTGTGTGTCCTGCTCTGATATTAGTTGCGAAACTGTAATATTAGTGTTGTTGTGGGATTTACAATATCTGAGGAGAAAGTTATCTTCCTTAAGAGATTCTGGTGTGTCCAGGGTGGTAAATTGTTATTTTGATCTAGTGTTCGGTGTTTTTGATGTTTCACCTTTGTGATCAGACTGACTGAGACAGCTGAATCATTTGGTGACATTATGTGTATTGACTTAATTTTGCAGGATTTGAGTTTTCATTGTTGTTTTGCTATTTTCTATTATGTTGAAATTATGTTGTTTTATTTTAGTGTTTTATAATATTTCCTCTTCATGCACGATGCGTTTGAGTCTAATTTCCTGAAATGTCAGGAGCCATTTCAATGAAGAGGGGGAATATGTAACCAGTTATATTATTTGTATATTAAATTACAGCGCTAGGGTACGTGTTTGATTGGTATATGTGTGTAGAGTGAGTGTTTATGAATGAAAGTTTAAAATCTGTAACGTGGACAAATGACAAGACTGGACAATAGGGTCACATGACTAACTATGCATGCAATCTTCCCCGCCAAAATCGACTGGCACTCTCCGCCTAGCCCTTGAACGGGTCAGACCATTCTTGTATAGCAATATACTGAAAGCATTAGGATTGTTTGTCCCGGTAAGAATTAATGTAATAAATTAAAGTTCATTCTAAATTGTAATATTACCGTTTCATTTCGTTGTCTAATGTATATGTTTGTGTCTAATTGTCTTGTCATATGTGTCTATTCTGTGTTACTCGTATAATTACAAAATTTCAGGTTTTTCTGTATAATAAATATTTATGAACAACGACCCAAGCTTGGCTTTATTATACCACTGGCTACATACAGGTATGTCTCAGTTTTGTATAAATTACATCAAACAACTGTGAACCATATTAAGAATATTAAGGGGGTTTGAGATTGTTAATATTGTTAGAGCTAACACTTTCACAAAATTGTTTAATTAAAGTAGCCTGCCTTAATTTGATAAGGTAATTCGTCTGAAACTTCATCCGCCGTATGCAGTACGAACGGGGTGAGGGAATGTTGGCGTAGAGGGTACAAGGTATTAGGTTAAGGCGGGCTCAATGTTGTAAGGTAAAAACTAAGGTTAGATATGCCTTATTTCCGAAGGTCCACCAAAATACAATTCCAGAGAAATGAAAGCCAATTGACGCCGGATTCCGAATTTCGATGGACGGAACACAACGATGGCAACATTAAAATGATTTAACAGCCAGCCATGTTACAAACGAGTCGGATATGGACGCCATGTTCCAGTCTGAAGATTGACAATTTTATTTGACTGTATATAAGGATCTTAACAAAGGTGGCTACACTAAGTAAGCTGAGTGAAAGATTCACAGGTTTTGAATAATTAAATAAACTGAATGTTTGATGTACTCGATATATAAACTAATAATTAACAAATGGGAATTATAGAATTAAGACACAGCAAACCGTCTTCTTTGTAATAACACATGGGTCGGCGAAGCCAATTGATAAAATAACTTTAAACATTAAATTTTGAAAAAAATACCCCCCCCCCCAAAAAAAAAATGTTAAATTTGAAAAGTAAAGCCCAAAGTAAGTTAATAAAAAACAGTGAATTCTGCACTGCGATAGTTTTCTTCAGGGAAAACACGTCCTCGTGTTTAGAATATAATATCACATTTTTTCTCATATTTTAATTTTAATTTTTTTTTTCTAGGGGAGGGGGGGATATTTTATGATACTGGCAATCGGGTGTTGAAAGGACGTTTATGCACAGTTTGGTTCGACCATCTACCTATAGGTTCTTGGTAGTCAGGTGACAAAATCGTCTACGCTGTTTATGATGCCCGGAATTGGTGTTGTCCATTGATATAACGTTAAGTTGATGATTTCAAATGGGGAACTCATTGGTTAAAATAATCCCACTTTGACACAGCGTCTTACAAATTACTTTTTGTTAACTTCAAGTCTACACTTGTTCGTGTACAGTTTTCTCTATGAAGGATGTAATAATTTCACGTTTAGTATAACGAAGCATTTATTGCGCGATTTGCGTACGCACATTTTGCGGAAGGAACAGCGCTAACACACTAATCGCAATAATTTTAATAACCCATGGTGCGAAGCTATTAAGAAAATCTTAAATCAATGTGGATTAACATATATATGGTATGAAAACACAATAAACATAATCTAAAGTATACAATAATTTATTAAACCAATTTAAGCAATTATGGTATAGCGAGGGACAAAATTCTCCAAAAGGTTTATAGGATTTAAAAAAAAATTACTGGATTTTGAAAAATATTTTTCCAACAAAACTATGTAAGAAATATTGTAATTTTAGAACCGGTAATGCTCAATTACCTATTGAGACAGGTAGATGGTTCAATATTCCTAGAGAATAGAATTTGTAAACTATGTGCTTGCAACAAAATCAAATGTACTGATGTATATATATCCAATTCAAGGGTTATATGTTTACCAAAATATTTCATAACAAATCCAAATGTTGTAAAATTTGAAACACTGTGTAAAGTCACAAACATAAACCAAGTTACAAATATTTGTAAACTATTAGATACTATATTTGAGAGAGTTAGCTCTGTGGCAACGCACTTTGAAAAACTTACGCACTTTGAAAAAAAATTTCAAAGTACTTTAAATTTGGGAAAAAACTAACCTACTTTGAAAAAAAGGTGCGTTAGAGAGGTACATCAACATTTTTTAGTTACGAGACACTTAACGCACATTGAAAAAAATATATACAAATCACAAATTTTGGAATTGAATTCCTAATTTGTTGATAGTATGATGATTTGTTAACACTAATGATTCTAATTTACCGTCTTTGATAACTAGGAAGGAGGTCGGGGTGGGGGTTAAACAAAGATACAGGTCAATTACCAGTACTTCATTCAATTGATTAGGAAGAAGGTCCCCTACCCCTCTTTTTTCCTTCCAAAACATATATGATATTCAGGAACTTAGAGTATATGTTTAGATAAAAAAAAAAAAAAAAGAAATAGACTTTGTTGTAAATTAGGTAAAGTTATTTTGAAAAAATGAGCTGGTCAAACAAAAGAATCTATAAGTGTTTCAACATAAACGCTCTTTTCAAATTCTAATCAGATCACTTCAATATAAAAAAAAAATTACATGTACATTGACAAACATTAAATTATTATAAACTTAAGGTGGTATGGGACACTTCCATGTTGTGACGTATTGTTTATCGAAATAAACAATAAAACCAGGTGTAATTATATAAGTAGTTTCTTTCCCAATATTGTCACCTAACAGCGTAGCGCAGTGGGTTAGAGGGTTAACTACGAATCTGTAGGTCATGAGTTCGAATCTCGCTGCGAGTTTTACAATTTTTACCTTTCCAAATATTTTTAAAAGCTATTTTTTGGTTAA
The DNA here is from genome assembly GCA_016163765.1 of Magallana hongkongensis. NCBI lineage: Eukaryota > Metazoa > Mollusca > Bivalvia > Ostreida > Ostreidae > Magallana > Magallana hongkongensis. The sequence goes on from WFKH01011926.1 coordinate 67,315,187, forward strand.
ATATTGTAAAATTTGAAAATTCTAAACCGATGAAAATATTCAATTATAGTGTACTTTAATCCACATTAATAACGTCAGATGTCCCATATCACCTTAAAAATAAGCAGTGTAGTTTTTTTTTTCTCGCAATGATCCCTAACGTATCCTTTTTTTCACATCATGTTTGTTTATAAGCACATGCAAATGAAGCCAGTTGAAATACGTTATACAATATCTCCCTTATCAATAAAAAAAATAAATCATTTTGTCTCTGGCATAGCCCAATGTACCAGATAAGAAGTAAATTTACTGCATACACAAAAAAGAAAAATGCAGTTACTAAACGATGCAGTTTATGTCATATTTGGATAATTCAAATCTCCCGAGTTGTTCTTTATGTAAATTGTCAAACTACACAAGCTTATGAGAAAAGAAAAAAATTGTAATCGAGAAACTGTTTATCAAGTTTGCTAAGAATGCATTGGTTTCTTTTTTTTAAATATATCCCATTAAGCTAAAAAAGGTTAAAACAATCATTTATTCTATATAAAAATATATATTTTTTCGACTAAATCCTGAACATTTTTTTTGCAAAGTGCGATAATATCGTTGATATTAATTTTTGGACCAAGTCAACGCACTTTTAAAAAAAGTCAAAGTGCGTTGACTTGGTCCAAAAATTAACGCACTTTGAAAAAGTTTTTCATAGTGCGTAATTTTTCAAAGTACGTTGTAACAAAGTTCCTAGTAATTACAGGCCAATTTCATTAACTTGTATAATATGTAAGATTACGAAAAAAAATCTTATTCAAACATATAAACAATGTTATTTATGAGCACAACATTATATCTCGAGTACAATCTGGTTTTTAACAAGGAGACTCAACAGTAAATCACATTTACATAAGATTTGTGTTTTGTGATGTACCAAAAACATTTAATAGGGCTTGGCACACGGGTTTACTCTACAAATTAAAGAATATTGATCTTGATGTTAATATTTTGGGATAATTGGAAAACTGTTACAAACAGAAAACAGACAGTTGTGTTAGATGGTTAGACTTTAAGAACAGTAAGCTTGAATGCAGGTGTACCACAAGGTTCAGAGTTGGGTCCTTTTTATTCTTACTATACATTAATGATATTATTAAGAATTTACTAATGATATAAGATTATTTGCTGATGATTCTTCATTATTTGTAGTGGTTGATAACAATGCTGATCAAGCAACCACTTCTTTTGTAACTGACTTAGATAAAGTTAATCAATGGTCAAAGAAGTGGGTTGTGGATTTTAAGCAAAGCAAAACAGTGATTGTTGAATTTACTAGGACAATATATAACATTTGGTATAAACGGTCCTATAATTAGGAATGAATATTCACATAGACATTTAGGGATTTTATTTCAATCAGATGGGAAATAGACCACGCATTTACAAGAAGTTTATAAAAAAGCCTTTACACGCCTTGACATTTTACGAATGCTTAAGTATAAAGTCGACAGGAAATCTTTGATTAAAGTCTATGTTGCATTTAAAAGACCAGTCTTAGAATACGGAAGAGGGCCCATCTTGGCAGTATTGTGGTAATTCATATGCAGATACTGAACACCTTTTTTCTTTCTTGTCCAAAATATGCCATACAAAGGGAAATACATGTAATGTTACATACTGTACACAATTTTATCATACGAGTATCTGAAGAAACATAATTACATGGTAGTAATCAATGTAACTTTACAGTTAATAAACAAATATTTGAAGCTGTGCACATTTTTATAAAAAAAATTTCAAAAGATTATAACAATAGTATAATATTAGTATGTTACTGTAATTAATTAGAGCATAACAAAAGACAGTGGATTTTTATTGCGGATTTATTTTATTACTTCTAAAGTTTTTTTTTGTCTATATTTTTTTGCGTCACTATTTTCTCTTTTTTTTTTTGTATTTTTCCTTTTCCATTCATTAATTCTTGTTGTCTATGCATCTTCTGTTTAAGCATCATTTATTTTCATGTACCATACTTGTATTATTAATCTAATTACACAACGTTATCATGATCTTGTTTGCAAGGAGAGAACAAATATAGGCTATTCCTGCTGTCGGATCCTATTTCATTTTGAAATAAAATATTGTTTAAACTATAAAACCCACGATAAATGCACAAGTCGGTATCCGTTTTACAAGATTTTAAAAAAACTCGGCAAACTCATGACAATATACCGCGAGATCGGGAGTCGGTGGTACGAGCGCTTTGACCGTCACTCTCCAATTGCCGAATTATTAACATATGGCCAACATTTACATATAGATAACAATACATCGTTTTAACAATAGCAAATAAAATAAAAGTAAATGTAAAGAGTTATTTTAATTAACGGGTTACTTGGATGAAGTAAGAGTCAATTAAGAGTGTCCAGATCAAAGTCACTCAACGCCAGTGACAGGGGAAAAGGTGAAATGTCCAAGGGGAACATATCACACGGAAATAATAGGTTTAATTGAATTATACCTATCTCTAACTCATTTGAAGATATGTATAATTGATTTGAAGATAGGTACAATGACTACCTATCCATAAAGGATTTGAAGATAGAAACAATTCAATTGTACCTGGATTCAATTCGTTTTTGTGTTATTGCTAATAATGAACCCTTCCTCGGAGACTTGAACGTGGAGGGAAACGCACAGATCAGGTATAACAACGTAAATGAAAATGAACGGAGAAATGAATATTTAAATAGCATTATATACTTAAAAATACCTGTATGGCAAACGAGAGAAAAAGAACCTAATGAAAATGAAATTAGAATTAATTTTTTTCCCGAATTTAGTTTGATGTGATATTAAGATTGTAGACTTCTCTTTGTAGGCCTGGTGCTATTATTTTCATTTTAATGACTAGATCAATTGCTTGTATCCTTTTACATGTAGTAATTCTACGAAAAAGAAACTGAGTTTTTTACACTCACAATCTCTCTTTTTTTGTGAGTGTAAACAATAGGCAGACAATATAAACAAGCATACACTGTCAGCAGGGTTTCTGGGCCTGAAGTCAAATATATATTTTGTGCACGAAATACTAATTGTTGTTGTACTGTTTCGTATATGTAACTTTATATATTTTTTAAACATTATTTTTTACTCGCCACTAGGAATCCCCTGTGGTTTTCATATTGGAACCTCCGAAATAAAAATTATAACCCAGTCAGACCCTCTTACAGGTAAATATTTTGATCTGTCAATGTCAATTATTTTTTCTATTACTAAAGACTCCTTTGTAATCGGGAAAAAGGCATGGAGTCTTTTAAATATCAAATCTCGTGACCTCACTTAGCAATTGGAGCAAGACCAGGGCGCGTTCTAGATGGTAGAAGCTAGCCTAGTCGTAAATATCTAGATAGCCTAATCGTATATATCTAGGTCTATTAAACAGACCGCTTATATCAGAATATAACCAAAGATGAATTTCAAGTTTGTTAAAAAATGGTATCTAAGGTAGCCATCTTGATTTTGATGCTTAGCATAATATATTTAGGTGACGAATATCTTCGTAGCTGTCCGTTCAACAGCGTAGCTGCTACATAGTCCTATGTAGCATCTACGATCTTGAACGCACCCTTGGAAGCATTATCTGGATTCACCATGTTTTAAAAAGGTTTGTGTTCATTTATTTTACCTAAGTTTAAAGATAATGCAACATATTCATTTATACAATGCTTCTACCGATATCAAATGAAATGTTATTATTACTTACAAGTGCTTTTAAATGTGGCCAAGTCTATTACCACATATAAAACAATTAAACTAAAAAAAACCATTAAAACAAAAACAACTCCAAGAACTCATATGATTTCAAATTAAGTGCTTTGGTAACAGAGGATTCCACAAAACAACTTTTAAACAAATAAAAGAATATCTATTATATGGACACTTAGAAATTTCACTTTCGGTTTCGGTACGTATAGTACATGTACTATGAAATAGATAAGAGCACAAGTACCAGACGTTAAAATATTTATCTTTTTTTTATGATAAATAAGATAATGTCCTGTACAATGATGATAATGATATCATTAATGTACAATTTCTTAAGGATACACAAAATAAAATTCTCAAGTGCCTGTGGTAAATAGTTTACAGACGACCTATACATTAACAAAAGTTGTTTCCCTTTTGGTTGTAAGTCACGTTAAAGTAAATTGTGCAAGTATGTGTGGGTAGGGGAATAGAGTCGGGTTAACCTGCCCGCTTTTTTAGCAGACATTACTACATAGACTTTTTTGGTGGAGTATCAAAAATGCACTCATGAGAATTTAATTTTCCAACCAATTCAAAAAACCGGTTTAGTTAAAGGGGATCAGGACCTTGCAATGTAAAATAATTTGTCAATGAAGTGTTTTGCTTTTTTTTTTTAAAATAACGCAACACCATTTAGATGTCCCCCACAACATATAGTAAAGTGTATACTACTTTCTTGCCTTGCAAAGGAGATATTTTGATATGAGCTACCCCCCTTTTTTTGGCATTATGATATTGGACATATTGGACATTTTCAATTTTCTAAAATAATTAAATAATTGGATGGAATTCATTTGCAAATTTTAAATAAATTACACAAGAATTACCAGACACCGGCAGCTAATCAGGTCTGTCCCCTCTAAAGGCAAGACAAAGTGTGCGCGGGCCTGGTAAGTTAGGCGGGAAGATTAGATAGAAGTTAAATTTAGAATGTTGTCAAACGGGTCAAACTGGTAGTCGAATGGTCAAATAAAAAAACAATTACACATGGACAATCTTACCTGGAGATGTAAATAAAACACACACACACATGCACACAGAAACAATTACGTTTACAAATAGACAAACATTTAATATTAATTACTTACACTGGTTACATTAATATGCAATAGAGAAAACTAATTATTTTTGGAATGACAAATTCTGGATTTAAACATAACCCATACCCTTATTTTTGGAATTATGACATTTTTGGACAATATCTGTTTTTAAACATCAATGAAGTAATACATTTTTTTGGTTTAATTTATTAACATTTAACAGAAAAAAAACTAGAATATATTTATGATTATATTAACCAGTTATGATTTTGTACATTAAAAACAATAAATTTCCCCCAACTTATGTACTCTAAATCAGGAAATTTTACAGAATACAACTGATAGAATAAAGCAGCCTTCTAAAACAACTGAAAAATTGTTTTTTATTTTTTTTTTGTTGGGCAAAAATCAAAATATAGACGTCTTCCTTACACATCTAAAGATTACGATTCAAACAACCTGACGTCCACAATATTTATCACATATTACTATATATTCGATGATAACTTTGCATTTGTACAGTTGTAAATGTTTTTGATATTTTGTCCCCCATTTGTACCATTGATATGGTTGGAGAGAAATAAACATTCATCAAAAGTCACATGATCAACGTTTTGCCTCCCCTAAAACACCTTACGATTAACGTTAATTCATTTTTGAGATTGTAATCACAGCATCTTGTGATGATTGTAGTCTCATTTTCGAGAGTAATTATGACATGCAAATGCATTACAAGAAATATGTGCCATAAAAATGAAAGTACAATGTAGGACATGTAAAAGAAAAGTAATACACTACAGTGGGTTTGAACACAAGTTATTGCAACTTTATAGGTTCTCACTTAAATACAAATAGTTTACAATTGTCAAAACACATGATATATCTATAGAACAAGAAAGGCAAAGAATAAATATGAAAACACAATATTATAGTAATTACGTAATATGTAAACCTGCGATAATTGGTTAAAAATTCCTCCAGAGCAGTGAAAATTCTAACAATAGTTTCATAATCTTTTTATCATTACCCTATAGTAAAATATGCGAGTCGGTAATACCTAAGTCGTGTATTTGGAAAAGTTTGTTAAAGTATTTTTTGCATTCGAAAATCGTTTGCAAACAAATTAAAAGTGTTATACTTCTTCTTTAGTTCCATATGGAATTATACATGTATACTAGTAGTGAAACAAAGTAATATTTATAATAAAATTTATTCCCAACTACTATAAATATTGAAATAACAATTTAAATAGTAGTTGTATTTCAATAGCGGTTGTTGCAAAGTTATTCTAATTATGAAATACATCCCCAACCACTATTGAATTAGTATAATTCAATCGTGGTTGTATTTCAATAGTGGTTGCAACAGGAGACTAATGCATATCTTAAGCAATTTCTATAGAAGGCGACTGCACCAAAAGCGCATCCCCGCTTGTATTGTTTAATAGCATTTGTAATTATTATTGTTTTTAAATTAGCTTTATGTTTTTTTTTCAGAAAAAAGTTGCTGATGTTTGGTTCGAGAAAAGATGGCTTGTTCAAAATATCAATCAACCCAGGAAACCACAAATCTTGCCCGCATTGTCCGGATTATTTTGGGTCCTTGTACTGACGTACTCCGGGATGTTCTCGCTAAAGTAATCCATCCCTCCTCTCTTTCACATGAATTTAAAAGCTTTGTTGCCCGTTCATCTATATACACGAAACTTCCATTCAGCAAAGTCCAGATGTGTCTTGTTTCTAACGGGGATTATTCTAACTTCGATATCTCATTGCTCTACTTTCTTTTACGTAATATATGCTCAATTCCACCACATGTAAAAAGATGGGGAAATGTTCCTGATCCAAATGATAGGAGTTTATCGGCAAACATAGAACGAATTCGTATTATACGAAACGAAAGTTTAACGAATTCAAAAATTTCTCTTTCAAACTCGGAATTTGAAGAGAAATGGACAAACATTTTCACAGCAGTACAAGAGATTGAATGTTACATAGGATCTTCCAATATTTACCAGAAGACGTTGATGGAATTAAAAATGTGTTCTATGGATCCAAATCATGAAGAAAACTATATTTTGAAATTTCAAGGTGTTGATAAACTGCAAAATGAAATTACAAAACTCGAAGGTAGAAAACTTTATTTTGATATATGAAATTTTATATTACGGAAGCGTATTTTTGCCACAGGTGCTTTAGGACAGGACCCTCTCCACCCCACCTCCCGCCCTTCCACCCATAGATTTAGTCCCCCATAACAGTTGACTCTCCATTTGATAAAAAGTCCTTTAAAGTCATATACACACCATGTCCCTTTCCAAATATCTGAAATTTAAATGAAAGTAATAGGTATATGTAATCCTACACCTTCCACATATAAAAAAATGAAAGGTGTGCTACTCGCTTTGTTTACATTACTATATCCCTTCGTCATTTAGGGACTACACATGTATCCGAATTTTTGTTTCAACAAGCACGGTTGATATTCTCGTAGTTAATATATCTCTTATAACGTTTAAAAACGAACGTGCATCTTCTAGGTTCCTACTATACCATGTCAAACGCGTTTTTTGAAGACAAACTAGGTAACTGAGATAGAAGTCAACATCTTTCAGTGACAAAGTACGCTCTTATTGGTTAAGGAGTGTTTGATCGGCAATACATGTAAACCGTTATTCTCTGATGTTACCGTATAGTAGAGACAGAAAGATGTTTACTTCCGTCACAGATACATTTCGGAGTGGTATACCTTTCTATTTTTAAAATGCAGGTTTGGATAGTTTTTTTGTTGACATCAATCGTTATTTTTCAGTTAATTATTAGATATGTGAAATGGATCATGTTGTGTACATGACCTTAAGAAAAATTCTATCAAAAGGAAAATCAACTACCCCGGGAGTAGAAAATGGAGGGGCCCTGTTCTTAAGCACCTGTGATTGATGTCAGTTAAAATAATTCTAAACTGAGTCGTACAAACGACATAAACCAAGTCATTATAGCGAGATACTAATTCGTTATAACGACGAAACAAGTAATACAGACGAGATAACAAGAGGTTATAACGATAAATTAAGTCTCTCTATCAAGATAAAATGTCATACATACGAGAAAATAAGTTGTAATAACGAGATCCTAAGTCGTATTAACGAGATACGAAGTTGTTATAATGAAATGCTCAGTCGTTATAATGATATGCTATGTCATACGTACTAGATGATGAGTCGTGATAACGAGATTTTTAAAGGCTTTAGAAACTAGATATTACGTCTTTATAACGAGATAATTAGTCGTAAAATAATAAGTCGCTATAGAGAGATATAATGTCGTTAAAATGTGATAATATGTCGAACAATCGACAAACATAAGTCTTAAAAACAAAATATTAAGTTTTAATATCGATATATTTTGTGGTTATAACGAGATCATCAGTCGCTATAACAAGATAATATGTCATACCTACGATATTATTTTTCGTATGTACGATCTGATACGACGTACGTTCGAGATAATAAGTTTTTTTTTAACGAGATAATAAGTCTTTTTTTTAACGAGATAATAAGTCGCTATCACGATATCATATATCGAACGTACGTGTTAATAAGTCGTTAGAACGAGATCCTAAGTCATAACAACGAAATATCAAGTCGTCATACCGAGACACTAAGTCATTTTAACCATATAACTTGTTCCACGCACGAGATAAACGGTCGCAATAACGAGATACTAAATTACTATAACATATTATCTAATTACAAAGACTTATTAGTTTATAACTGCCTCGTGTTGTTGTGTTAGAACACGAAAGATTCTCATAATAAAATTGTCAAGTATAATTGTTTCAAAGTTTGGCAGTTACGACAACGATCTCTTTTAAGTGGCGTTTTTTTTTTTTACATGTTTTGAACAACATCAATGTGTCAAATGAAATACAAACTTTTACCGCTTGGATTGGACAGAACATATTTAGGCCAAAATCTGGACCCGGGGCCATAAAAGTTAGACAAGCTCACTTTTGGTCTCAGTCTCACTTTTACAAATTTAGTATACAGTGGGAAAGTTTGACCGAGATCAAAAGTGAGCTCGTATAACTTTAATAGCCATGGAGCCTGGTATTATATATTTATCTGCATAAATCTATAAATTAAGACATTTTGCCAATAAACTAAATAATGCCTGCACAGAGTAACTGCTTATTTACACCTTTGGTATTTTAACACGTGTGGTATGATATCCGTAGACTAAAATTGAATTTTACCTGACAAGTAATTATTGTAAGTTTAATTATAAATCTACTTTCATTTTCGATAAATCAGCCCGAAATAGCAAAGTAAGAGTAAGGTTGGTGGACACGCTTTGGCGGATCCAAGTCAGTGTGAGTTTGCATCAACATATATGCTTGCAATGAAATTTGTAAACCTTAAGCATTAATTTGTACACATTGAACATATTGTGTTGAAGCACTAAATAGCCACTCACAATAGTCTATTATTTTTTTTCCAGTCAGCTGCAACAAAAAGAATTAATGCCAAGTACATGTTTATATCATCCATTTCAGTTTAGATTTTTTTTAATCCCTGTATTTTCCTCTAAATGTCCAGCCATGCAATTGGGTTTTTCTTTCAATTTTAAAGAATGGGTTAAGAAAAAAATGGGACACAGTATATACTTTAAAATTTATGAACATTGCAAAGACATTGCGATCAACAAAACTGACAATGAAGAGCAATTGCTAATTCAAAATTAGATAAGTCTGCAGGTTTTGATAATGAGCTTAATGAATTTTACGAAACTTTTTAATTGTATTTACACCTCCTTTAACAAAACTGTTCAATGCTACTTTGAATGCTGGTTGTTACCCAACTGTTTGATCACAAGGCATAATTGTCCCTATTCATAAAAAAGGAAATGTAAATAATCCAGATAATTATCGTGGGATAACTTTGTTAAGTCATATTTCAAAATTATTCACATCTATCCTAATAAAGAACTTCTGTTGTTATGGAGTGAGGAAAACAATATTGTACGTGACACACAGTTTGGGTTTCAACCTGGATCAGGGGCAGGAAATGCTATTTTTGTTTTGCACTCGTTAATAGGCAATACTTTTTATGATAAGAAACGTTTACATTTTTGTTTTGTTGACTACATAAAAAGTACGAAAGACGTATAGAGCCAGATAAAAAAAAATTATCTCATAATCACTAATTTAATAGATTTATTATGTTTATCCATTTTATATAAAATGAGAGAGTAGAACAATAAAACGCACCATTTTATATAGGACTTTTCTCGTAATAACGAGATAATTAACTTGTAATAACGAGATCATTCTCGTAAAAATGTGATATTTTTTCGTTATAGCGAGATATTTTCTCGTTATAACGCTTCCATACCAAACAAGCTGAAAAAATAAATATTGATTATTTGAAAAAGTTGTCTTTTCGAAAATTTACCAGAAATGTTATGATTTACACTGAATTTGGTGCGACACATTATTTGGTTATAACGACACAGTGTCTCATACGCAACTCTGACTCAGTATCTCGTACGTACGACTTATTAAAAAAATATTTTAACAGGAATCTGAACGTATCCATCGTATTTAAACATGAGTGAAAACTGTTATTTTAAATTCTAACAATGTGAAGAAACGAGAATAATACAGATACTCAGTTTGATTTTTTTTTTACAGTGGAATTAGGACAGACTAAGAAAACAATAGCTTCTTTAAATGTAAAAGGTATGCTTATCTTGATTATAAATTATTTTACTGAAGAAGTCGCTAAATTTTAATTCTTAGATACCATGTCATATTTTAAAACAAGCTATGATTAATACATATTTAGTTTTTAATAACTTCTGAAAGAAAAAAAAAAGAAGCCAAAAAATCCAATGCTTTTATCTACATATAAGAATTAGATCCTTTGATTTGTTTTAAGTGTAAGTTCAACAAAATCCTGTATAGGCAAGAAAGTAAATTTTTATTACTAAACAATGAACATTTTTGCCAACAACTAAAAAAATATATTCGAGAAGAGACAAAAACAATACTTAAGAATACGATGATAAATTGTAATTTGTCATCACTGAGCTAGTGTGATTTTATTGAAGTTATTTTTCACAGATATCGTAGATGAGATCACCAAAACAACCTTTCAAGGGACAGCAAAAGGTGTGGTTATTTATTTTACAAATTTTATAGATTTTATGTCTGTAGGGATCATTTCGTCACAGTCAATTACATAACCTATAGACCAATTCCATACCCTATAAACCAATTACATACCCTATAAACCAATTCCATACCCTATAAACATACCTTCTGTATAAATAATAAATAATGGATATCTTTTCCAAGTGATTTCATGTTTCAGGCATGCAGCATCGATCGTCTTTGAAAGAGGGAGACTTATACATGTACAAAATCAAAAGTTTTAGAAAAAAACAAACAAAAAAAAGAAGACAAAAACACCCCCCCCCCCAAAAAAAAATACAGTGAACCACGTTTAAGCTTTTAATCGGCGTTAAGTCCAGAAATGTTTCAACGTAATGTATTGACTGACCCTTGTCCAAATCAGATCGTAGAAGACATAAAGGTCTGTGACTTGAGAGAGAGAGAGAGAGAGAGAGAGAGAGAGAGAGAGAGAGAGAGAGAGAGATAGTGAGAGAGAGAGAGTTAATTAAGTAAATTACAGATGACACAGATGAGAAAATGTATTTATCAATAGCTATAAAGTGACAAAATCAGGTCTAGTAATTACTACTTTGAAGTGTTTTGAAATACCATTTATCGGGAACAACGATGTCTATAGTAGATATATATGGGGATAAAGTAATGTCAAACATCTAAGATAGCACACAATTTTCAGAAACTACTGTTCATTACAAGCATTACCGGTAGTATTCGAATCAAAGTATGCCGAATCTTTCCCGAATTAAACATAGGTCATATTTTTGCTAGTAGACACGTTAATATTACGTGTGACTTCTATTAAAACTTTCTTCATGGTTACTTAGTATGAAACATTTTTGTTGGTATATTATACCACTAAGCTTTCGTCTAAGTTGCCTGTCAGCTTCACTTTATCTCCATTCATAAATGATCATTTGTTTGCACTTCAAAATATTTAATGCCCGTACATAAAATGTATTCTCAAATTCCATGAAATATTTTTTGGTAAGCTACGTTATCCCTATATGTAAGCACTGTTGTAGACGGCCAAAGAAATTTTAACAGCCTTATTTTAAAACGCTTTAAAGTTACACCAATATAGGATATACATGTAATATATATTTATATTAAACCTTAATGAATTTATTTGACACTTTATAAATAATGATATTTTTTTTCATTTGCATCACCTATAATCTACGCCATTACTTTCTATTCTCTCTCTCTCTCTCTCTCTCTCTCTCTCTCATGTTACGAACATTGTCTTATCTTTACCCTACCACGGTCTAATGTGACATTATGTTAAAATTTGTCTGGATCTAAGGCCTTTTAAAAGCGTTTACTGAGTTCACTCTATTCCATCAATCTTAAAAAATTCTAATCCTTATTTTTCTGTATGTAAACTTACGAAAAATGTTTGCTTCGAGAAAAAGGAGGAGACCCCCCCCCCCTTGGATGCCACATGCCTGTATTTGCTTTATCTAACGACTTGAAATAGTATTTATATTTACGGCGTTTGTCGAGTTAATTTAACCTTTCAACGATTGAATAAAGCAAATATAAAATCAAACAGCTATTTATCTCCTATGGGTTTTTACTGTGAAAAAGGGAAAGAGGATTTAAAATGTTTATTTTCTTTGAGCCCAATCATTTAAATGAAAATACTAAAGACTTGAATAGTCAAAGTCAAGTGAGTAGGCATGCAAAAAGTTGCGTAGGTTCGTTATAAAAAGAATAGTTTAATTTGACTCAAACGATAAACAGTTGAACTTTTAAATACATACTTCAGTTCAATTTCCAATTTAGATAATAACAATAAGGACTTACGTGTTTTGCAACACAAGTGTACAAACAATTTTTCAAACCTTGTCATTCAAGAACATGAAGTTTTTGACATTTTGTCAGTAATACCTGTTAATAAAGCAGTGGGCCCTGACAGTATAAGCCACAAAATGCTTAAATCCTGCAAAGAAACTGTTTCAAAACCTTTGTGTCTTCTATTCAACAAATCACTATCATCTAAGACTTCTTGACTGCTGGAAATTGGCACATGTGATTCCATTATTTAAGAAAGATGATCCATCTATCACATCAAACTACAGACTAGTGTCATTGTTGAGTTGTATTAGTAAAATTTTTGAGAGAATCTTGTTTAAACATCTATTCATTTTTTTATATTCCAACAACTTATTTTATAAATATCAGGCTGGTGTTTTGCCTGGACATTCAACTGTTTACCTACTTTTAGAAACTTATCACTCTATTATGAAAAGTATTGATGATGGTAATTACTGTTGTACGATTTTTTGTGATCTTACAAAAGCTTTCGACAGGGTCTGGCATAAGGGTCTCATTCATAAACTTAAATGATATGGAATCTCAGTGTCAATTCTTGAATGGTTTATTAGCTACTTAAGCAATAGAACACAGAAGGTTATGTATAAAAACAAACTCTCTACTAGTCAATTCATAAATGCAGGTGTTCCTCAGGGCTCTGTTCTTGGCCCATTATTGTTTTTACTCTATGTAAATGATGTGGCTGAAAACATGAGATCATTTTGTAAACTTTATGCTGATGATAGTGCATTACAACAGTGTTCAAACAATATTTCTGTTATAGAAGATAATCTTAATTATGATCTCCATCTACTTAAGGAATGGTCAGAACAATGGCTTCTAGAATTTAATTCACAAAAAAACAAAAGTTGTATTTTTTAGTTTTAAAAATGTTGAAAAATTTCATATTTTGTTGTTTGATGATTGTGCTTTAGAATATGTTTCACAACACAAGCATCTAGGAGTATTGTTATCTTCAAATTTAAGTTGGTCTAATCACATAGACATCATTGTTAAAAAAGCTTACAAAAAACTTTGTTTACTTAAAAAACTTAAATTTACTGTATCTAGAGATATTTTAGCACAAATGTATGTATCATTTATAAGACCACAACTAGAGTATGCTGTTGAAGTTTGGTCTGGATGTACCCAATTTGATTTTGACAAGCTTAAAAAGGTCCAATTATATGCAGCAAGAATAGTTTCAAGTCTTTCAGTCATAGCTTCAAGAAATTCCCTATATTTGGAAACAGGATGGGAACCATTAATAATGAGACGAGACCGCTTTAAATTATCTACTATGTTCAAAATTCATAATGATCTTGTTCCTTCTTATCTAAAAGATATAACTCCTGTAATTAGAAATGTCACTTCCAACTATAATACTAGAAACTCCTCAAACTATTCTTTGCCTAGATGTAGATTAGAAGTTTTTAACAAGTTGTTTTTTCCTGACACTATTCGTGTGTGGATTAGTCTGAGTACTAATACCAGGGAAGCTACTTCATTAAGTATTTTTAAGAAAACACTACAGAGCGATTATACAAAGCCTCCTAAGTATTTCTCTTTTGGTAAAAGATTTTTAAATATCATTCATACGAAATTAAGGCAGAATTGTGTTCTCAATTATGATCTTTATCGATGTAATATAATAGCCAACCCAATTTGTTCATGTGGAAGTTTAGAAGATGCACTTCACTTGTTCTTTGTTTGTAAAAAATATTCATTATTAAGACAATCATTTATGTATAATCTTTTATCGTTGAACTTTTTGAATATAATTGATGTACATTTGATACTTTGTGGTGACAAAACCTTATCTTATGATGAAAATGTAAAAATATTTAAAGAGTTTCATATATTTATACAAAAGTATGGAAAATTTTATTTATTTTGAAATGTATTTGCATAACTTCCTTATCCATCCTAATTCTAATTCTAGATTTGCACAATATTACAGCATTCAAAACTAGTGATTTATTTCTATTTCACTAATTGTACCTTAATTTTTATAAATGTTAACTGGCATTGTATGGCATTGTAATGTAATATATTATGTACAACAAGGAGAAGACTCTCTAAGTTTTTGGAACTTGTGTCCAATCCTTTTGGCAACATTTAAGTCAATAAAAGATGTTCAACTCAACTATATGACCGTTTATTCATATAGTCGCAACTGTAAACACTACGTATACTATTTTTAATATTATCAAAATCTCCGGAGCTTTTAAGCATCATATTTAACAAATGATTATTAAAAAACTAGGGGCTTGGAGACTGTTGTTGTAAACTTATTTTATTTTGCTATATATACTATTTAACATTTTTTACGAAAAGAAGCTGCGTTTAATCAAGTACGTTTCGTACAAATGTCGTTAGATATAAATTTCATATTCTAAAATCTACATAGAGCGAACTGTCGTGATATAAATCCAATACTTTTAATATCAAAGACAGTTTAACTTATCATGTAAGCGGTGGTCAGCTAAGGTCGATCAGTTCTAGTCTTTAGTTTAAAACAATTATCTTTTATGATGTAGGTACAATAGTGATATTAGTATCCATTCATTAATGATGAATAAAAGCTGGACAGACAGGGCAATAGTATGTTATTTTAACAGTAATATCAATTTATACCTACGGACTTTTTCCTTTGCGATCTCAGCTCCGGTGTTTTCATTGTCTCCAGTTGTCTTGGTTAGGTATAAATGTCTCAAAAGATGCAAAATCAAACTGTAATATAATAACATTAATATATACAATTTTATATTTTATACGACTAACCGATTATTAATTTTGTAATGTTAGTTGATAAAACATAATGGAACGCATTGCTATGATTGTCGAAATCTGCCATGAATATTAGTGACGGATTGAGAAAACATTTTTTTTCATGTTTCAGTAAACGTATCAGTCATAAAAATCCTTTGCTTCAAATTCCACAGGCTTAAATATGAGAATAATTTTATTTTGACTAGATCTAATCTCGTCTGATTGATTTAATAGTAAACGTCTTGCTAGGAAAACTATCAAAAATGTATTGATTTAAAAAACAAAAGTCATGCAGTTCAGATGCAACAGGGTAGGGGATTTAAATATATTCCAAAAACGGATGAAAATTTTACAGACATTCACTAAGGAATCTACCCGAGAGTAAATAATATCGATTTTCAAACTGGTTAGGGTTTAAAATGTTTGACAGAACTAATTTGGTCAGGTATTTAAAATCATAAATATAATTAATTTGGCTATGAATTAAAATGCAACTACTATACCCCCTTCCAACCCCCTCCTCCCCCAAAAAAACCAAAAATAAAAAAACCCACAAAATAAAACACAAGACCAAATTACTCAAGACAAAATTAAACCTTAATTCAGTAAAGGTCTTTTACCTTATCCCCGTGATTTGTGATTGAATGCTGGATTCTAGGTAAACAGATTTGTTAAAAGTAAAAATTCATATTCGCTAGACGATTCCCCCTCCAACTTATGAACCAAGGGACATGAAATGAAAACTCTATATGTCCTCAGTACTTAGTCATGTACTCAGTTTTACTGCATATTCACTACAGAAAATTTAATCTCCATCCCCAAAAAACACCAGTACCAATAAATCGGTGATCATGAAATTTACAAAGTTAAAAGAAATATCTCTGTTGATCATTAAGGTCTTCCGTTTCCAACGGAAGACCTTATAGTTTTCGTACTGTTTCTTATTAAGGTCTTCCGTTTCCAACGGAAGACCTTATTGTTTTCGTACTGTTTCTTATTATTAAGGTCTTCCGTTTCCAACGGAAGACCTTATTGTTATTGCTTTGTTTCTTTTCCTCTATTATTATTATTATTATTATTATTATTATTTTTTTTTTCTGTCACGTTTTCTCAAAAACGCTTCAGTCGATTTTTATAAAACTTTCAGATCTTAATCATGACAAAATTTGTAAGAAAATTACACGAGATATTTTTGGTCGTTACTTCCGGTCCCGAGATATTAAAGATTTTATGTTTTTGCTTGTTCACGGTTTTTCTCCAAAAGTAATTAAGAGAGGACTTCCAAATTTTCAGAGATGGTAGAGAGTTACCGGCCGCAGTGCCCTTCGCATATCCGAACGTCCGCCGTCACTTCCGGTCGTCACCGGAAGGAAACAAAAATAAGTCATTTTTCAACTTTTTTGATTTGAATTTTTTTAATGTTTGAATTTGATAGAGACGCGCTCAAAACTTCAGAATATGAAATCCGTTTTAAAATCGATCCACGCATTATTGAGATTTTGGGCTCCAAAGTCCTGAAGCGAGAGTCCGCGTAGCTCAGTCGTTAAAGTGGTGGACTTGTGCCCAGGCGACCCGGGTTCGGTACCCGAGTGTCGAACGTTTTTTCTTTCTTATTTGTGGTTTGTTTAACGATTTTATCTTTAAAACAATGGATTTAAATGTTTTCCGTTTATATTTTATCATTAATCAAAATAATATCGGGGTTTTTTTTTCAGTACAAATATAGAGCCCGGTTAAAAATACAGTTAATTTCCTGCTTTGTGACACTCTTGTTTTTATCAGCAGCTATCTAAATTCAGACGCTCGTAGCATCGCCGGCATCAAAGTCATGCCGCCGAAGCACCCGTGCAATACGACCGCATTAGAGCTCGCCGGGTCGCTTTGCCGGCATCAAAGAAATGCCGCCATCTCAATGACTGTATGCACACAACAATTAGCGACTGCGGGTAGGAAATTACCGTTCTCCTAACAAAATGCCCATGTTTCAATTATTATACATGACTTTAAACTGAGGGTTGTTTAATGTTTCTCTACATACGTGGATACAGGCATGCATGTATACATGCGTTTATTGACAAATTTTTTTTTTACAGATTATATACATGTTTGAATTGTACATTCACTTCTCTCTCTCTCTCTCTCTCTCTCTCTCTCTCTCTCTCTCTCTCTCTTTCTCTCTCTCTCTCTCCGTCAAGTCATGAGCAGTGAATGAACTCCGCCTCTACGATGGCATGTGGTGATAACGAACTGTGTTCAAACTCAAAATTACAAAGAAAAAAATACAAAACACCATCAGAGTAAACACGGATCTAAACAATTCATTGAAACTTTTCTGCAGTTGTAGCCTTGCTTGTCCGAAGTTCTCTAATCTATATTAGATCTATATTAGATTCAGGGGTCAACCCAGACAGATGTCGATACTAAATATAAAGTTGTATTCTAATAAGCAAAAAATTTGCTTAGTCTAGCTAAGACCTCTCTCTCTCTCTCTCTCTCTCTCTCTCT
>WFKH01011926.1:67334578-67346654 GCA_016163765.1 Magallana hongkongensis
TTCAACAAACTCAAGAAAAAGGGGCTGGCCCCTTTAATTAGGGGCCACGACACTCGTAAAGTCTCTTACACATAACTTAAAAATGATTAAGATGTTGTATTGCATTATAGAAGCAAAGTTGTTGATCGTAACAATATCTATCAGAAAAAAATCATTGCCACGCCCATTTATTACGTAATTAGGAATTTTTAGGGGTCAAAGTACTTAAACTTTGATGCAATATATCTAGAGAAGGAGACATATTTTCTTAGGCATTGTAGAAGAGAAAATGTTTGCATTAATGATTTTAATCGATTCCACCAATCAAAACACCAATGTCTGTCCCCATTAAGGATCTAGAGGGCTGGCCCCTAAAATATTCAATCATTTGTATCTAAAAAATGAACAACAATTTCTGATAAGTATAAGAACAAAATATGTTAGTATTTGAAAGATCTTTTCAACAAAATCAATAAAAAGGGGCTGGCCCCTTTAATTAGGGGCCAAGACACTCGTAAACTCTATTACAAATAACTTAAAAACGATCAAGATTTTGTAATGCATTATAGAAGCAAAGTTTCAGAGTTTTTGAAATAAAAAAAAATTCACTGGTCAAGTGGACCGGTGATTTTATGAAATTTACCGGTCTGAACAAATATTCACAGGTCAATATTTGACTTTCAAATAAAAGAAACAAAACACCATTAAATAAAACTAACCAATTTATACAAAACTAACAAGTTTATATTCATAAATCATGTTGGTATGGGGAATTTCTCTGAATCTCCCCTCTTATCTTTTAATTTCTTTACATTAAAAACGTAATCATATGTTACATCAGAGACATAATATCACATTATTTATGTCTCTGGTTACATTTATGGTCGAAGGTCCTAAAATCAACAGGGATTGTATATTGAAGTATCGAAACGTAAAAAGGTTAATCAGTTTATGTTAAAAAAGCAAGGTATGATTGAAATTCACGATAAATGTCTTGGATTTCAAAATTATTGCTCATTTGTAAAGAAAACCAGGCCTATAGATTAAGACTGTCGAAATATGGGCACACAAGGATATATTAATAATAACCGGATTAGTACTATAGATATAATGATAACGTGCTTGATGTGCAGGCTGTTCGACCAAGCTACTTGCAATTCTAAACTGTTACAAATATTTCAAACTCCGTCAAATTTTCTCGTAAAATGAAATCAAACTAAACTGTTTCCCGTGTTTGGCAGGAGCCATATTGTTTACGGAGTACGGTCGTACTAAATGACGAAACTGAGAAAAGGATAGAAATTCACAACAACAAATAATAAGGTTTTTAATTTTTTTCAAAAATTTTTAGTAATGAAATTAAAACATAGTTATTCAATTAACAAAAGATTGGAAATCATAGCTGTCAGTTAATAGCAGTTAGAGACATCATCGTAAGTATGTCATCTAACATTTTTTCGTTAATTAGCCTTCCCTTACAATGCGCGTAAAAGTCTATCTTGTCGATAGAGTGTGAATCGCTTTGTTAAATCAAATTGACGGTGTTTGTAAACATTTTAATTCTGCTTGTAAAGAGGTTAAAGTCTTAAATCGGTCGTTTTTATATTACCGGTCATTAAGACCGATTGAAGAAGAATAATTACCGGACATTTGAAATATTTACCGGTTTTGCCGGTGGGACCGGCGGATTTCAAAAACTCTGAAGTTTATGATCGAAACAATATCTATCAGAAAAAAATATTGCCACGCCCATGTATTGCGTAATTAGGGATTTTTAGGGGCCAAAGTACTTAAACTTTGATGCAATATATCTAGAGAAGGAGACATTTTTTGTTAGGCATTGTAGAAGTGAAAATGTTTGCAATAATTATTCTAATCGATTCATCCAATCAAAACAACAATGTTTGTCCCCATTAAGGATCTAGAGGGCTGGCCCCTAAAATATTCAATCATTTGTATCTCAAAAATGAAAAACAATTTCTGATTAGTGTAAGAACAAAATATGTTAGTATTTGAGAGACCTTTTCAACAAAATCAAGAAAAAGTGGATGGCCCCTTAAATTAGGGGCAAAGGCACTCGTAATCTCCATTACAAATAACTTAAAAACGATCAAGATTTTGTAATGCATTATAGAAGCATAGTTGTTGATCGTCACAATATCTATCAGAAAAAAATCATTGCCACGCCCATTTATTACATAATTAGGGATTTTTAGGGGCCAAAGTACTTAAACTGTGACGCAATATATCTAGAAAAAGAAACATATTTTGTTAGGGATTTTAGAAGAGAAAATGCTTGCATTGATGATTCTAATCGATTCCATTAATCAAAACACCAATGTATGTCCCCATTAAGGATCTAGAGGGCTGGCCCCTAACATATTCAATCATTTGTATCTCAAAAATGAACAACAATTTTAGATAGGTGTAAGAACAAAAAATGTAAGTATTCATAAGACCTTTCGTATAAAATCAAGAAAAAGGGGCTGGCCCCTTAAATTAGGGGCCAATACACTCGTAAACTGTATTACAAATAACTTAAAAACGATAAAGATTTTGTAATGCATTATAGAAACAAAGTTGTTGATCGTAACAATATCTAACAGAAAAAATCATTGCCACGCCCATTTATTACGTAATTCGGGATTTTTAGGGGCCAAAGTACTTCAACTTTGACGCAATATATCAAGAGAAGGAAACATATTTTGTTAGGCATTGTAGAAGAGAAAATGCTTACAATGGTAATTCTAATCGATTCCACCAATCAAAACACCAATATCTGTCCCCATGAAGGATCTAAAGGGCTGGCCCCTAAAATATTCAATTATTTGTATCTCAAAAATGAACAACAATTTTAGATAGGTGTAAGAACAAAAAATGTTAGTATTCGTGAGACCTAACAAATTAACTCAAGAAAAAGGGCTGGCCCCTTAAATTAGGGGCCACGACACTCGTAAAGTTTCTTACACATAACTTAAAAACGATCGAGAAGCAAAGTTGTTGATCGTAACAATATCAGTTTGTAAAACTCATTGTCACACCAATTGATGACGTAATTAGGGATTTTAGGGGAATAAAATCTTAAATTTTTAATGTGCTGTATGTGAAAAAGCAAAACGCTTTGTTAAGCATTGTAAAGGATATTGACAATCGTATACATTATCTGAAAGGGATGGGGTTGATTGGGAAATCTGAAATTTCATTGACATTTTAATCATATCGTTTAAAAAATTGAACGGAAGACCTGCTCGTTACTCGTAACGAGATCGTATCTAGTTATTATTATTATTTTTTTTTTCCACAAATTTTGTGCACGCGATTTCTCGAAAACTATCCAACCGATTTCAACAATTTTCTCACAGATGATTGGAAGTGATCTGAATTTATTTTGTTTTTAATATTTTTGCCGTCGTCACTTCCGGTACCGATTTATCGCTGATTTTGTAAGTTTTTCGACCCACTTTGTGCACACAAAAACTCAAAAACTATCAGAGATAGGGATATGAAATTTTCAGGATAGGTAGACCATAGTTCAAAGTTGTTCCGAATGTTTTTGTTTTTCGCCAGTGGCGCCATTTTTTAGAGCTCGCCATGGCTCGAAAATTGGGTACCAATTTTGACATTCACCCCCATTTTTTTGTTCACAAGATTTCTCAGAGACGGCTAAACAATTTTTTTTGAAATTTTCAGGAATGATAGAAAATAATAATATCTGCATTTAGTTTTTTCATTTTTTTAAAAATTCATTTCCTTTCGTCCGTTTCCTGTCCCGCGACAAAAAGCTTGTGACATTGAGATCTCAAAAATGACAAGGACTTGAGCATTCAGACTTTGTAGGATGAAAGACCTATATTTGTAGATGTCTTCAAACTATTTTGTTTTGTTCGTCATAACTTCCGGTCGTCACCGGAAGCACTTCAAAAACTATTTTTTTACGCATTTAATTTATTTTCACATATATTTGAAATATAAGTATAAAGCCTTACATATGTCATCTATTCGATGTAATAGAAACAAAAAAATTCTACTTCCGGTGAGATTTCTCAAACATCTCAGATAGCCTTTTTTAAACCAATGTTTTACCCGCGAGATCTCAGAAAGTGCAAGTGATCAATACACGAAACTTACATGGATGATAGAAATTTAATAGAAAATGCCTTTAACCACTTTTATTTTGTCAACCGTCACTTCCGGTCCTCACCGGAAGGGTTCAAATAGATTAGGTTGTTTGAAAGTTTAACTGTTTTTGTGTGACAATTTTAGTAAAATTGATAAACAATTAAGTACAGTTATCCAGTATTAAAAAAAACACAAACTTTTATTTTCACTGAGCACTTCCGTTCGTCCGTTTCCTGTCCAGAGACAAAAAACATTGACTCCACGAGATCTCAAAAACGGTGACGACTTGAACAACCAAACTTTGTGGGATGATAGTCCTATGTATGTATCTGTGTTGACATTATTTTGTGTGATTCGTCGTAACTTCCGGTCGTCACCGGAAGCACCTCAAATTTTTTTATATCTTATTTTATTTATATTACATGGAATGATTAAATCAGAATAAATTCTTATATATGTTGTCTATACAATGTTAAATAAGCAAACATATTTTACTTCCGGCAAGATATATCAAATATCTTAGGTAGCTTTCCGTTTTACAGATTTGATACTCGCGAGATTTAGTCACTGTAAGTGATTGAGACACGAAACTTTTATGAATGATAGACATTTGATTGAAAATGTGTTTAACGGGTTTTATTTTGTCAACCGTCACTTCCGGTTCTTACCGGAAGGGTTCAAACAATTCATGTTTTTAACAAGTTTAACAGACTTTCTTAGGTGTTTCATCTAGCCTGATAAACAGTGATGTTCACTAGGCAAATATACAAGAAATACCAGCTTTTATTTTCATTAATCACTTCCGTTCGTCCGTTTCCGGTCCCGAGACAAAAACCTGGTTTCAACGTGATCTCAGATTTGGCAGAGAGTATCGATATTTCATTGTATCATATAAAACAAATCGGACGGAAGACCTACTCGTTACTCGTAACGAGATCTAGTTATTATGCTCTAATTTGACTGCTCAATACTATAAAGAGTTGCTCAATGCTCACAATGAACAGAACCCCCTGACTTTGGGGCATTGGGCATCCATTGATCGTCAGCATATGAATAATTATAAAAAAGCATATCAAAACTATTTTAACAAATTAAACAATAAAATTCATTTATTTAACTGTTTTAAACAGGGGGTGGAAGGAGTGGTAGCAAGGCCAAGCTGAGTTTTGGCCAAACAAATGTTATGGAAGACTTCGGAGCAAAAGGTTTTTAAGATTGACATTGGTTTGATTTGCTATGCAAGTATTTTTTATTTTTATGCTCTGCTATGGCGAATGGCATTTTCACTCAATATTAGTAAAAAAGTATGATAATTATAATAATATTATATTATTAACATAATTTATATTTAAAGTAATCTGGGAAGTTATATCACATGTAATTACAAACTACGTCTGTTTTGATAAATACTTTAATATCGACCTTATTGATTCCTATTGCCTTTTGATAATTTCATGTTCATATTTTTCTTCGATATAAATACATACAATATATTTTTAACTTTATTTGAACTTTATTTTATCTTAAAGTAACGTATGAAGAGATGTCCAGCTTTCAACCAATCACATCAGAAAATCTGAAAGAGTTGTTCAATTCTTTCAAAGTAGAGTATCCAGATGATCCTCATAGAGAGTCTTTTATACACCAAATATTACAAGATGACCTGCTTAAAAAGTTGGTAACTTCTGTAAAGTCACTTTCGAGAGGAATTGTGCTAACTAAGAGTCTCAACAAAAGAGGATATGGCATGCCAACTGTTGGAGCTTGTGTGTTTGAAGTAGATGTAGTATTTGACGGAGACCAATTTAGTGCCGTTAGAAAGGTCTAAACTTATGTAAATAATTGTCTGTTCAAAATGATCAAGTTGTATAACAACAGACGAAATGAATTGAAACAGATAATAATATAAACATATTTATCAAATGATATATATTTTTCTTGTTCCAGGACGCTTCTTCAAATGACTTCTTTAAAGTGAATGAAGACTACCTTACTAGAGTCATGTTAATTAAGAGCAAATCTCTTCCAGTGATTGACGCAAAACTTGTAGTTTACAAAAAATACAGACATGTCATCAACAGACGAAAAATCATTTTACAGCATGAATACGAAGAATTTGATGATGTAGCAAAATTTATAGCCTATCAAATGTTATCATCATTTTGTACTTTTGTTGAGTCAGTGATAAACGCTTTCACAATGGATCTTCATACAAAAATATTTGATTATCTGGTCGAACCGTTGACAGTGGATAACATTAAAGGACTGTGTGAAGAAGTTTTTGAAAGAATTGAAGACGAAACTATTGGAACATTTGAAAAAAAAAGTAAAAGGTAGTAAGAAATTCATACGTATAATGAGCAATCAACCAATTTCTAGTAAGGGAATGCTATATGATAAATTACCAATACCCGTAATGCCTAATATGGTCTTCTGAAAAAAAAGACTTAAAAATTTAGATGTATTGACATTATATGGGTGGAGTATATATATTTACATAAAAAATATTATGAATCGAAAACAAATGCATAATCCAGTATTTGAATGATTGTTTAATTTTTTAGCCTACTTCTTAAATATAGAATTTGTATTATACAGTACCAATCAGACCCAACCTAACACCAGAGTAAACCCCAACTAAACCCCGGGTTTACTTTTAGGGTTTATATGGGGTTTACTTTTTGAAAATGTGGGTCCACTCGGGGTGTACTTTGGGTTTACTTGGAAATTGCTTTTGAGGACAACTGTACGCACTGAAGTGTGAAGCAGACCCGTCTTTTATCTTACCATCCTACTGCCTGTAACTCCTGCCCCTTGTATATTCCGAATACATAGTTAGCGTCTGCTTTCAGGGGTATACCTCTGTCTGGGTTTACTCTTTGTGTCCACTCTGGGTTTACTTTGGGTTTACTCTGGGTCCACACTAGTAAACCCAAAGTAAACCCAGAAAGTAAACCCAGGTTTTAGTTTGGGTTTACTTTCTGTAAGGTTGGGTCTGATCGGTACTGTAATGTTATTTTTAGTGATTGGAGACGATGGGTGGCCGATGAAATTGGAAGAAATATGAGGAGAAAAGGAGAACTGTTATGCTCTGATTCATGGGTTGAAATTAAAAATATCTGTCAGAAAACAGTTAAAGACTTAAATGCTATTTTGATTGAGCTTGAGGAATTCCAAGCTTGTTTTCTCCCAGTCGATCAAAACAAACGCAAGTATTCAATATGTACTTGTTTAACATGCACGAAATAAGACAAAACAAACATGTTGTTCTTTTAAGCACACTCATTACATTGAAAATAACTTGATTTACACTCCTGGTTAATTCTAAGCACCTCTTCTTTGACGATCGAAGAAATATGGCACGCCTTTTAACGCCAAGGAACCCCTAGGAATAACAAGGATACTCCAAGGATACAAAGTAATAATCAATGATACTCCAGGTGACTTCATGGAATCCTAGAGACACCCTTAGATACCCAAGGAACCCTTATGATAAACTAAAGAACCCGTAGGATATCCCAAGGAACCCAAGGGACATCCAAGTGCTAAAATTAGATATCCGATTTGCTTTTGACTAAAATCGTATCGTGTGAGCACCAAATCGAAAGTTAAAAGCAAAGTCTTAAGGAGGTTGGCACCTGAAATAACAGTAATGTCAATCATCCGAAAACCACTTGGATACAAAGTTGGGGATCTATAATGTTCATTTATTTTATTTGTGACCCATGTCACATGCCATTTTTGGAAATAGAGGGCCCCAAACAGAAATGATAATTTTTCTGAAATTTTTGCTAAAATTTGACATAGAAATTGATAATTTAAAGAAATCAAACAAATATTTATAGCTTGAACTATTATTAAGTTATGATTTTAATACAGTATGAAGTTGAACACATGTAGTGACTATAAAAGTAAAATCTAAATCAAAGCTTAAAAAATCTTCCTTTACTGGTGGCTTCAAAGGCCAGTACATAATGAACACAACAACAGATGTTAAAAATTTTGGAGTAATCAAATAATAACGCAAATAAAAAAAAATAGAGTAATTTCATCTTTCCAAAACTTTGCATAAATAGACATACATTTAATGTCTCATTTAAAAGTAAAACAGTAGGGGTCACATCTCAAAAATTTGAGATATAGCATGAAATAAGCTAATTTTAGGCCAAAATTGGAGTAATTTTTTTCTTAACTTCTAAGAAATATAAGCTAAATATGCCGAAATATATCGATAGAAGTATCAAAATATTGTTTAAATGTTTTTTAGAACTTTATGAATATATCGTAATACACAAACTTTCTAGAAGTTTTGTTTGCGCTGAAAATTAGGAAGCTAAAGTAAAAGTACTCTAAAACTAGTGAGTTATGAAAATTGTTCAATTCCTTCTTGAAAACCTTCCGCCACAAAATATAGTCCCTTTCTAAACTCTGTAAAAATGTAATTTTTTAAAAACAATTCTATTCAATATAGTTTATTTGGCATTGTAAAATATAAATATACAACAAGAATTAATATGTGATGCAGAATTTTCAGACTCGAGGTGACCCAAAATGGCTACCTAAAACCTAAGGAGCGAACCTCTTTAACGTCGATTGAAAATCTTGTGTGAATCTATTTTCAGTCGACTCTCTCGTTAGAATCGTGACGTCACAATGACCTTTTCCCGTATAATAATAATATTGATTAGGTTTTATTATTTGAAAATCGATTGGTAAATCGTACCGTGTGACCACCTCAACAATCTACTCCAATCCATTTACATGAGCAGTCCATTTAAAATCGGTTAAAAATTGCATCGTGTGACCGTACCATGAATTACCTTGTCTACAAGTATTCAAGGTTAATACTTAGAACGAATAATGATTTAGGATGTAATCAAAAGATCTATTATAATGTCATAGGTAACTTTCACACTTGTTTTACATTTTATAAATAACAAAATAACAAATATTTAAGATACATTTTTGTATGCATCACATATACATTCTGATCTATATGAAATATGTTTAGGTTGATTTAAGTGTCATTTGGAGTCCTTAGAATTTTATTGTCTTGTGTATTGAAATACACATTGAAAATCATATACATTGTACTATTAATAATGTATATTTATGAATTAGCTTAAAAGAAGAATGGCTTGGCTATTGTTTGAGTTAACTAAGAGTTCGATCTTTGATAGATGTATAGATGTTTCATCAAATTACTTTATGTATTGCAATGGTTTTGTTTTATTATCAACCTGTGTGCTTTTGATTAGACCTAGGTTCCTATTAACTACGATTATATGCTTCATTTTTAGATTTTAATTTACCCCTTAGAAAACAACACAAGAAATTATTTGCCCTTCATATAAAATCCATTAATGTAGTTAAAAACTTTAAATAGATATTGTTATTTAATTTAAGGTCTGTACAAAATAAGTCAATTGTTTATTTTCCCAAATCTGTTAACGTACATTGTTGTACACATGCTTATTCACCACATTTAAAAAAAAAATAAGGTAAAATAACATAATTGAAATGTCATCGGGTACTCCCTTGGGGAACCAATTATTTGAGAATGCCATTTTGTGTTGTTCATCGAATACAAATTTATAAGTAACATTTCCTTTTCCCTGTTTTTACTTGATATGCAACATGACATTTTGTTTTTTGGTGTTTTCCTCCCAATAATGTTCATGTTTCCGTTAAAACAAGCTTGTATTATACTTAAAGATGTTCATCTTTGTTTTACTGAATTTTTCATATAAATATTTGAAATTTTATTTTGATTTAATACTCATATAACAATAATAAATAAGTTTACTACAATGGAACTGGATGTCAATAGAGTATCTTGCGGTTTCTTAGTGTATCTTAGGGTTCTCTGGGGGTATAAAAGGGATCCTAATGGTTTCTTTGGGATTCCATTGGGGTATTTTGGGTTTCCCTGGGGGTTTCATAAGTGTTCCCTGGTGTCAATAGGAGTGTTTAATTGAGTCCCATTGGGCATTAATTTGTATCATTGGGGTAGTCTTATGGTTTGTTGGGATATCCCTAGGAGTAGCATGGTGTTCCTAGGGTTTCTTGGGGTTAAAAGACGAACCCGATATGATGTTGTTTCACACTTATCATAAACATTTTTTTTCCAACTTACAGAAATCGAAGAATGGCTGAAAAGAGATGTCATCCGAGACGAATCAATTTTAAAAATGCATCCATCCATAATAAAATACATAACTGGATATAAAGATCGTGATGATAAAAAGCAAGTTATAAAAGTTTATATTCACGGTGATGATAAAAAGGCAGAAAACTTCTTTAAAGAATGTTGCCAAGTATCTGAGGACACACATTTTGAATTCGTTAATGTTGAAAAATCGAAAGGGAAAAGTAAAGAATTAGAAGAATTAAAACAACGAGAGAGAAAAGCCCCTGCAGTTGACAATTCAACCAAAAAACAATTGAAACAAATCATCCAAGAATACGGTGATAAAATTTATGCAAGACATTCAAACGTCGTCGGTATTAGAATTGGTAAAGCTAGACGGGTCTACGATACAATACAAGAACAACCTTGTCTTGTTTTGTACTGCTTAGACAAATGTATAATTCCTTTTGGTGAAAAACCTTTACCAGAAGCTATTGCCGGCTGGCCTTGCGACATACGGGAAGACTTTGTTAGATTTGGAATATGTCCCAATAGATGTCTTGCCTCGAAGCAAAACCTTCCTGACCCTGGCTGTAGCATTGGAATACCGTTTGATGATTCCTCAGGCTCTGTTGGATTCTTGGTTGAATCAAAAAATCCACCAAACTCATTTGAATTTGGATTTCTTACAGCTTCACATGTTGCTGTAAAACGTTTTGAACAATTGTATCACGATGAAAAGCTTCTTTCAATGCATTCTCTTAAACTTAATGACCATTTCATAGTGCACCCATCATGGATAGACAACGAGCATATTGACCATAAAGTCGGAAAAGTTGTCGAGTCATTTTGCGGAAACTATGGTTTATATAAAATAGGACTGGATTTTGCAGTGATAGCAAGCAACCATTGCAGAAATGGAGGTAAATTCGTCGTATGATTTATATAATTGAAATATTAAAAATTGATTTAAATATGTGTCTTAAATTAATAGATTTCTCACGTTAACATGTAATCGTAGATAGTAGCTCTAAAAAGAGAGTTGTGATATTACGTTTATATCTTGTTACCTGTCATTTTCCTAACTTCGTACAACTTATGGACAGTTTTAAACATTATTATTGCAACGGATTTACTAAAAAAAAATACAACAAGGTCTTACCTAAACGATTTACAACAGTTGCAAAATTGACAATTTTTTGTCAATGATAAATATTAAATTGACAAATATTAAGTTCCCTGTTATTGAGAAGTTTTAAAACTGCGTTGTCGAATATTTAGCTGGATTGTAGTACTAAATTAAGCTCCGTAAACATCTTTTTATAAATTAGTTAATTTAACACACAAAATTAATTTCGGATTTGAACGTTTGTTGTTAAAAAGTATAGTTTATGTTGGATGACACCAAAAATATCAATTAAAGAAAACAAAATTGTGCAAGTGAGATTGAAGTGTTAACTTAAAAAAATATACGGTCTCGAATCAGACGTTTTATATAGAAGGAATTATTTTTTATCTTATAAATACATGTATTTTTCAATTCACCAGATTACGTTTCTTTATGTAAAATTCCCATTTACTATACCTCATTGTTACATGTATTTATTTAATGCATGATGGTGAGGGAGATACGAAGATTTATTTTCCCAAGAAAAATCACATTTGCTGATTACAATGCCATAAGAAAAATCGATTTTTCTGGAGGAATAAATCTTCATGTCTCCTTCACCATCATGAAATATTTTTTTCATTGTATCAAACAGCGTAAAATAATACAAAATCCGTCGAGGTCTAATACTTTTTCAATTTTTTCAATTTTAAAAAAAAAAGAAGAAAAATAAATAAATA
>WFKH01011926.1:67346754-67361184 GCA_016163765.1 Magallana hongkongensis
ATAAATAAATAAATACATAAATAAATAAATAAATAAATAAATAAATAAATAAATAAATAAATAAATAAATAAATAAATAATAATAATAATAATAATAATAATAATAAATAAAAAAATAAATAAATAAAAAAATGTTAATGTTTGTTTTTAAGGGATTTATCTCTTTCCTTTCATAAATTGAAATTAAAAATAGTTGAATCGCTTTTCCGATTAAAGAAAAAATAAAATTTTGAAAAATTAAGATTTTGATCACAATTCTTTACATTATATATGTATGTTTATCTCCCTTTTTTATAGCATGGAAATAAAAAACTTGAAGAAGTATAATATTATACATTTATTGCATGATGGTGGGGGAAATATGAAAATTTATTTACCCAAGAAAAAAAATCATGTTTCCTTAGGGCTTCATCCGTGAAAAATTTGATTTTTCTGGGGGGATAAATCTTCATTTCTCAAACATTCATGAAAGAAATGCTTTATTTTACCAACCAACAAATGACTTTACAAAATACGTCAATTTATTGTCTCTCAATTCTTAAATAACTTCGAATTATAGATAGTGAATTGTCAATACCATTGGTATTAATTATTAAATAATGTAATACATATTGTGAGGGTCGTGGCAATTGTATTTTGGACATTAAACAATCTGAAAAAAATAAAATATCTGTAAATATTTGGTCAAAAAAGTAAGTAACGTTATCTGACGTTCAGTGTTCTCCTTACTATAAACTAAAAAAAACACAGTAAAAAAAATGAAAACTCTGAAAATCTAACTTATGATTTTCGACAAAATGTGAGCAAATAAGATGTTAAGTGTTACAGTGTCATTTTGAATAGTAAGACGAAAGGCACAATAGACTATAAGCATGATATAAAGATGGAGTATTTCTATAAACTGTGCGTGCGTCATCTTGGCGTCATGTTTGAACGTTACCGTGCTCCGTTGTGAAAAAAACATTTTGTTTTTAAAATGGGGTAACAAAATTATCGTTTTATCAAATGGACTGGAACTTCGCATATCAATTAAAAAAATGTTGGTGCATAGATTGATCTGTGTGTTATGATTTTCATGAAAAATATGTGATAGACAGCCACATTGTCTTCGTATTTTCTGATTGACCCTCGTAGTGAAGATAAAAATTTAAATATTCAAGGCGTTTTACCTTTATAATAGATGAAAACAATTACATTTTATTTGTTTGGTTTTTTCTTTTGGTATTTTTATGTTTTTGTTGTTGATGTAATGAGTATAATTAGCAAGTTTTTGCATAATTGTGGGTAAAATGCAAATTAGTAAGAAACATATTATGTTTTAAATTCACCGTTACTGCAAACCTACCTTTATGTTTTTATATATTGTTCAAAAATTACATTTGTGTTTCTGAATTATTAGCAGGAAAAGAGACATTAACAGTTGCTACGGAAGACGATTTGAACTTTGAGGAGGACATGGTGACCAAGACAGGAAGAACAACAGGAACAACATATGGATATCTTATAGACAACAGTCTTACAGTTAAAGTGGATAGATCGTTTTTATCAAGAGGGTATTTTGCTTTCTTCAATTGTTATGCTATTGAAGACAACACTGACGATCAACCATTTTTTCTGGAAGGAGATTCTGGTTCTGGTGTTTACATAATGGAAAACGGAAAACCATCGAAGCCGTTAGGAATTGCATTTGCTTATTTGGATTCACAAACGGCTGTTTGTAATATTGGTATGATTGTCGATAAACTTGATCTGCAAATAGTCAGGTATCTTGAAAACAAAGAGAACTTCAAAAAGTTTTTGGCGTTTAAAATACCCGATGAAAAAACCGAAGAAAAATCAGAAAAACCGATGGATGTGTCCTAGATGTTTATGTACGTATGTATGCAGTACAGAGTTAAACTATTATTAACGTTTAATTATCTTTGATGTTTATGTACGTATGTATACAGAACAGAGTTAAACTATAATTACCGTTTAATTATCTTTGTGTGGTTGGACCAATAGCTAACAAGGGTGTTTCATTTTGTCAGGAACTGTTGATGAAAAATTATGAACTCGTGAAAATTAGCAATAATTTACCTCTTCACTTAATAAGTAGAATATTAGTTAAAAAGATGCATGAATCTATGTCACTGATTGCAGACGTGAAAAAAAACCCTCTTAATTTCAAAATGCCAGTTATATCGAAAAATAGCATTAAAGATATATCGATTCCGTGCAATATGTGGCAAAAATTGTTTATTTTAAAACGGAAGACTACCAAAGGAGGGTTGTAAATATTTTTTTTAATTTTTTGTATAAACCACTATAAAGCCAGAATTGCTTCTTAACGATTAATTAATTTTTGTTAAATTTAACATAATTAACATCAAGAATGCTCATCTACTTCATAAAATCAAACGCCTTCTGGATGTCGGTAAAATGTCTCTTCATACATTTAATATATAACGACCACATTTTGTAACTAAAAAATAAATTGTCTAATATTTTTAATCATGATATCATTAGGAAGGTTTTATTAAATAAATTAATTGTGCCTTGAATTTTACATTGAAGTCAATGGGCAGCGCCTGTTTTATTAAATATTGTGAAAAAATAACTTGAATTTTATGTAAATCTTTTCGTGAATATATGCATAAACCTTCTCTTTATCAAAATATAAAACAGAATGAATCATTTACCGCAAAATGTTTGAGAAAATAATAAATTTCAACTTTTCATCAAAGGAAGTTAACACTTCAAAAAAGTTTAATGTGTAAACTGGCCGACTTATTAATATACGAGGGTTGTCCAAAAAGTTCGTTGACAATCGCGTTTTTGTCTTTTTAAATAGGTTTATAAAAACATATTGTATATCTAAATATTTGTCATAACATTTCAAATCAAACTAATGTGGTTTTGAGTGTTTCTCATCGAAATAAGCTAAAATTTTAATGTATCAAAGGGTTGCGGAAAGTACGCACGGCCCAGCGTAAAAATTGTCCAAACTTTTTAATTGAGTTTTTAGATATGAATTTTTACAGTTTTTATAAAACATTTCAAAACTTCATAATCTTCTATTGTGATGTAGTCTGTATGGTGTACGTCATTTTTATACGTCATTTAAAGCTATTTTCAAACTAGCAGAGGACTTTTTAAAGATATTACGGCAAGATCATGTCTTTAAAAACGCCTGAAAAAGCGACGTCAGCTGGCCGCACGAAACAGCACGCCATCATAAAGTTGTGTCGACTTAGGTAAAACACCGATAGAAACAAAACAAACGATGGCGGAAACAGGAAAAACATCGAAATAGTTCGAGTTTACTTATCCACAAGTGGCACAAGCGATATTTTAATGAACTATGCGATTGAACCCTCTGACCAAACGGTGAATGCGGCATATTACTCTCAGGTTAACCCAGGACTACGACGTTATAGAAACGTCGTTATAACTCAACGTCAGACTGGGCCGTGCGGCCTGTATAGGCAATGTATATATAATGATATCTCCAATACAAAAATGTACATTGCTCTGATTTTTATTCATATACATTATTATACTCTATATTTAAGTATTATAATACTTTCTTGATAATGGCGTCATTATTGTGAATGAATTTACAGGTATCTACGAACTTTTTGGACAACCCTCGTATCTAAGCTTGTTAGTAGGGATGTCAACGAGTAATCGAGAACTCGACCATCGCTCGGTTATGTCGATCATCCACTAAAATTTTCTTAGTCGATTGCTCGTTATAAAGTTAGAAAAAAATAATTAAACATTTTCTTGTTTAACGCATTCGTTTATGAGTTAAAATGTTAATTTACAGCTTTATTTTCTCGGCATTTTAATCCATAAGTTAAAGTCAGTTTCATCTTACCACTTGATGTATTTTTAAGAGGCAAATATATTGGACTGATTCTGTAGATTTAATTATAATTTTGAATAAAATAAATTATGCATACCTATAATTGAGGAGACCAAAGGATGACTGCACTTAAGAGCATGAGATATTTGCGGGAAAATAAACTTTTAAAACAAGAATTTTTCTTTCAATTACAGAAATGGTCAACATCTTAACTGAAACTTTACGTAATTGCGTTAAATAAAAGTATGTTGTTACCAAGTACGAATTTGTTTTCATAAGCGGGGGTCATCGCGATTTTTTGAATCTCCATACGATAATAAGGACGCAAAATTTTATACTGACTTCATACATAGTCAGCGCATGTTTGTCTATTGTTCTCCATTTAACAGTAGTTGTATATTTGCATAATAAAAGTTATGTCAAAGGGAGATTAATAGACAAACATGCGCTCTTGGTTTAAATGAGAAAAACTGCTTCTTTTTACTTTCGCTTTCCCTGTTGTAACCAAGGATTGATGCATGTTGAATATTATAATTCACCACGTGATTTCTCACCTCAGGTATCTTTGTGAATACACAATTCTATCACGTGACGTTTAAGGTAGAATGTTATGTGCTAGCTAGGACAATGTTTTCGAACACGTTAAGTTGTCAAGCATTGATTTAAAGTCTTCTGTACTTACATAGGCGTGGTCTAATTGTTGAAACCATAGTTAATAGTATACTTGTACCATATATTATAGAAAGGGTTATGTTGAAAGAGTGATCACATAAATTGTTATACATGGCATTGTTATTCATGCTACATGTAGTCTAATTTTAATACCATTCTGATAATGTCAGGTCCACCTCTCATGCATATTAATATCAATCTTATGTTTGATCAAGGGCAGATAAGCAAATATTCTCCTTTTTTGTTGTAAGGAGAAAAACATAGAATGATCTTATTGTATCACCGTCTAAAATCTTAATTCATGTTGGAAATTGACTAGACTCTTTAAAACATTTAACAAACGTGATATTAAGTTAAGAAATAAACGCAGCAGAAGCGACCGAAAAGGGACCAAAACCCGGCGCTAAGTGCAGTCATCCTTTGATGTTTCTTTTAATGTCAATTATCGATTCATATAGTTATTAGACTAAATGCTTGCATAATTATCTAATCACATTAATAATTATATCAAAGCATTTGTTTTTATGATAATCAAACTGAAACTGTTGATCGGGCATCTTTTGGGTTATAGAGTTGGCATAGTACGTCAGCAATCCAGGTTCGAGTCCCGGTTAAAACTTGACCTTTTACCACCTGTTACATATAAACAATAAAATTCTGTCCTTGATAATTAATTCAGGCTATGAAAATAGCGATAATTTTAGAAAAAAATAGCATAACCTGCTAAAGCAAAGTCATAAGGTTCTAGGTATAAGATAAAACATGCGTATTTAAAATGACATATTTCAATTTATTTCACGTGGTCATATACTTTTATTTCCGACTGCATTTAATATACACTTAAAATCACAGATTCGCTTGTCACCAAATGCTTGATTAAAGTTGAACAACGTTTTCGTCTCATATCATTACCAGAACACTTGAATCATCTGACTAAGTGCTGATTAAGTGGTAGGTCATCAATGTAATGGGTAAACGAATATGAATGATATTTTGTTAATAACGAGTCTCTTTGATTCATTATTAATGGCAATATATATGTATATATTATTTACAATTTTTAAGAAAAAACATAAGACTGTACCTGTAAAAATTGCGTACCTAAATGTAAAAAATATCCAAAGCTCATGATTAAAGTTTGTAATCGTCATTTCATGGTGCATTAGATTTATTCAACTTTTTAGAGCTAAATAGAGAAAGCTTATGTGTAAGATAAATTTGAATGCGACAAACATTAGAAACTGTTAGTGTTCATTATACATTATCAAAAAGAAAGATTTGCTTGTAATAGAAATAGTGTCAGTGAATTAAACGAATGTAAACTTAAGTGAGCGTCTCGGAGAAAAAAATGCAATATTCCAAAATCGATCACAAGCATACATCTAAGATATTTGAAAAATTGTTAAGAATTGAAAAATATTTGCATTTGCATTTTATCTCGAAACTTGAGCATGTTTCTATGTTCATTTGAATCTATATAATTTAAAAAAAAAGAATTATGTGCCTTACTCTTACATGTACATATATTTTCATCAATTGTATAGACGAGAGTATTAAATTGTTGATATTTATATACACTCCTTTTTGTTACCTAGTTTATAATGGGGTCGGTTCAGGTGAAAAACCTGAATTAAAAAAACTTTTTTTTACAAGTAAATTAAAAAAAAAAACCCAAAAACAAACATTAACCTAGACATCATAATGCTCGATCAATATTAGCTCGATTTATGTTGTTTAATATTACCATATCATTGCGTTTCTACCAGCAATGGCTGCGAAAAGTTTTTTGGATTTTTAGAAAGTTTTAAACTAGCGTTGCTGTGTTATAATTTATACATAGGCAAACTTTTCATGGTCGTATCGACATATATTTAAACTATAAAGTTGTTTTTATGTATGCAAATATTTCCCATTTTATTAAGTGTACATGGTCTAAGTCATGCTATTGTGAATGAATTATTTTATTTGCTATCTGTTATGTCGACTATTTAAGAAATTATGGGATTGATATGAATAAATATTTATAATTATGTGAGAAGAGTTCTACTCATATCGAAAAAGAATGTTGATATAGAACAATGTACAGTTTGAGCGACATTTTTTTTTTTCATTTTTTGGGAACATTTTGTGAAAATATATTTTTATTGAATAAAATTTTTGTTGAGTCTCTAAGACGACTATACTATTTGTCTCATCTAACATACTGATATAATAATATATGAACAATAATTTAGTTACTCTTTCTTACCCTTTACGATATTATCTAGCAAAGTAAATTTTATTGATTATGATATCAAATCAGTGCATATATATTTATTGATGAGTGTGTATATTTATCTACACTATTTATCTATGTGTCTTATACTTATTGTTGTACATATGTTTTATACAGGACCACAATGTAAACTAGTACATTGTTACTAATTGTGCTATCCTGTCTAAATAAAAGACTTTATCAGTATTATTATTATGATCAATTCAATAATTTGCTTAAAGAAATATGTAAATATATGTCACCGGGTTGACAGGTGTGTGACTGACAGTTAATATATCGGGTCTCAATAGTTCAGTGGTTATAGAGTTGGCATAGGACGTCAGCAGTCCTGGTTCGAGACCTGTTAAAACTTGACCTTTTACCACCTGTTACATATAAACAATAAATTGCTGTCTTTGATAATTAATTCGGGCGATGAAGATAGCAACGATTATTTTAGAAAAACAAAAGCATAACCCGCTAAAGCAAAGTCATAAGATTCTAGATATATAATAAAACACGCGTATTTTAAATGGTATATATTAATTCATTTCACACGGTCATATATTTACGCCTGTATTTAATATACACATAAAATAATGGATTAACTTGTCACTTAATGATTGATTAAAATTGAACAGTGTGATCTCATAGCGTAAGCAGAACACTTAAATCATTTGACTATGTGCTGGTTAAAAGGTTTTAACCAGCAGATAGTCAGATGATTCAAGATACCTATGTGGGGTAACGCTTCATCAGATTTAAAATAAGGTTTCTCAGGGTTTTTTTATCTTTAGCACGCTGAATATTTGAGAGAGAGAGAGAGAGAGAGAGAGAGAGAGAGAGAGAGAGAGAGAGAAACGCAAGTCACTTAAAATGCCAATAAATGAGGATGGTCTTTACAGAAGCGTTGTTTTGTTATAACATATAACTATAAAGTTGCTTTTACTTTTTGGAAATACTTCCCATTTTTTAAGGATAGTTTACATAGTCTAGGTCATGTTATTGTGATCAATAAGTTTTCTGGTTATCTGCTATGTCGACTTAAAAATTATGGGATTAAAATAAATATAGATGTAGATGTGATATCAGAAGAGTTTTATTCATATTAAAAAAAGAATGTTAATATAGAACAATGTATCGTTTACAGTTTGAGCGACATTTTTATTTTCATTTCTTAGGAATATTTTGCAAAGATACATTGTTTTTTTAATAAAATAAACGTTTCGGGCGTGAGAGTTCTAATGGTACGTCGCCTTACTCTAAGTATTGTTCTAGGGAACACATGCAGATTGATATTGACATATACTGTGGATTCATTGGAATCCGTGTAGACAAAACAATGGATTTCGTTGACTTATTCAATTTACATTCATAACGATATACGAGAAAGAGTATTAATTTATCAATCATAAAAGTATTTCCCATAAATGTTGTACCACTCCACAAAAATTGGTCCCCAAAAATATGGAGGGTACTCGCGTTAAAAAATCCAGACCTGTAAACTTGTAAATTCAAATATGCAATCGTGTTGGTGTGTAAGTCTGAGTATGAATGTGTGTGATTCTGATCGTGTAACCTATAAAAACTCGGGCATAAACACTTTAAGATTTGACTCAGTTCCTATGATGCACATTTTGCTGCTTAATTGTTTTTGTTAATTTAACCTTTAACTTTGCACGTTTTTAATCCATATTATCTTCATTTGTATCTTCATCCTTGGATATAGCACAGTTGACATGTTACAAATTGACAAATGTAAAGTCTACAAGTTTGTCGAATTTTGACATGACCTTATATGGCAAATGCTCGCTGCGGGAAAAGGTTTGCCGTAATCGCCGGAATGGACATGATGGACTAAAATAAACATAACATTCAGTTAAACTGTTGATAATATTTTCTTTGGATCAACAAATTTATTTTTTGAAAAATATATTGAGGTATGTTTGAAACTGGACCAAACAAGAAGAGGTGTATGTTTGTAAAATTTGGTGCCGCTGTGACGAATGCGCTAGTTTCTGTATTATACTTCCCATGGACACTGATACGTGTATTACACGATAATGTTAATTTTAATAAAAAGAAATGCCTTATATCTATTCTAATATCGGTAAAATAATTTGACATGTAATATAAACTAAAAAAAAATAAAGTTGAATACGTACTCTTTTCTAGAAATGAGACGGATCAAGAAATTTCCTAGGGGTCGAATAAATTTTGGACGGCATGGGGTTTGCAGACCGCCGCGAGGCCCATACTAGTATACACTTTAGCTTCATTGCTTACCTAAATGCGAAGGACTTTGAGAATGAATTTTTATATTTCTCATTTATTTAGAATTAAACGACTTGCCCAAAAAAATGGTAATTTTTCTCGGAAAAATGTATGTATTATTTCAAATATCAAAATGACTTTGTTGTGCAAGTGTATGATTAATAATAATGGACACCGACCTCATTATTTATTGTTCGAAAAATCGTACTTCCTAAAAAAAATGTTGTTATCCAGAGATAATATGATGATATGTAGTTTTTGTTTGTTAATTCTGTGCCCATTCTAGCGATTACGGCAGGCCTTTTCCTGCAGCTATCTGTGACGTCACTGTTTCCATTTATTGTCATGTGAAAATTCGACAAACTTGTAGACTTTACATTTGTCGATTTGTAACATGTCAACTGTGCTAATTCAGAAAACGGAGATATAAATGCAGAGACTACCTGTGGAAAATGCGTATTGTAGTGGCAGGTTACATGTAAATAACAAACAGCATTTTAAAGTTGCAAATGTGCATCTATAGGAAGAATTACATTGAAGGTCTGCGGAATCAGCTTTAGAGTGTTAATGTCCGAGTTTTATATATTACACAATCAGAATTACACACTTCCATTCTCAGGCTCACACCCCAACACGATTGGATATTTGGATTTACAAGTTTACATGACTGGATTTTTGAACACGATTACCCTCCATAAAAAAAATTCGATCACCTTTTACAAAACGTAATCGTTTAAAAGAAAAAAAACCCCAATCAGATATGTCTGATTGTCAAGCATTCAAATATCTGCATTTTTTATTTTAATTTGCGGTACCTATAAAGTTCGAAACTAAATCAAAACGAAACGAAACGAAATGAAACTAATTGAAACTTAATGAAGCCAAACGAAACAAATCAAAACATCAAATCCAAACGAAATCAAAATAGACAAAAAAAAAACAACAACTCGTAATTAATTATATAATTATTCAGTGTAAAAACAAAATATACTTGAAATAATGTAAAGTGTGTATATAGGCATACAGTAAGACAATATCCAATCACATATTGTTGTTTTTTTAAATTTTAAATAGGATAGATAACATTTTAAATTCAAGTGTACGTGGCGTTAATGGTAAGTTGACGAACTGAATTCAACACTGTGAAAGTAAGAAGAAATTGACTTTACGTAATCCATAAGATATTAGTTTATCGGACCTAACCTAAAAGATCTTTTCGACTTTATTGTATTCTTGTATTAAGAGGTACCCATTATTTGCAGTGGCAGTCGTAAGCAGCACTACACCAAAAATCAGTATCTTAATTCAAAGAGGGGTGGGTCATTATAACATAAGATTGCTTCAAGTTCGTATAATATAAGTAATTAATACACGCAAACATCTATGGCTTGCATTCATGATGCAACATATAATAACACGGGTCATTTCGATACGTTCTTACAACTTGCTAAAACTTAACTGTAATGTATTCCACATTCGCCAGAATTTACCCTGTAAATTGTTATTATTTCTGTTCGTGTGCAAGAAGCTTCTTTTTTTCAGGAGGGGGGATACATTTTAGCTACTACGTACAATGTAACTGGTAAAGATACTGTAATAGTTGTGTGCGTTTGCGTTCGTGTGTGTGTGTGTGTGACTGAGGTCCACACCCTTTTCTATATATGAACAAGCTGAGGTTCACGCTTCTTTTGTATATATTGGTCCTTAAAATGAATTGAAAAATATTGCGATCTATTTCTTGAATTACAATGAAATAAATGTTAATTGCGAAATTATTATTTTTTAATTAATTTTTATTAAGGATAGAAAAAGTGGTATGCAGTTTCTGTTGTTGCCTATATAGAAACATAAATTTACTAAAACATATATGAAAAATTATGTACAGACACCAGAAAAGTTGCTAATCCCCTTAAGGGACAAAGTAGTTACTATTCTATTTTAGTCCGTTTGGAATATATGATAAACATATTGATGGGTGAAACTTGAACGAACATGTGTTGGATTTTAATAATTTTATCAGGTAAATTTCATTCGATAGTGTAATTTTATCTACCCCTACTAAAGCGTGATAAAGTAAAGTAGTAGCAGCGGCAAAATAAAACAGTTTTATAGCTGATATGAAAAATCGCAAACATATTGTGTAAGATTTTGATTAGGAACGTTTATGACGGCATTTTTAGACTGTATTGATTTCCTCTAGAAGAAGAGTTCGGTAAAAAATATAGAAAAATAACCAAATTTAAAAGGTAAAATATATGGATTTTTTTCTTTACTAAAAATAGTTTATAGCCAAACAAATCATATATTAACATTTTAAGTAGATTTAATGGTTAATTACTTGATTTTGAAAAGGCATTTGATTCAGTTTCATGGAAAGTTATTTTTAAAGTTTTAAAATTTTTAAATTTGGTGAGAATTTTCAAAACGTAATAAGATTTCCATTTAATGATGCAAAACTTTGTGAGATAAAAAATGATATATTTTTGAATTTAATAGGGTAGGAGATGTAGACAATGTATCCTTATGTTATCCAAAGCAGGGCGTATTACTGTAATTAACACTTAGATTCTCCCAAAATTTTAATTAGTTTTCCTATACCTCCTAGAAAACATATAATGAAAATTGAAACAAATTTTTATAATTACATATGGAATTCAGAAACATCAACGGTAGCCAAAAGTAATATTATTCAGAGTTATGAAAGGGTTACGAATGATATGTCTTGATTATTTTTGTAAAAGTTTGAAAATTACTCGGACACGTAGATTTTTTAATGATGCCGGTCAGTCATGCTGGAAAGACTTGTTAATAAGTTTTTTTTCCCAAATGTTTTAGATATGACACATTTTGGAAGGCAGTTACTTTATAATTTGTCAAAAAACGACCTATTTTGGAAAGATGTTTTTTGGTCATTCTTTAAACTGAGAAAATGTACTGATATTGTACAATCTAGTTTAAGCCCTATATGCTTTAATGAGTCAATATGTATATGTCTTTTATAAGCAATGGTTTTATAAGGTGTGCATCATATATTAAATGTTTTTAACAATGATGGTACATTAGTTAAATATAAACAGTTTTGTGACCAATATGGTATTAAACCTCTATCCTCCATTTACACATTTTTAGGAATTGAAAATTGTATTAAAAACTTACAGTTAAACTATGATACAGAACTTATTTTTCAAATTATTCCATATCATCCAAAATTCTTACGGATAATTAGTCAAAATAAGCGAGGCTCAAGAGACTTTTATGACATTTTTATTGATTAGAAATGGATCTAACCAAAATCTGAATTGAAATGGGAAAAGAAACTAGACATGAATGTAAATAACATATGGTAGAAAAGACAAAATTTGTTATTTTTTAAAATAACTAACGACGTACAACTAAGTTGATTTCAATACAGGATTGTACATCGAATTCTTGCGACTTATACTTACATGTATTTACATAAAATTAGAATAGTTGACTTAAATATATGTACATTTTGTAGATGTAATTCAGAAACTCTTTGTCATCTGTTTTGGGAATGTGAATATGGGAATGTGGAATGTGAAATCTGGAAAAAAAAACTTACTAGTTCGGATGAAGGAAGAATTTGAATTAGATATACCACTGAACATAATTAATTAGGTGTTTATCGATTCCTAGAGGGCACAGTTTATGAATCATCTTGTGACTTTTCAAACGGTGGATATAAAAAAAAAATCGACTTGATGAAAACAACAGCATGCAATCAATCATCACGACGATCAAGCCGAAGGGAAATCCCATTATTCCATAGTTCCTTTTTGTTTCTGTGGCTGGATTTGGTTGTGGTTTTTTTACAGAAATAACGCACATACAATGTCTTCTTTTCAATTAAAGTTTATCGTATAGCATAATAAAAACACAAAGTATTTTATTTTCGAATTACATGGAATACCCCCCTTCTATGAATTTCAATTATTTTCGCTTTCAACGGGAAAAACAGCTGACAAATGCTTTTAAAACCAATCTCTTTTACGATAAATTGCCTACAAAATCATGCATGTTTGCTTTTATTTAATCCTATTCAAAGTCTTAACATTGCTTGCCGACTGAAAAAGTCATTTTGTAAAAGTCACATACCCCTCGAACCAATATGTAGTTGTAAGTGTTGGGAAGAATGTAGAAATTAAAATTTAGCAGTTTAATCTAATAAAAAATCTTTATATTTAAGGGGATAATTATCGCATCCGTATCTCCGATTCTAATATTTTGAAGAATGCGATGGAAATTTCAAATGTTGCCGAAAAGTATTGGATAAAAAATCTTGTGAAAAGGGAGCACCCCGTGAAACCGGTAGCAGAGCTGTTATGTATAAAAAGTATCTACTGTAAGTATGCCTGCATGTACTATGATTCCAATATGTTTTGAAATTTACAGATATTATAACTTAGAGTTTGAAATCTCTTAAAGCTATTTAGTGTTGAAAAAAAAAATTATCAAGACTGTTAAAGCAAAAATTAAAAAAAAAATTTAAAAAAATTAAAAAAAAATTAAAAAATTAATAAATAAACGTACAAATGTATATGCATTTAAGTTTATATATTAAACAAGTAGGTGTAATTTTGCATTGTAGTACGTATATAAATAATAAAGAAACACGAAGACAGAGAATATGCTTTCTGTACCATCAATAGTTTCCATAGTTAGCATACATACAGAGATACCAAATAACCAAGCCAGGTGTCATGTGCCAGATACCCATTTTAACCCCTCAAAGGAAAGAGTGTACAACTTGAGTAAAGTAACGTGTCAAAATTACGATGCAACAGACCGGACTCGATTTTGTGCTGCCGTGTACAAATCAGTAAACGCTATCAACTGCGCACACATCTTTAAACATTTGCCCTTTACTGCTAATAAAAATGTGTGTTATGCCGTTATTTTTTTTAAATAGTAATTTTTTAATAACTTACCTTCCTAAACTTTATTATACTCCACGCGACTTGTTGCGGGGATATACTGTTTTTGACCGTCAGTCAATCAATCAGCTAGTCTGTTTTTTTTTTGTAAGCCCAAATCTCTTGTATTGCTCCACGGAATTTCTAGAAACTTTGTACGAAATAAAGACACACTATGTAGATGTGCATATTTTAAACAGGAAAGTACGGTTCCATTAATTTTTTGGCAATCTCTATTCGTTTGCACTCAGACTTTTTCCCATTTATTGAGTGTAGTTATGAACAGTTTGTTAGCGGTGCTCTTAAACCGCAGCATGCACAGAATTTCCAATACTTAATACGGAATTTGGAAACTATTTGTAAATGTACATATTACCTGGATATTCCGGTTCCATTATTTTTCTGCGAATTTTTGCACTTCTGAATATAGAATACTGCTGTTGTTA
>WFKH01011926.1:67361284-67379266 GCA_016163765.1 Magallana hongkongensis
TTATATTTAGACGGAGATACGGTAGAATATTTCGATTCTTATGGATTTCCCCCCTTGTACTCTGAAATCAACGAGTTTATTGAAAGAAACGGTCATCACCTGAAATATAATGAACATCGTTATCAAGATTTCGATAGTAATGTGTGCGGACA
Source organism: Magallana hongkongensis (assembly GCA_016163765.1). NCBI lineage: Eukaryota > Metazoa > Mollusca > Bivalvia > Ostreida > Ostreidae > Magallana > Magallana hongkongensis. The sequence goes on from WFKH01011926.1 coordinate 67,361,437, forward strand.
ATATTGCGTCTATTTTTTACATCATCGACATAGAAGAGGGCCTAAAGTATTAAAACAATTATTTCCTAAACACTGGACACCAAAACAAACAGATCGTTATGTGAGACAATGGTTCAAAGAAAACTATAGAAAACCTAAAACGCACAAAGGTCAATGTTGTATGAGTTACAATCAGTATTGGCAAGAAAGGTCATCACGTTTCAGCTCGTAAATAAAAACACCTGGCTTTGACACTTGACACGTACTCCAGTACAAGGAAAACAAACTTTATTTTCACTTTCGTTCTTGAGAGCATATAAAGGAGAGCTAAACTCATTATCGGTCATAATTTATGGGTAAGAGCCACAGTAAACTAAAACGCAACATTAAGATGGAAAAGACAGAAGCTTTAATTGAAGTGTCCTTTGCCGACGGCAGTGTTGGATACCTCATTCCAAAGAAAATAAATACCAATGATGTTCCGGATCAGCTTTTAGGGTGGCGGGGAACCATCGAATATCCCCCCTTGTTTGAACCGATGGATGTAGAGAAAGAAGAAAAGAAAGAAGAGGAAGGAGAGAAAGAAGAAGAGAAATATACGGAAGAGGAGGAGGAGGAAGAGGAAGAAGACGACGGAAAAGGGGCTCAAGGAGAAATTTTCGTGGTGAGTGATAAACTGGAGAAAATGGAGGAGGGAACAGATCGATCAACCCTCGAAGAGGCCGCATCCGATTTTCAAGAGTATGTAGAATATGTCACGCCTACTGAAGCGGATGGTGATTTAGCCGAGTACGACGCTATGGCAGAAGAAATCGACAAGGATAAAATGGTAGACAAAATGAGTCAAAAGGAGCTAGAGGAAATCGAGGGAGCCAAAGTAGATAAAGTAAGTGCCGTTTACAAAATTTGTGAAGATTACGGGAAAGCAAAAGAGGAATTAACGGGATTATGGCTGAACTGTGAAACCTACAGCAAAATAGTTAACAGATTGGGGGGAACCAAAAGAAAAAGAGAAGAGGAAAAAGCCGAAGAAGAAAGAAGCAGAAAAAAACTAAGAGATGCCAAAAGAGAATTACTGTAGCAGTCGTATCTTAAGATGAAACTGATTGCAGACAGCAACAACGAACTCCTAAAACTGCTTCAAATCTGCAAGGTGATGGAGAAAATCAAAAAAATGTGAATCGAGGAGAAAAAATCCAGTGTGTGACTATTTTGAACTGATCTTTATAAATATGTTTCTGCTTTTTTTCATTATGTCTCGCTACAAAAGTCTTTCAAATCATGTAAATATGTTCTATTTTTAAAAAAGATGTTTGCTGAGTTTCCAATTAAAAAAGTTTGCATTTCAAAATCTATTGTTTTTTTTATTGTCATAGGACTCTGGTCCTTAGAGGAAATAACAAAATCATTTCATATGAATTTTTTATTGAAACAATAACAAAGTTAATAACCAAAAGGAAGAGTTTTAAAATCATCAATGATCTGCCGTTTATCATATACAATTTGATATTTCTTAGTAAAACGTTTCGTCAATAATTCATGTCTCTTGGTTCTCTGGATTTTATGAGGATAAGTGACGGTCACTTCTTCCAATTCTTTAAAAATCATTTTCTCTAAAGCCTTCATTGTTACAATTTGAGAGGCTCGATGATTCAAAGTAAGACCTTTGACTTTTTGCACGCTCTTTCCAGTATCGGTTTCAAACGCATAATTCTTAGGCCCTCCGGACATGAATTTGGTAATGTGACCTCCCTCTAATTCGTCGGTCCATCCTCCTAAACTATTGACTATAGTAGGATTATATAAACCTTCCACGTGTTGATAAATAATACTGTCGGTATCGAAATAAAGAACCCGATCTCCTAATTTTTCTAAGGTGTCATAAGGTGTCATATAAATGTAAACGAGCATGAGCGGTAGTAAATGCAGCTAACACCACGTTTCCAAAGGGGCAGTCTTCGATGAAATCCTGTTTTTCCAGATAATTAATCAAGATCAGGTCGCGTTCGGGTTTATTCAAGTTGTTTAATAATTCGATTCCTTTGATTTCCAGAGTACTGTCCTGTAACATTTTGGTCAATTGTTCTTCTTCGCTCAAATATTCAATTTTAGGTAATTGAAGGCGCTGAGCAAATTTTCCCCACAAGCAATTCAAAAATAACTTGGCAATAGTTCGTTTCACGGGATTTTTCTCGATTTCTATAGGGTTCAACATCAATTTCTCTCGCTCAAATATATCGCGGACGTAAGCGGCCTGTTGTTCCTCGGTCTCGCAATCGGGGGGATATCCAGAGGCTTCCTGTTTGATTTTCAAAAACGTATCGATGTAACTGCGAAATAGATCTTGACTTTTTTCTGGAAAATGCCACACTTCGTAAATTTTCTTTAACTGGTATCCGCATTCTAATGCTTTTTGAAGTTCGGCAGTCACCCAAGTTCCCGTTATACAGCGTTCAGAATCTGTATGCTGACAGCGATAATGAGGATCTTGACAAAAAGTTTTTTGGGCACAAGTGCGACATAAGGGAAACAGTAATTTTCCTCCGGTACGATAAGGTAAAACGGGGTGATACAGACCCCGAGGGGGTTAAACCTGACATTGAATGAACCCGAAATAATTAGAAATCTCCTCAAAATTCTCCGTGATGATTTCTGGATGACCCATGGGAAAAGGTCTATGTTTCAAAACAAAAGGGTATAAAGAACAAACATCTACATATCTCATGTCTCCCTCGGTACAAAATAAACGCGTGGCATTGGTGCGCCCCCCATACAAAGCTTCCCTAGGATTCAAAGGGTCTTGAAAATTTAAATTGGCCACAAACTCTTGCAATTCAGAATTCTTTTTCATTTCCAAATCGTGTTCCCAAATAGAAACTACTTGATACCCCTGTTCTCTTAAATGATGTTCTCTAATTAAAGTCTGTTCGTACAAAGTCCCGTAAGTACAATCGACTCGATGAGGATGATTTTCATTCTCTAAATCAGAATGACATTTAGGGCATCCGTGCCAATAACACCCATGAAATTCGTACACGGTATTCGATTCTGGATCGTAACCGTCAACGGTATAGGGCCCTAAATTTATTTCTCCACCATTTTTAGCATGGTAAATGACCCGCCCGTCTCGACTCATCCAAGCTAACCAACGACAAGCTTTCATTGAAAATTGTCGTGCTGGGTCGTATCCCAAATTCGGTATGATGGCAATACTGTCTTCCGGCATGAATCCCCTTCGATAGGCTAAATTAGCAGTACTGGCAAAAGTAATGGCTTCTTGAAAGGGATTGACTTGTACCAAACTCTGTATAGTCTTTCTAAATTGAGCACAACACATTTGTAAAATATCTACATCAGAGATACAGTAATCTATGAATTATTTTTGAAAATCAAATACTTTTCCTATCTGTTGCTGATACCAATCATAAAACGCTTTTCGCCCCGAACAAGTCATGTCGTCAGGATTGTAGTAAGAAGCGGGGGGATAGGGACCGACATAATTCTGATTTTGCTCCGTATTAAAAAAATGGGGGAAATATCCTTTTTTCAATTCCTGAAATCCAAAAGCCGAAGGCATTTTTGATAAAGCAAAAGGCAAATAATTATAAGAATCTATAAATTTCAAACCAAGAACTTCCATGGATAAAATCTAAGTTCCGTTCATGATCACCGAGGGAGTAATACAAGCAGTATGCACCAAATAATTCAAAATAAATTGCCCGTCGTATCCCTTGAAATTGTGAGCTATGACAATAGCCTCTTGATGCAAAAGCTGAAATTGACTTTTTTGAGTGGCGTGAGGTTGGGCTTGAAAAAGCCATTCCATAAATTGTTTTAAAGTTTCGGGACCGCGAAACAAATGGCGTCGGGGGCCTAAATGTTCACAATGAGAACAGGGCTGATCTACCGTCAAATGATCACAATGCTGACACACACGATGAGCCACACATAAATTAGGAACATGAATCCCATTTTCTTGAGTACATTCAAAATCAAAATAGATGTAGATTTGAAGTGTTTTCCCTCTCTCTTTAAGAGTAGGTTTGACTTGTACAAAACATTGGTGATCTTTCTCGACCATTTTTCTACAAATCTTACACCATTTTCCATCCCCACATTTGTGATAAGAGAGTAATTTCTTACTCATCCATTTTTGACAGTGAGAACATCGATCCATTAAACTGCATACAGTAGTTTCAGAGTTTTTACCGTAAGGCTCTAAATGTCTCTGATGACAAATCTTGCTTTTAAAATACCCCTTACAATCAGAACAATAAAGGCTACTCCCATCAGGGGGGCAAGGCGTCTCTCCTAAACAAAAAGAACAACGGTGAGGACATTTGACTCTATGATCTTCTATGTTTCTATAACCAACATCACAATAATCGCAATAATATTGGTTTTCGGTCAATCCAGGCATAGACAAAATAGTATCGTAATGTTGCTCATCCAACAAAACATTCAAACATTTTCCATTTCCTTTTCCTTTGTAAATAGCCTCTAATTTCAGCCGAGAAGAGACCGTTTTAAATTGAAATATTTTCAATCGATATTGAGGAAGCAATACTTCTTGTAACTTGTTCCATTCCTCGGGACCGCAGGGTAAATTAGGATCACAGTGAGCTTGTTTCATCAACTCTAAAGCTTCTTTTTTCTGCTGCGGGGAAAGAATGTCATTCCTTTTGATACGATCCCACTGTTTTTTCCAACGGGCTAATTCCAAGGGATCCGTGGGGCGCTGACTGTGTAATCGAGCTACGACAATAGCTCGAGGGAGACAGAGATGATCACCTACATTTTCAATTTTCAATACCGATCTTTTCCCTTTCTTAAACTTTTCTTTGTTGGAATGTAAGTGTCTGACATTTTGTCCCCCGCTACCCAGAGGATACTTGACATGAAACAATTCAAATTCAGCCGATCTGTCGGTGAGAGTGAAATCTTTTTTCGATTGTTGCACCGCCTGAACTTTATTCAAAATAGTAGCTTCACTCAAATTCTTACATTGAGTAAATTCGTACCAAATCTCAGAATCTAAAGACGGATGCCGTAAATTCAATCTCAAATAATCGTTAGGATTACATTGCATGCGCTCTTTCACTTCTTTCAACATGTCACTCAATAAACGTTTCACAAAACCGCTATCTGATTTCTTGGGGAAAGGTCGAAAGCTGACCGTATACACATTTTGTTTCACTTTAAATTTGCGAGATTGTCGCCCCCTGTCTAACTTTACGTTGTAAAAGTCAGAAACCACTTTTTTCTTTACCGATTTGTTGACAGGTTTTTTTTTTCTTTTCTTTAAAAGTTTTAAATTTTGATCAATCAATCGATTTCTTTTATATCTCAACAAACGAGGTTTATTCAACAAAATGCTTTCGTCTACATTCATCTCTCTCTCGCTTTCAAGTGACAGATCCAAATGAAAATAAGGATTTAATAATGCTATAGTTATTTTAATCATAACACGTAAACATGTTTACGAACTCATTTCAAGGTCGCTAGACAGCTGCAAGTAAACATGTTTACGAACTCATTTCAAGGTCGCCAGACAGCTGCGAGCTGCTTAGATAAAAAAAAACTAGGTCACACAGGTGTTGTTGACTTAGCAGCTGCATGGACTGGAGTCACGTACACGGAGGGTATATAACACAGCGTTTCTCTTCAGTTCGTCACACCATTGAATGGATATCATTCAGAATCTTATCGCAGAGAAAATCAGAAGCAAATTATTTGGCACAATGGCTGAGGAAAATAAGAAAATCAAAGAAGAACCAATAGACGAAGAAATGACAGAGATTGAACCAGCCAAGAAGTTTGGATTCTCCGAGGAAACAGAAGAGAAACCAAGAAGGCTCCCAGAAATCCACTACTTGACCCAGCTTTTGGATTCTCCGAAGAGAAACCATTTACTCTAAAGGCTCCCAGAAATGAAGGCGGAGAAACTTACTTAGACATACTGAAAAGAGAAAAGGAAGAAGACAAAGAATTCTACAGAATGATCTGCATCCAAGAAAAAAGAAGACTAGCTAAGAACCCTCACATAAACACAGGAACCTTTGGACCCGGAACAGGTACAAAATCCCTCTATGAAAAAATACAAGACCTGCTCAAGGACTACTATTATCCTGAAAACGAGTTCAACAGGCTGAAATTAGACGTCGTTCTAGCAGAAAAAATGAAGGAAGAAACTGAAAAAGAACTGCAGATCACCAGACAAGAACTACTAAAGGTCACCGAAAAAACCACTAAAAAAATAAAGGAATTGAAAGAAGAAATCCAAGACCAGGAAAAAGAAATTGAGGAACAGGAAAAAGAAATAGAAGAACTGGAAGAAAAAATCGACAACCTGAAAAAAACTCCTCCCCTACACTTCTCCGAGGAAGAGTACAAAAGGCTATACACCTTCAAATGGATGCTAGAAAACGAACTAGAGAGAGCAGAACAGAAAAAGGCAGAACTGGAAGGACAACTGACCGAAAAAGAACACGAACTACAGGAAACCAAAGGCCAACTTGAAGAAAACAGACAGATAATGAAACGCATGGAATACGAAATGGAAACTTATTGGGACGTGGATTTCATGCAAAAAACAAAGGAATTGGAAAAACAACTGGAAGAAAAAGAAAAAGAACTACAAGAGTACAAAGAAAAAGTCAAAGAAATGGATTCACTCGTCCAGAAAATGAAAGAGGAAGTACAGAGATCCAGACAAGCCTTCTATGACGCAACAGACACCGGATATTTCAGAGCCATTCAAAACGAAGCTGAACGACAAACCCTAAATGCCAAAGAAAAATTGGCCTTCATGGAAACAGAACTGGAGAAACTCAAGAAAGACAAAAAGGAAAACATTCAAGTATTCGAAGAAATACTGGACGAAATACTCCCCCACATCAAGAATATCACTCAAAAAACTTTCACCGAAGCTGAAGAATGGATGGAAGCAGCAGCCACAGGAAAACAAAGAGAATCATGGAGTATCTACGTCGAGCCCAAAATCGCCACGGAAGAAAAATTCAAAAGTCTCAAGGAACTCTTGACTGAACATTGCAAAAAGTTCTGCTTCGTCAGAAACGGAAGAACCCATAACATCAGCGGGGAAATTCAACTCAAAAAACCACTCAGCATCGACCAACTGAACGAACTCCTGGGACCAAACATCTATCTGAACGGAGGACCCAAAGAAGAAGACACCGAGAAATGGGGTATGGCAGCTAAGTTCAATGAAAAGGATTACTTCTCTATCTACTTCACGGACGAAACCAAAAAAGGAAACAAAGCAGCATGTGAAATCTTGAAATAGTGTGAAAATGAACATTTCCGAGTGAAAAAAAACTTTGTTCTTTTTAATACTTGTTCAATTTGTTCAATTGTTCATTTGCTCATTCAATAAAATATAGTTTTCTCTCTATACTGTCTTGTTTACCTCATTTGCATAAAAAGTGCACTCAGTTGACCCCCCTATCTAGGCCCCTTATACTACTGTTGACCATTTAATTTCAGTCAATGTTTGACAGAACATATTATCCACTTCACGTTAATGATACACTGTTCATTAAAATTAAAAAAAAAATATTCATACACTAAAAATAGAGTATTTATAAGGGATTTTAGTTCCACACAAAAATATTAATATGTAGTTTAAATAGAAAGTGTGCTAAAAATGGTGATATAATAAAAGTAATACATGTACGAATTAAAAATATAAAAACAATAGTCAATAATAACATGCAATCAAATGATTTTGTATCAACAAAGCTTGTCCAGATAAAAAAAAAATATATGATTTATTACTAAGCTAATTTAGCTAATTTAGTTTTTCTCTAATTTGAAAAAACCCAAAATGTCAGCATTTCTAGAAAAAAAATCTTTAGTCATGTGTTTATAATCAAATTAAGAAATAAACTTTAATTAATAACAAGTACAATTGTATTTCTTTTGTAGAGGAGTTTCACGTTTTCCATTTCAAAAAGTAAATAAAAACAAAAGGCCCTGACGGTCACCTGCGTTTCATAAACGGACCAATCAGAGAGTCTCATGTTTGCATTTTGAGCTTCATTTTCTTCGGTCTGAGCCATAATCCGAGACATCTTTGTTAACTCTGCTTTTATTATTTCCTGGGATGGGACAAGGGTGGGGGGGGGGGGGGGCAGGAGACTGAGGAATATCGGATTATCTTTACCCTAAAGCTCCAGAAGCCAAATTTGTAAACCTTTCTTAAAAAGAGAACTGCATGCATTTAATGGTAACTTGTCAATGAGTAAAATAAAATTCTGTACCCGAGAATGTTGTTGATTTAATGGCCTCCACTATTTAGGCACATTGGTCCCCGAAGGCTTCATGGACATCATAACCATGCATTTTAAAAAAGGAGATTTTTGAAAATACTGCCTTAGTGCATATTTTGCCACCCATGAAGTCTCCTGCAGAGTACCCGTAATAAATTCACAATTTGAATTTCTCTCATATTAGTGATGTTTCCTTTCAAATATAGAAGTAACTGGCTTTATAATATTAAACAAAGGTTAAAAAGGTAAAAATAAGTGTTAACCGACGTCAGACGAAGACAAATAGAAATAAGTCATCCGACTGACGTTGCAATTATTTCGTTTGACAAATGATATAAACGAACTAAAAAAAAATGGAATAAACGTGCAGTGATATACGCTTTCATTAACAATGATGTGATCGATGTGTTCTTTGTAAGTCGTACGATTATTTAATAAAAGTGTTAGGATTTTATGAAACTACATGCCTGATGTTACTTTGATAAATATAAAACTGAAAAAAACCCTTTCATTTACCCTTCCTTGAGGGTAGTCTTGATAGTTGACAATTTTTGTCAATTTATGAAATTGAACCCAATAAGAGTCCGTTGGGATTTTTTTATATACTGTCCAATGTTTTTTGTTTTCTTTTTACATATGTGACAACTAAATCGTCATCAAAAGGTAAAATCAAGGAAAACATTGTTTCCAACTGGCTTGGTCCAGGGACTACTGTAAATGTATAACATTTGGCTGTGTATCTATTTAGCGGTTTTGGGGGGGGGGTTGTTTTGTTTTTTTTCTTTTGGCGGAGAGCAGGTTCCACTAAATCAAGTACCTCGCCAAATGATTTGCAAGTACGTGTATATGTCTAAATATATCTATTAAAAAATGTGCTAAATAAAATATACGCACACTTACTGAAAATCTTCATTCCGCGTACACTCTAAATAGAATACGTTTACAGTATATAACTGTTATTACTACGCTCAATCTGTCCGAATTTGGCACATAGCTTTAATAATTAATCTCAGCTTTGATTTTTTAAAAATAAAATTAAACTACTTTTGACAATGCAATTTCTTGACTCGTCTACAAAAAAAAATCAACTCAGTAGATAATAACGAAAATTGAAAAAAATATGCAATTCTAGTAAAACCTTAGTTATTCAATTTTTTTCTTCAGGATTTGAGATTATATTTATATGTGTTTAAAAACTTTTCCCGGAAAGGTGCTTTTATTTTAAAACCTAGGCCAGGATGTTCCAAGTTTCAAGATCTAGCATGTTCTAAATTCTAAATGATGCAGAGAATGTAAAAATGCTTTATTTGATTGTTTTGCGGCATACATGTAAGTCTTATCAACCGTTATACTTTCTCACACAACAATTGTTGGTGTTTTCTGTTTCTTGCATGCATTGTAAAAAAAAAAAAAGAACATTGTGCATGGGTGGCGTATTTAAAACCACCCTCCCCCTCAAAACACGGCAAAGTACTTATAATTTACGATGTGCAACTCATTGTAGGGTAGGGGCAGCCAAGAATGACTACTAACAAAATGGGAGAAGTCTGCCATTCTGCTGTTTGATATAAATTTAGTCGATACAGGATCAATGCAATGTACAAAATCAAAAGACAAAGAAAAATTTTGAAAATCTCGCAAATTATACCGTCAACTAGTCCCCCTCCTTAAAAGAAACACCTCTCTCCTTTCAAGTTTGTTTGTAAAATGGTACATATTTTTGGTAAAAATGTATTACATAAGCTGGTCTAAATGTCATATCAATATACCAGTTTTTGAGTTAATCTCAATGAAAAATAAGAAACAGTGAAAAAAAACCCCAAATCTAAATAATAATAATAAGAGGAAAAGAGATAAAAACAATATGTCTCCGTTTTAGAAAAATGGAGACATAATAACCACAATCCGTACATTGTATGTTTTTTTTTTAATTAAATTATATTAATTGTTTTTGCTTGTTTGTTTGTTTGTTTTTTAATAAATGATGAAATAACGAAATGATATTGAATGGTAAGCTACAGTTAACAACAACGTAAATGTTGTTGTTCCAAAACTAAATTGTAATATTTCTTTCACTCTCATTTTCTTAAGTTCTAATTAAAAAAAAAAAAAGAAACCTTCGGCAAATGAACCAAATTTTCTAAATAATTATTTCTTAACAGACGAGGAATTTTCAAGTCTTCCCCGTAAGTTTAAAGACGTTTACGAACATTTTGATTATTAGAGGCTAAACAGAGGGTCGCGTATGTATATTCATGTAGTAACTCATTGTTGTCAACATAACAATTTTGTAGATCAGTCCATTGTTTTTGAGGTTTATTGTTTTTACATTTTATCTGTGCTTGGCAATGTCTGCTCCTTGTTGTTTTCACGATATCTGACTATTTCCAATCCAAGGGTATTTAGAATCTTAGCAATCTTACAAACGTAAGTCACTTGGGAAGATATTGCAATAGCGATTCCAATTCCCAAAGCTTTATCTGGTTTACCATCTTCCACAACAAATACACCAGATCCAGAATCTCCAGGCTTAAAAAAAAGCTGATCTTCCCCAGCTATTTTGTCAACAACATAGAGATTGTAAAATGGAAAACGATTCATAGAGCCAAGGGGTTTTTCAAAGAGAATAGACTCCATTTTGTTGCTAAGGAGACCAAATGTTAATCCGGTTGTTCTTCCTGTCTTCCTTACCCTTCTTTGAAAAATGTTATTGTCCTCATCAATAACATCAATCTTTTCTTTATCTGCAAAAAAATTAATGAGTAGTTTTTAAATTATGTATCAAAAAACTTTATCAGAGGTTATTGTTTATCTTTTACTTTAAAAAATGGGATATCTATTCATATTTCAATGTAATTCTTAATTTTGCTATTTTGTTTTTAAATTTCGTGTTTTCTTTAAAAAAAAACGTGATATGTTTTTCATAAATTCCTTAAATTAACACAAATAAAATGTTTTATTGTTTTGATTTAAGAAATGTATAAGTAACATTAGACAAAAATTTCATTGTTCCTTTTTTTATTACAATGATGGACTTAAAGGGGCATGGTCACGATTTTGGTCAAATTCTATTTTCTGTTTTTATCATTTACAATGCTTTAAAATTGCATTTCTAATAATCAAATGAAATTGAGAGTCAGTCGTAGAGATATAAGCAAGATACAGGGCTCACAAGTCTTTGTCATGTAAACAAGGCTCGTGCCGTGCTTTGTTTACTTAGGTTCAATATAACAGTAAAAAATCTTTTTTCAAGCTGATTTGTCTATCTTTTTCTATCTATCTTCTATTCATTTTAAGCATACATAAACAGTTTCTAACGTTTAACACATTCATTTTAGGTCTAAAACTGAAAATTTTACTTCAACATTCAAAATGTAAACAAAAGCTTAGGTTACATAGTAAAGAATTGTAAGCTCTGTAACTCGCATAAAACTCAACGAATGACACTCAAATTTTGGTTGCCTATTAAAAACTGAAGCATTGTAAACATTAAAATCGGAAAAATAATTGTTGACCAAAATCGTGACCATGCCCTTTTAAGTCTCATAAGTGTTTTAACCAAATGTGCTAAAACCCCTGTCAAATTTCCAAAAACGATCAACGGCAAAAATGGTATTTTTTTTAAGACAGTCGGCAGTTCATCACACGTTGTCTTGGCCGATATCGACCTCTTTTTTCGTCGGACGACCAATTTTGTGTCCGTCGTGCTATTTTTTTCTGCGTCGATGGCCGATTTCTTCAAGTGAAACAGACGTTGAATAGTCCGTCGAGCAACCCTCGATCATCGTCCGATCATCGGCAGACAGTTTGATATGTCTGTCGTTGGTCGGTCGACATTTAGGCATTTCGACTTCCGCCGGTGTAAAGCAGAATAATGACCCCTGTAGAATAATGACCGGGGGTCATTTTTCGACGTAGATTAATGACCTCTCGATCATTATACTATGCAGAAAAATGACCCTTTTGCCTGAAGAATAAGTGTCATTTTCATAAAAAAAGAGCACACTTTACGTAAAGTGAACCCTGTAGAATAATGACCTCCTCATAAATTTAAGTTTTTCATTTCCATTTCTTGTTATCTGTGAAAAAGTATTTTGCAATAGTGTAATCTTTACTTCATTAAACAGACAGTAACAGAAGTTATAATTCATATTCAATAAAGTAAAGGTGAAAGAAAGGGTATATTTTAGAAATGAAAAAAAAAATCCGTTATAACAAGATACCGTACATGTATTTCATTATTACGAGTGAAAACACATCAAAATGTTTTCGAGATACAAGTCACTAAATAACAAAATTCTGTTTATTGGCGATGAAAGAGTAGACTCCTTATTGATCATGATTTATATTTCCATTGACATTTAAAATCCCACCCCCCCCCCCCCCCCCCCCCCCTTACTACGAGCTTCTGAGTGTGCAAGTGCAGTACACGGAATTAATGATTAAAGCAAAATTATGAAAAGTTTACTCCATTTTTAGGAATTACTACTCGAGTGATCAATCTATAAAAACTTAAGCACTAAAATACCTTGTTCGCAGTCAAAACAATATATTTGATCAGTGTTTATTATCTATTTTAAGATATATTACTATAGTCACGTACTCTTCAAACAATTGCTCTTAAAATAATGTTCTATTCATGATCAGGAAATACAACAATATAACAAATGATTATTGTTCGTTAATTATGACACAAACTCTCTGAGAGAAAAAGTTAATAATTCATTGTGTAAGAATGTGTTTTTCTTTTCTTTTTTTAATTACGGAATGGTAATGCAACACCTGTACAGATTTCTGATCGCACTCTTGTAAAGACATGGGCTATTCGTTGCGGATGGAATTGTAAAGTCGCGATAAAATATAGTTCAGCAAGCTCTGCATAAGTTTTGTAAATCAAATATCGTATATATTATTATTATTCATGGTAAAGTAACATGTATACAGTTCAGCAGAATTCTTCGTCTGTGCAGCGTCATTTTCCCGCCATATTTTGACGAGAGAAGAAACCTAATTGTTAACAATCAATTTGTGTCAATGTAAGTGTGTTTGCTACGGATATGAAAAACTATATGCGGCGATTTCTTAACAAGTTCGGTATTTTTAACTTCAAAACCTGCTGAGCAGAGTGATAATTCAAGTACTAGTAATAAATTTTAAAGTCAGATAGATATCTTGGATATGGGGTAACCCATATCTAATCTTGTTTATGGCGGGGGTCATTTTTTTTTTATGGGGGTCATTTCTCTTCATGTTTGACATGAAGAAAAATGACCCCTGAGTCTTTTTTCTTTAAAAAAGTCCAATTATTCTACAGCTTTGGGGGGGGGGGGGGCATTATTCTACGTCGAAAAATGACCCCTAGTCATTATTCTACTGGGGTCAATATTCTTCTTTACACCGGCAAACTCCGATTACCGATCGAAAATCGACCAAGAGTCTACTGGTCTACCTGTCCATTTTGACAAATCGGCCAATGGACGACCAATTGTATACGAATTACGTTTAACATCTATCGTCTACCAGTCGATCAGCGGCGGCCAGGCGGATGAAGCCATACTTCACACTTTTTTTCGTCGGTTAATTGAAGCAATGCCCACGTGGATACATGTACATATGAATACTCATCAATTGTGAAATTGTTTGTGTAATCGGCCGACCGTAAAAATCTGGCTCAAAGTTCGATGATCGAGCGATGATTTACCGACTAATAAATATCTTTTGACGATGTTTCATGTTCTAATATATATATATAAGACCGCGCCGTCCGATACCGGTGTCAGGCGATCATGCTTCTGCAGCCGGCGATGCGAGGTAAGTTTGTTTGCCCGAACATGGGCTTAAATGTGACCTAAGCATAACGTCTTTTCCATCGGCGGCCTTAAGCAACCCAGAAGTTCTGGACGAAATTCAACCATACCGGAAATGTTTGTGATATAAAGCAAGGGTCAAGGTCTCGTGTCGCAGCCAGAGGTCAAGATCAATGCATTGTTCCCAACTACTTGAAGATATCTTGAAATCAGTCACCCCAACAATAAAAAGTATTTTCAAGCCTGTAGAGTAATGCAAACTTGAAGACAGTAAAATAGTTTATCCTTACTTAACAAACAAAGCACATTTTACATTTTTACAATTTTTTTTTTTACAAAATTGTGTTAGACAATTTGAGACAAACTGGGTTCCACAAATGTGGAACGTCAATATCTCATATCCACCTCGTATATATTTCAAAATGAGATTATTATCGGACGCGGAAAAATCAGTCTTATAAATAACGTCAACTACATTTGATATGCGTTTTTCCATTTCAGGTATAAAACTCGACTTTAGGTGTTCTTTATAAGCCATGGTGCAGCATGACTGAGGTAATGTTTTTGTTGATAATAAAAACAATGTAAGCATGTTAACATGAAAATGTAAAAAAAGGAATTATTAAAATATTCAGCTTTGCTTTGTTAAGGTCGAAAAACACACAATATACAAATACCTTCTTTTCTACATTTGGTCTTTACTGCTGCAAAATCCAGACCTTCAGGTAACGACGAATAGTTGCCGTAGAATGCATTCATAACTTGTCCAACTATATAGTTATTTTCTTCGTTATCTTCCCACGATGGGTGAACAATGTCATGTGTTTCATTTCGGAGAGGATGCTCTGACAATAAATTGTTTTCCTTGTATAATTCTTGACAATTTTCAATTGCAACATGTGCTGCTGTTAGAAATCCATTTTCCTTGGAGTCTTTTGATTCAAACATAAATCCAACTGATCCAAAACCTGCATGTGTTGGTCTTCCTATACTACAGCCGTATTGGGGATAGTTTGCGATTGTTGTTCTACAATTTTCAGTGCAACTTCCAAGCATGATAAAGTCTTCCCTAAGATAACACGGCCAACCTGCAAGAGTCTCCGGTAATTTTTTTTCTCCAAATGGTATAAGAGTTTTGTCTAAACAGAAAAATATAACACATGGTTGTTCTAGTTTATCACCATTCAAACGTCTACCTATTCGAATACCGATAATGTTAGAATAACTTGCATACAATTTATCGGTATTTTTCCGAATAATTTTTTCCAATTCTTCTCTGGTTGATCTGTCAATTTCAGGAGCTTCTCTTTCAAGAGCTTTTATTTTTTCAATTTCTTTTGGCATCTTATTTGTTTCTCCAATGATCACAAATTCAAAATCTGTGATCTCCAATTTACATTTTTGCTTAAAAGCCTCTTTGGACTCCTCTGTATTATCACCTGAAAGATAAACTTTTACAACATGTTTATTATCTTTTTTGCCAGCAATGCACTTGTAAATAGATGGATATTCATGCAATGATGCTTTCTCCTCAATGACTTCTCTTTTGATCCATTCATCGATTTCTGCAAGGAGAGAAGAAATGTTATACTTGAAACATGTTATTAATTCAAATAATACCTTTTTTTAAAAGACAAATTTTATTTGGTTTTCCATACAAAATGTGCTTGTCAATTTTCAGTAAATAGAATGATGTAAATTAATACATAGCATTGCAAAAAACTGTTACACAAATGTCAAAATAATGTAAAAAGTTATCTAGATCATTTACAAAAATGTGGCGTGGTTGCCATAGAACCAACATTTAGAATAGAATTGGATCACGCTCCAGTCGTTATTTGGCAGAGCAAAGTCTTACATGCAGCTGGAGGCTGTACAACTGAGTAACAAAATGACCAATACTTAGTCCGTCAATCAATATACACGTATAAGTTTGTTTGAGAAAGAAATATATAGAACTGATTAATTGTATACTGAACTTTTACTCTTACTGTAACAATAAAAAGCTAGAACAATTCAGGGAAGCAGAATAAAAGTGGAAATTTTAATTGAGAACAACATCTGGTAATTGAATTATATAAGAAATATACTTCGTGTATAAAGATGACCGTTTGAACTACTTCATGGACAGGTCAGTATTTCACTCTTACGTTTTATTTGATATATATGGAGTTTCCTGATATCAAATTAGAACTACAGGATGTATAAATAAACGTTTCCTTTGCATTGGGCTGATTATACTTTGATATCGATTTGATTATAATATCTCAAAATGTGAAATGTTTTTGTTCAAGCCATTCAAAAGGTGTAATATTGACAAATTTGACGTCTTGATTTAGTACTTCTTTGATCAGGTTTGAAATTGTTTGTTTTCATTTTTGCCTAAAAAAATAAATAAAAATCCTTCTCTGAACCTTGAAGGTTTTTTGTGACTCTAAGTGGGTGAGAGTCATCAACTACCCTTGGATGGGACATCAGTCCATCGCAGGTTAACTCCCAGCGGGAACCCGATTTTAGCTTGTTTGAGACAATTTAGATAAATTACATTGTCTAAGTGCACAGCATACAGTATCAAGTGACCAAAGCGGGGTTTGAACCAACGACCTGTGGGTTACTGGCCTAGCGCCTATGACCACTGAGCCATGCGTTCCCCTTTATAATTATCTATATTGTTAATCGTATTTGTTATTTGTAATTATTATAATAAGGAAATATTTCCTTTAGCAACTTTTTTATCATTCTTTTTCTCCATCCTGTATTTTCCGATTACATTTTCCGCACTCTCATGCCAAATTTCCACAAATGTGAATCGTTCTTAATGTGCATTTACTTACAAGGCCGAGTCTAATTATTTCTACCCTAGATATTTTTATGAAATTTGTTGTGTGTAATGTTTTTTCTATATCAATTATTTATCAATAAAAATATTTACTATCCCAATTTTCTAGGGGGTCGTCTCGAAAGTTATCAATTTCAACTAGTAATTTGTTCAAAAAGCGAGAAAGTTTCACATTTTCCAACATTTGTTTTGTATTTTTGACCTAAGGATTCTATTTTTGCTTTCCAATATATGAAAACTATGGAAAAAGTTACCAAAAAATGAAATAAAAAAAATGTTTACCTCGTGGTTTGGTCCAGGAATTATATCAATTAAACATGCCTCCAAAAAATAAAATTGGCTTACTGCAAGATATATTTTGACATAAAACATTAATTTTTACCCCAATAACGCTTCTAAAATGATCTTTTTCTTAATGCTCCATCAATAAATTCTTCATTTAAAAATCAATCGGTGCCTCGAATAATTGAGCTTTTCATAGTTTTCTTTGTCTTTTTGCAAACGTTAGAATACGCGTTAGCGTCATTTTAGCATTTTTCTCCATCAGACTCATAAAATCACTATTTCTCAACCAATAAACTTTACATATGATGACAATTTTGTAATCAATCTGAATAAGTTATAAGATTCAATTCTTATCATACTGTCGTTTTGGGTTTTCGTTTGCAATAAAAAAAAAACCTGCCTAATAGGGGCATGCATGATAGAATACTGCTTATTGTACTGCATATGATTTGACAAACCCCGGATGATAAAAAATAATTCTGTGGAATCATGATATATTTCTTCATAAAGAAAGATGTTTTTGTTCCTCGAATAGAATCTGGTACGAGCCAAAAATTCCACTCTTTTCACTCACATCCCTTGATTAAGAATATATATATATATATATATATATATATATATATATATAT
>WFKH01011926.1:67379666-67412305 GCA_016163765.1 Magallana hongkongensis
TCGTGTTTTCTTTTTTAATTTTTATCTATCTATCTATCTATCTATATATATATATATAAACCACAAGTGAAAAGTTATTTCATTTCAGTTAAAATAAATGTACCTTTTGTTTTCCTCTGTGATAGTCTTTTTACATTTTTTTGAAAGACTTTTTTGTATTTTTGTGTTTTTTATTAGGTCTTAACATCACAATGTAAAAGCCCATTCATTTTGTTCTGTTTTTATTATTTTATTATTTTCCATGCCAGCCATGCGTGATTCTTTTTTTACGACTTATCAATAAGCATCATATTTCATGTTTTTCATTCACATCATCAGCTCATTAGACCCTTGATCTTATTTAATATAACATTTGCGAGCGTTACTTAACCTTCTTTGCTCTTCTTCTGACTAAAATCACACAATCTTATTTAATAAAACGTGTTACATGGGTGTCGTCTAAATATCTGTAGATGGCGAGTGGCAAAGTATAAACGACCACATGGCGGATTACACATCTTTATCATAGTTCATTGCAGTAGTGATTAGACAATCTGTTCCCCAGCCTTTAATTTTGTAGCCTTAATATCAGAACAGAAATATTACAGTAATATTACCATTTAAAGAAGAAAACATTTTAAGTTCAGCATCAAATACCGTGTAATATCCGACTCTCACCCGGATAATTGACAAATACAGTTAAGAACGACATTAATTAGTCTTGGTAAAACATGCCAAAAAAGACTCTGGGACACAGAAAACATATGAGTTGAGTGAAAAACATATACCATCGTAAAAATCAGAAAAAAAAATGTTGTAAACGTTAAACACAAGGCTTGGACATTGTCCTTCTATTGATACCGGTCAAAGGCTGCACGGCGCGCGCATTCCAGGAGCCCCAGCCTACATTGTTTCGCTTATCCACTACCACCGCCACGTTTGTTTTTTTGTTGTTGTTTTATGGGGGGTTTTTTTTTTTTGGGAGGGGGCTCTTCCTTCTATCCTCGGGCGTCCGCCCGAGTACTACAGCAAAGTCATCTGTTTAATTCTTTCTTAGAACCTGACCGATCCAGTTCCATCTCTGTCGCCTAACATGATGTTTTCTGCCTCTGCCATCTCCAAAACTGTCGTGTTTGGGATTTATTGCTGCCATCTGATCTTTAGAATTTTTCTTAGGCACTTGGTCTGAAAGGTATATATCCTCCTTTCTTTGTCTTAGTGAGCTTTCAAGTCTCACATTCACACAGCAATAGAGACAGGACCAGGCTTGAAGAGGGAGTCTTTGGTCTTTCTACCTATAATCGTGGCCTTCCACATGTTGTCGAGCCTCCTGAAGGATACACCGGCCATTGCCATTCTCTTCCTGATGTCAGTCCTTCTCCCGCCTTCCTTGGAGCCAAAGTATAAGAAACTGTCAACTTCTGCTGCTTCACTATTTATTATTATCATCGTTAGGCTGGTTTTGCACTTGCTGATCACCTTCAGCACTTTGCATTTCTTGGCATTCAGTTTCATCACCACTTTTGCTGAGCGCGGGTATGTTAAGGCTGCCCGATTGATTTCACAGCGATGTGTAGAAAGTCACTTGTCTGTACTTCATAAAATATGTCGTCATAGTATACTTTGAGGTCACGATCTGTATTCCTTTCAATCGTTCTTAGGGAATGTATCGTATTGTAATAAGTGAATTTTCTTGTACATTATAAAACCGCTTGATTCCTTTAGATAGACGCTGTTGTAAATACTAGTGATACTAAATTCCATATCACCAATATTGAGTATCAAAAAATTAAAAGTTTTAAAGCTTCGTATTTAGATGAATAACTATTTATAAACTAATGGTTTGGAGACTCACCCTGCTATGTATAAACTAATGAATGTTGATATGTATATGCAAGTAAAAAACAGCTTGGCGCAAGTGAAAGATCAATACAATCTTAGTATATTTTACGTGAAATTGGGAGAGAAAATAAGTACCAATGTTAATCTTGCTGGGGAAAACCTACCAATTGACCCGATTTTGTGTAAATCGAGCTTAAAAGGTAAAAATGTTTTGACAATTTTTCAAATGAACGGAATATTTATATGAACCCCCAACAAAACTGCAAAATACATTACTTATCGAAGGATTTTTCATAAAAATATTTTTGATTTAATGTCATTAATCACTTGCGCCGATGCGATTTATATAGATCTTTTAGCGTGTCAGGATAGGCCCGTCACGTGCTTAAGAAGAATATATGATGTCACAAAAATGCATCAAATATAGTGTTGGATATCACTGTTAATTTATGTAATAAAAGATTAACGAAATTCGCTCGGTTAAAGTATTTTTTTGATAATTCAAAAACAGCCTTAACATAGCCGCGAGTCGCCTTCCAGCTTTGTTGTCTTAGACTGCAGATTGTTCATCTTTGATGACAGTAGGGCAATGTCTGCAAAGTCAAGGTCTTCAAGCATAGTGTTGAAGTTTCAGCGAATTCCCGTTCTCTTTCCGTTGACTGTCTGTTGCATTACCCATTATATTATGAAGAGGAACAATAATGCAGCAGGGTTGTTTGACTCCGATTATCACCGGAAAAGGGAATGTGATATCGTTGTCCTAAATTACAGAGCACTGGAAATCATCATACATGGTTTTGACCATCTAAATAAGTTTTTTAAGCATTCCATAGTTTTTCATGACGACTCATAGGCTGTCTCTGTGTACCGAGTCGAATGCTATCTCAAAGTATACAAAGTGGATGTACATGGTAGCAGACCATTTCGTTTGCCTCCTCCAGAATATTCCTGAGATAAAAGATCTGACTGACAGTCCCTCTCCATTTCCGGAAAACTGCCTGCTCTTTTCTAAGAGCCTGTATTCTGTTGATGAGGATTCTGATGAGTACCTTGCTGGCTAATGGCAGCATAGTCACTCCCTTCCAATTACTGCATTCCTGGAAGTTGCGTTTCTTGGGAATTTTGCAGATCAATCCCTTTGTCCCTTCCTAAGGCACATTTTCTCTTTTCTTATGTGGTCAAAGGTGTGTTTCAGTTCTGACTGATCTGATCAAGGTTTGCTTTTAACATATCTGCTGTTATTTGATCTGCTTCAGGGGCCTTCCCATTTTTTAGCATCCTCAGCGCAGTTCTTATTTCCTGCCTGGTGGGTGTCTCTTCTGAAATGGCTAATTAATCTACCTATTCATATTTTCCTTGTGGTGGTGACTCTTGGGTGTCCCTGTTGAGCACTTCCTCGAAGTATTCCATCCATCTGGCAAGTCTAGCTTCTTTATTCTTAAAAAGATCCCAGTCTTTGCTCTTTACTGCCACTGTTTGTCAGTTACTCCTTCCTGTCAGCTGTTTTACGATGTTATACAGCTCCTTCTGTCTTCCAATTTCGTCTGATTTTCTGCTATCTACCTCCTTTTGTCTTGTCTCATTCTTTTCTTGACTGCTTTTTTTTTTCTCGGTAATCCTCCATCAATCTGGTTTTGACTCATTCTGATTTTGTTCTGTCTATCTTTGCTTTTATGTTTTTCCTTTCATCTATCAGCTTCGAAGTGTTTATGCTGACTTAGGGCTGGCTGTTTCCTTTCCCGAAGGCTTATACTTCCTCTTCTTTTTTCACATATGCCATCTTCTGCTATTTCTACCTTTTCTCGATATCTTCAGTATCTTCTCTGTGTCTACGATTTCCTGTAGCTCCTGATAGAATTGACCTTTCTCTTCCCCTTTCTTTTCATTATGTGGTGCATATCCTTGTATGTTTGTTACTCTCATATATAGAATCATGCTGTTATGAGTCTGTCGCTTATGGTGTCCATTCTAAGCGTGACTTCGCTGCCTGATGACTGATCATTATGGCAACTCTATCCACATATAGTTCTTCGTTCCCGCTGTAGAAGATGGCTGGCCTCAGGCCAGTCTAATACTCCCAGCTCCTGTCCATCGGCACTCACTGATTCTTAGTATTTCTAGTTGATATCCTTCAATCTCTGTCGCAATTTATGCTGATGCTCCTTCGCTCTCCATGGTTCGTACATTACAGCGTCCGATGGTGATTGTTTGTGATGGTGTAACAAGGGATTTATTCGTATTTAGTCGGACGTTGGGCTTTCTAAAGGTTTTCACTCCTCCTCGTCCTACTGCCAATGATGGCGAATCTGCTTCACCCGGTCCGTTTTGCTCTTTGATGTATATTGCTTCCGTAACTGTATTTTTTTTCTGGGAGCCTCCTGCCCAACCCCCAAGCTTGGAGGCTTAGTAGTTTTCTGTTAGGATGCCCTTCCCTTAGTCACGTATTCCGGTCATTTGAAGGCGCTGGAGTCTCGCCTTTTCCCAATCTTACTCTGTAGCATTACAAGAATCATCAAAGCGGAGAGGTGCGCCATTTGACTTGCTGACAAAATCTATTTCAGAAGGTTGGCATTAAGGTATCGGATGATCAATTGAGCCTGAGGGCTCGGTAGATTACGGAGATTTATAAAGGTTCAGAATGAATTCTGATGAAACATTTCACACGGTTCTCGCACGCTTTGCTCGTAACGCTTTACACACGCCTGACCCGAAATTTACGACTTCGTTGTAACGGTAACAACATTTTTTTTCATGCAGAGATTTTGCTGAATAAACAACTCAACAATTTGAATTTTATATATATATATATATATATATATATATATATATATATATATATATATATATATATATATATATATATATATACACGTATGTTTAGATAATTGATAAATATCCAGCTTATCATGTTATAAATAAAGGATATCTATATGGAGTGAGGTTATATTTGCTTGATCCAACGAATTGAACTTATGTATAAATTCGCGAGGCTATGCCATGCCAATAAAACCATTTGAACGAGTTGGATTTAGCGAATATTAAATCACACAATTATACATGTACATGTTCAAAATATTTCATACGATTTGATACGATTAATGATACAACGTTGTGTTTAGAGGTTATTGTGACCTTGCGCAATACAATTTATACTCTGTCCCGAGTTTTTGCTTCCACCACTTTTTGCTTGATATTTCGATAATCATAAATACCTTTGTGTTCTAACTACGTTCATCCACTAATATGAAAAAGGTCCAGATTATCTGTTTTGAAACGCACCCTCTACCGCTTCAGGTTTCAATACACATCCCAAAATAGAAAGTCTACGGGGATTTTGCATTGCATCAGCCATGATTTAGCCCGGATGATAACGTTGAAAAATTGTGCGAGGTATTCCGAGTGAGTTCCGAATGGAGAAAAGATGTAAACATTTCCCATTATAAATATCCGTAAGAAATTTGTTTTCGTTCCTGTGAACTTTCATGAGTGAAAAATGATAATTTGTCAATGAAGATATCTTGGATATTTTCCCTTTTATCGATTTCAACAGCATTTCTTTCACAGGTATGTGTATTTTTATTAAAAATCAACAAAAAGTGATGGAAGCAATAACTTGGGACAGACTATAGTACTTTATTTCGGATATAAATATAGCTGTTTTAATGTCAAGTGTCATTGAAATAGGCCTGGAAATAATCTTTATTCTCAAAATATTTTTTCTTAGAGCTTTAATTCTCAAGACTTGAATAGTCAAGTTTGTTCATAACAAGTTGCGAATGCTCGTTAGTTTGAACACTTTGAAGCACACTTATTGCTGCCAATAAAGTCGTTTTAACCAAAAAAGTTAGGGAAATGTTCTTTATGACGTCCAAAAAATGTGTAATCCTTTTCCAAATATACTTATAAATGCATTGATTAGCGAGTTAAAACTATCCCTACATTGATAATCAATTCAAACAAATGATATTATTTACAACGCTGTCATCAGTTATAAAAAAAGAAGTGAAAGACCGGTCCAACTGCACAGCTTTCTATGACGTCATATATGTCTCTTAATGACGCAAGTGAACATAGAGTAGGCTATCTATAGCAGTTTTAAAACAACGAAAATTAGAGATTATCTATAGGTAAATGGAATATGATTGAAGAATTTTTTGCACAATATTATTTTCAATACTTTGATTTCATTAATTTCCAATGGCATTTTGCCTATCCAATACCTATTTTACTTGATACTGCCGAGTCGTGCTATATCATATTCCACGGACGCGCTTTCGCGTCGATGTAGGAAAAGGACAAATGTCACATGTACTTTCAGCCAATGAGAATGACAAACATTATTGTCTCATTGAAATATTATTGTTTAATAATTTGTTTTTTTGTCATCATTGTATCGTAAATTCTATTTTTTGAAATTCTAATTTTAGTTTGCGATTTTTATGGTTATTTTTAGCCTAACTGGTCCATCTTGTAGCTATTTATAAATTGTCTATGTTTGCACCTTGTCATAGCCAATGAAATTAAAGTATTCTGATCACGTGGTTATCACTTTTGTTATACCAAAGTTTGAGAAAACGTGTTTATGTACCCTAAGATATTGATTGCTTTGTAAAGTTTAATTCCTGACCATGAACTTCCCGATTGTCTGAATATTGTACGCGGGAGTTCTTGCATTGGAACTTTGAGATTTCTGAAAAGGTAAGTGTTTAAATATGCGTGCAGTTTAAGTTTTTACTATCGGCGCACGAGATATGTACTGACATTTGTAAACATTTCATTAAAATGGCGGACCGAACATTGGTGTGCATTATTGGGCATTCTTAAGTCAAACGATTGGCGCGATTTATTTCACAAAACCCTGTGTATGGAAATTTGGGTCTCGATGAAGAAAAGATTAATGATTGTTTTCGGAGCCAAGGTGGTTTGTCTATTTTCGGACTTGCTAACTCGTCCAGCATTAGTCCGAAATATTTTACGTTTTCCTGGCTTTTATTAACGATTTCGATATGATATTGTACTTCCCAGGAAAACGTCAGAACCGGCGCCAATATGAAAACTGGAAATCCGCCGCCTCGAACTGGAAGCGACATTCTAGGCTCGATTTTAAGGTATATCACTCCTCACGTTTTGATTTCAATGTGCAGATGATCATTATATTTAAAAGGAATATGATTTTTTTATTTAATCAACACAGAAAGATTATTATTTCATAATTATACAACATTCATAAAGAAAATCTATTTGAATTCAAGAAACAAACAAGTTTTTTGGGGAACTATTTTTTCGTGCGGAAGGTTTTTAAGATGAAAATGACAGAAACAAGCAATTTTATGAATTTTCAATATACTTTTCTCTTTGTTATACTTTATTCATTATTCATATTTTTAACATTTGATAGGTTTGTGACACATTCTATAGGTTCTGCGTGACATCTACAAAATTAAATCTTGAGAGAGTGATAGACGTTTAGCATAAATCATGCAAATATATAGAAAATGTCTGAATTAGTTTAAGCAAAATTTTGCGATAATTTTACCTTTGAAGCCCAATATCTAAATTTGACATCACTGACCCCCATGTTTTATTATGTCAAAATGATACAGAATACCTATCTAGGCAAACTGAATTAAATATTATAAAATTCTTGATATTCAAAAAGTTTTCTATTTCAAATTGTAACTGTTATAAAAATTGTCTATTTTAAATGCAAAAAGGTCACACAAAAATATATGCAACTTCGTACAAATTTTTTTCCCTGATCCCTCTATTCAATGTGACCATTGTGCATAATTTAAACAATATTTTAAGAATTCAAAAATACTGACAACAAATCCTAATCAGGCTGAAATTGGATTTTAGGTGCAAAAAGGTCAAATTAAACTGGCCATAACTCAGAGGGATGAATACTGACCCCCATTATCTTTGTATTTTTCAGTATGTTATGTCTACAGATTTTAATAATATACTTCTCAAGAAATTCTTGATACAACAACATTGGGGAGTGGGATACCTTAAATAGATAAATAGTTTAAATCAATAATACAGCTTAAAATATAATTTTACTCCACCTTTTGATAATCACACTAATAAGTGTTGTTGACCTGTTTTCTCGTGAGATTTCAAAAAGGCATAAAATCAAATCAAATCTCAACAGTTCAATAGAATGTGTTCAACAGCTTGTTTATGGGATGTAAGGACCCATAAAAGCGATATTAGTATGCAGTTTAATAATCGTTTTATTAATAATTTATGAGTGAAACATATGATTCAACTCGTGAATATTTTAAATCGAGCCCAGAATGCCTCCTCCAGTTGGAGGCGGCGAATTTCCAGTTTCCGTAATGGCACCGATTCTGACGTTTTTCTGCCATGTAAAAATATGCAATGCAGAACAGAGTACAAAAACTCAAGACCAGTATTTTAAATTTTAGATTGTCAAAGGAAATGAAATATATAAGATATAAGAATTTTTGTAATAAGTATAATTGAAGTGATTTCTAATCCAATGAGTATGCATACATAACAATAGAAATTTGTTGTTTCCATAAGTATAAGGAATTAAATTTAAAATATTTCATAAAGAAACTTTCTAGAATATTGGTTTCAAAATGAACAGTTTATGTACGATAATCTTGTTTCAATGTACTGCAGGATTGGTAAGAATTTCTAGGTTATAATTGCAAGAGTGGTCAGAATTGTAAGTTGATATTCTGATAAAAAAAACTTTTTCTAAGTTGAGGCATGAGCTGATTGGCTATATCTAAGTAAGCCATTGTCTGTTTTTATATATATGTTACTGAAGAAATAAGAATATATATAAAACAGTCTAAGATTTCTAAGTTACTAATTGGATACAAAGGTGTATCATAGAAGTCCAGTCATGTGCAAGTTTTAAAGTATGAGTACATGTCTTTCAACTATGATACACACATATATGACAGAACTTTGTATATGCCACCTTAATTTTTACATGTTTATATTAAGGGATTTCACCCTGATATTGTTGTGTACTATTTTTGTATATATTTTACATGGTGATCTCCAAATTTGTTCAGGTGTTCTTAACTAACAAGGGAGATCCCACAGTACCTGTTCAATAAGTCAATTTAATAAATTTAAGTATTGTCTTTGGGATCTGACTGTTTATGATGTAGTTTATTTTTAGTAAGTTTTGATTTGTCATTAATAAATGACAATATTTCGTCAATGACCATTTAGTTGTTTCTAAGGAGAAAAATCAACAAGCTGCAGTTCATAGATGAAACGAAAATGGAGATTATTAATTGAACGGTCTTTATTGGCAATCCTTAAGATCAATGGATGGGCATAAATAATATTTTAAAATATTGACGCTGTTATAGAAAATGCATGACGTTTGTTTTTGTCCGTTTTTTACGTCAACGTTTTAGCTGACTTCATCGTTGACTTCGGCGATTTTGAAGTAGCGGCGAAAAAAGTAAAAAAGAATACTCCTACATTATTTTAAGGACATGTTTCACTAAAAATAATTCTTATGATATGAAGATCTTTTTTTTTCTTTTTTAGAATAAAAACGTTATATGATTATTTGTGTATTTGATCATTTTACTCTGTATTTGCATTTTACGACATTGAAACGATGTTCTTTAAGAAATGCGCAAAACCCTGCGCAGGAGGTGCAAAATTCTAAACCCGCAATCGACCTTAAGAGTCAGTCTGTAAGAAAACTTTTCAAAATATAAATCGCCAGTTGAAATTACGCAAATTCAGATGTTATGATTTTTTTCTCCATACATATATATTGTAAAAAAATAAAAGTAGCTTGATCCAAAGGGTCGGATCACGTCAAGTTGCCAGGCTCGGATCATCAGATAAAACGAGTCGCGAAGACGTGACGTGATCCAGCTCTTTGATTCAATTTACTGTTGCAATGATAAATTATGATATACATGTACCTTTGTCCATTTAAAAGTCTCATTACAAAACTGGTTTTAAATCAATTTATGAGGTTTACTTATACAAAACAGGACGACGGACCCACTTTGCTATGCGCAGACACATCGCGCACCTAAAAGGAGTGCTTGTAACGAACATCGAATTTTCATTATTACGTCAAAATCCCTAACCTCGATGAAAAATTGCTGATGACGCAATATATAGCTGTTCTACGTCATCAATAAACACTAAGTGCAAGTAGTGGCTGACAAAAGAAGCTTTATTAAATGTTTATATGAAAATCCTCGACAGGTCTATGCATGGGCAATACTGTATACAGGGGTTATTTTCGCCCGTGTTATTTTCGCCCTTTTTTACTTGCAAACGGTTTCGCCCCGTCTTGAATTCGCCCAGACAAGCTTGTGAATAAAGAAAGATAGTTTGAGACATAGGAGTTCGCCCAGTCCTAAATTCGCCCGCTGACAACGAGGGCGAAAGGGGCGAAAATAAAACAAGGGCGAATATTTTCCTGTATACAGTAGTGCTCATGTCACCGTTAAGGCCTATGCACTTCTTATTCTATTATTGTCTTATTTTAGAATCCTGATTTATTTTTAATAATTTCCAATTCACCTTATTAACGATGTGATACTGTATTTAAAGGGGTCTTTCATTTTCATAGGTCTAATCATAGATCCAAAAATCAATAACAATTCATTGTTGGTAATTTTAGATGCCTATTTTTCAAAAGATTAAGTTCAAAAATAGATTATAATAAAATAAATTTTTGAAATTATGTTGTTTCTTGGATTCTTGTTAATTTCCCTTACTTAACTTCTTTAGACTTCGCATTATTGTTAGGTTGAAATGATGAAAGTAACATCGATATAAGTAAAATGAACTAGTAAGTAATTCGATAATTTTTTATTATACATGTAACCAAATAGATGATAAACAACAAATTTGACCATAAATAATTATTTTTAATTGTGTTTTAATTGTTTGCAGAATGTGTATCCCAACATAACAAAAATAAACTTAAATTAAAAGGTTGGAAATTTCCATAGTTTAGTCAGACAACATATACAGTCCAGCAATTGAAACGATTGACAGAAATTCCAACAAAATGTTCAAACCACCTGTATGTTAATACATAGCCATCTTTTACGAAAGAGGTTGTACTCAAGTCTCAGTCACTGATAGGTAACGAAATGTTATTATGAAAATAATTTTTGAAAATGAGGTTTAAATTCATGTTTGCCGTAAAAGTGCAAAGTTCACAAGTATCAACGAAACAATTTTATTTTCAAAAACTAGAAGTAAGTCCTTTTTTGATACGGTATTGCTAAACTATGTAGTTATGTCATAAGTTTTTTGATTTTTTTTTTTCAAAATTGCAAAAACTATTGGTCTATAAGATCTATATTAGACTATTGATACCATTTGAACAAATCTGAGATTTGGTTTAAATTTTTAATGATTTCAAAAGATTTCTAAAAGTAAATACCTACAAATTAATAGCAAGCGCAGCTCTAATTGGCACGGGAAAAGAACGGGCTAAACGTTAAGATTCATCCAAAAATTTTTTTGGCAGCGCCCCAGCATGGTTTCGAGCTCCCGTAGTGCTATGCCAAAAATGATTGATCTTTCACTCGAAATATAAGGTTTCTTGGGTTTGTCCACTCGTACACGCTTTTGAGAGAACTAAGAGAGTCTACATTCCCTTTCATTCTGTCGAGAAACGTAAAGAAAGCAAAAGAAAGTTTAAGTGTGACGTCACAGTAAACTTGCGCTAAATTTTCCTCTATAAATGTATAGTGAGATCAAGCATCTGTACTGGGTGTATATGTGCGATGAGTACTTTCTATTTCAGTGTAAACAGCGATCTTTCGGCTGAATTATGTTTGTTTTAATTCCTTTATGGCTTAAATAAGGGGACGCTATGCAAGTTCAGTCTGATTAAAAGCAAACCTTCACAATTAAGCTCCTTTTATTTTGATTGTCACGCGACTAGCGTCACTCTGATTAAAATAAAATCTTCACTCTAGTTCCACGCTTTATTGTCATATTGATCAAATACTGTATTGGGGCATACAAAAAATCTATCTTTTAAAATTACAGCCACATCATGTAATAAATAAAAAAAAGAGAAAAATGAAACAGCTGAAAATCTATAGAGAAGTTGCATATATGGTCAAACATTTAATGGGAATGGGTAATTACATACGTAAATAAAAATGGGGACATATGCATACAACTATATTAAACATACACAAATGAACAAAATAAAAAGCAATATTTTGAATTTATGAAAAATTGAAACAAATACTGACAATCAGATAATCGTTTATATATTGCACTGATCAAATGTTTTCCAAGAGTTAATGACTGTTTTGGGGTTTAGGCAGTTTATGAGTATGTTTAGTTGCTGCTGCGCTCGCCCCAACGGTCGCACCGTAAAACATAAAACCCCGAGCTTATAAATTGACATAGGTATAGCTTTGAGTTCAATGATGACTGTAAAACCCAGAAAATTAGATTTGTTAGGCCTGCTTTTAAAAGATTTGGCGCTTTTTATATGGAAAAAGTTTACATTTTGTAAAGTAAAATGCGTATTTTTTGTCTTTTCTTGTTTTGGTACATATATCAAATTGACAATAAAATTTTGTAAGAATGTTGTCTATTGTTACCATTCAAAACCCAGAACTAATTTACAACAATTTTTTGTAAGAATAAAAAAATATATATATTTTTTTCAGCTGATTTGAACGAAATTGACGTTTTGTATGGTAGCCATAATAAATGATGCGGAGAAATATTTGTTTACTTTATTAAGTTGTTTGGTGTTTGTGCTAACCCGAAAGTATTGTTAAGATATGATACAGAAAAACATATTAGGGAAAAACAGAATGAAAACGATACATCCCATTCTTTAAAAAAGGACTGCTCAAAGCAACATAAAAGCAGTGTCACAAATTCCACGTTACAAGCAAATTCTACATCTGTAAGTCTTTTCCTAATAGGCCTAACTATGTATAACTTCAACAACTAAAATAAAAGATACTTAATTGTTGCCTTACGTTTATTTTGATCGACTGGGAGTACTCTAGTTCGAAATTCCTCTAGTCCAGTTAAAATGAGCCCCAAATCGTCTACTGTTTTCCGACAAATGCTACAAATTTCATTCCATGCATCGGTGCATTTGATTTCTCCCTTTTCCCAAAATCTTTGGTGGACTTTTGTAGCAACGCGTATTGCCCAATCTCTGAAAAACAATATATATATATATATATATATATATATATATATATATATATATATAAAATGGCACTGCCTAAATATTATTTGTATTCTCTGGGATATGAACTCACTTGTATTTTGTTTTCTTCTGGCACTTATGAAATTTCAAAATAATGTATTTCGTAAACAGTTCGAACATCAACAAAACCTGTTGCATTTCTCTCATCCTTATAATGTACAGTATATCATAATTCCTTCAAAATTGTATAAATAAGTTGTGCAATACCTTTCAGTTATTATGGATACGGGATATCTATGATGTTTACTTTTATGGAAAGCTTTTAAGCACATTTCTTTTATTTTGTTTGCTGTCAGCGGTTTTCCAACGTAATCAGTAATGATCTTATAAAGATCTACTGAAAATGCATTTATCACTGATTCAACAAATGTACAAAATGCCATTAACTTCTGATAGGCAACCATTTTTGCAACTTCATCAAATTCGTCGTACTCATGCTGCAGAAAAATTTTTCTTTCGTTGATTGTGTGTTTGTATTTTTTGTAAACTATCAGTTTTGCCTTAACTATTGGTAGATATTTGCTCGTAATCAAAATGATTTTGGTAGGGTTATCTTCATCCAAACATTTATGGAACGCATTGGTAGATCTATCCTAGGACAAAAACAAAAATTCAGTATTAGACACAGCTTGCTTGTAGAAAGCAATTCGTTTAATACCACATAATGTTTAAAACTTTGTGTAAAAGAAATGTTTAAGAAATATAATTTAAGTATTGTCCTATTAAAATAAATATAACGAACGGGTTTTGCTAATACCTTTTTAACGACACATAACTGGCCCCTCTCATGAACAACATCCATTTCAGATATAAGGGCATTATTTGATGATTTATTTGTAGAAAGCACGACCCCGTTAAAAAGCGAGTTAACTGCCGTCGTCAAGTTACGCACGCCTTCCTGTACAATATCACTAGCAAATGACTCATTGAGAGGATCATCTGGAATCTTTATTTCAAAGGAATTGAACAGCTCTTTCAGCTCTTCGGATGTAATTGGTTCAGTCCTTTCTAAGTAATTAAGGAAAAAGATGGCAATGAGAGAAAAAATGTATATTTTATTCATTTATTATTTATTTCACATAAAAATAAATAAATGAGTTCAAACTTCTATCCCTAAAAAGATCATACAAAAAAAAAAATAATTTTATCATCTTCAGTTGATGTTCATCATTAGTTTTGGTTGTTCTAATGGTATTTACAGTTATCATTACATTCAAAGGGAAACAGTTCGATACTACATACATAAATCAAATACACATAAATATTGAAAAACTAAAATACTAAGATTACAGTTTTGCAGGTAGTTATAGACATTATTCAATATTCAGTGAGGTTTGTAACAATCGTTCATGATACAACACAATTGCAATTGCAACGCCTAATGCTATCAATGGATGCATTAACAGTTGTCATCTCCAATCACTAATGATGATAAATCGCCGCTTAATGATAGAATTGTATCAATAGAATTGTATCATTAGGTGTTACAAACGAACAGCAACACTGACACTTAATGAAACAAGAAAATATCTACACTCTCAACAACTACTGATACAAACTTTTTATCATAAGGCTTTGCAGTCGCAACCTTTAATAATACAACCGTGTAAAAATGAATGCAAGACTTTTATGAAGTAACACTTTCTTAATTCCCTAAATTTGCATGACATTAGTAATATGTTATTTTTAATATTACTTATACTTGTACGTTTTGTACAAGTTCTGCATTAATTATGAAACTTGAAAAAAGACAGACAGACAGACAGATAGATAGATAGATAGATAGATAGATAGATAGATAGATAGATAGATAGATAGATAGATAGATAGATAGATAGATAAATTTTCTAGACAGACAGCTAGATAGATACACTCATAATGATACACACTCTCTTCCTTGGCCTGCAGTGAACTAGTGACTATAGTACTTTTTTTTAAATTGTGCTTTCTCAGTGCATTTTGTTCGGTTATTTTTGTTAAACATATTTTCCTGTTATATTTTTAACCGAGTTATATGTAGAAAAAATCCGGTTATTGAAATGGCGGGCGGGCAGCTGCCAAAAGGGTGCCCCTTTTCTCTTGCAGATCAATTGTACATAAGTTAGAGAGTGCATATTACTTGGATTTTAATTTTTGATGATTTAAGCAAAAACCTAGCTGTTGAACTATATTATTTTGGAATAATATTGCATATATGGTACCACTACTGTCCTGATAACTTCTCCTACAGTTTTTAAGGTAAGAAGTTTTTGTTTTGCAACTCAATTATCAATATATCAGAGATGTGCATGATACTAAGATTTTGGTTTTTGATGATTAATGCAAAAATACCAGCTGTTAAACTTAGTCCTGTTTTTGCGTTATACCGTATATCAGGTTTTTTCCCGCGTGTATCTAATTTTCGCTTTGTTCGCGACGATTTCAGAATCGCGGAACATAGATCAGCTTCTCTCTTTCCTTATAAAGTAAATGGGTAAATAAAAGTACGGTGAACTTTGTACTGTTAGTTTAGTTAGAGGGTAGAAATTCCGGGATCGGAGGACAAGCGCCAGATAACAGGTATGTAAGCCTTATTGTGTATTTAATAATTCAATGACAAGCTAATTAAAGTGGTCACGTTCCTTGTGTAAACGATTTCTAATTATAACTGAGTTACTAGTATATGTAACGGTACATAATCCACTGATCTATGAATGTTTATACCTCTGAAAATAATCATTGGTGATTATTTAACATTACAGAAATCGTGTAAATGGTCTCATTGTCCTAATTTTTCATTACTAAGAGTAACAACTTATATACATTTTCCCCTCGTACTTCACAGTTTGAAACAATCGTGAAGTATATTTTCACTATGACTTTGAAATAGTGAAAATTTGATTCGCGTAAATTTTATATATTGTTCTGATTCGCGGACAAAACATGACGCGGAGAAAATCAGATACGGTATTGCATATAGGGATCCCCTATTGTCCGGGTAACTCCTCTAATAGTTTTTTTAAGATAGGAAGTTTGTGTTTTGCAGATCAATATATATATATATATATATATATAAAGCACTAAATAAAATCAACAACACTAGGCATCTTTAAAGTGTCGAATCTAATGTATAGATACTAAGCCAGTAAAATGAATATATAAAGCACTGAAAATGGCTAACGTGTGCAGATATAACTTCGAAATAACAGTGTTTGTGTAAAATACAAAGATGGCCCAATATTTTAGCATAATGTCAATGTGGTTTCTACATTATAATGATTTGGGAATTAGTGCTCACTACTATTAGTCTAAACTGCTTATAGTAAAATTTAAAAAGAAATCGGACACAACACTATTATTATATTGTAAAATGAACAAAACTAAAAAATATATACAGATATATAATATCATATTACTTCTGGCAAAAGAGGTAACAGGTATAAATCAACTGATAACGAAATTATTATATATTCCGTTGTCATCTGTTCAAAATACAATGTACTTATTTAAGAGATAGTAGAGAATGTGATAAATTCATTGAAATCTCAGCGGAATACTTAAAGTTAAAAAAAGATGATTGCAGCATTATTACATTCATTTGTAAGTTTACGACAATGAGGTTTAAACTTTTACTCACAATGAAAAACCGGATCTCTTTTGAATGTAAAATGTATTGTGCTGTAAATACAAACTGTTGAATAAAAAAATCCAATTTGATGAGCGAATGCATTTATGTACATATGATTTTCTTTGTACACATTTTAGTCAAGTAAGTAAATAAGCAATCAAAGAACCCTCTATATTAAGTTTATTAAAATTCACTGCCAGTCGATTCCGTGATTTCTTATGGAAGACCGAAGTTAAGAAAATGGAATGGAATGAGTTATAAACAGGGCTTTCTTAAATCTGATTCAAATACAGGTCTACACAATAGCTCAAAGCACCTTGCGCTATTGTAAAAATCTGCATTGAAATCACACTTTGCTTTCTTAATCATATAACCCACGGGTTTATATATATTCTGACAAACCGACGTATGGAGCTCACGATTTTTGGAAATGTTTATTTGCATTTGTATTCTATATTTTTAAATAAATAGTAGAATTTCAAAATAACTTAAAATATAAAAATCTTATTAACGATTTAGGCTATAATTGATGAATGCAGAATAAAATAATGTTTTCGATTCTGGTATACTTTAAAATTAAATCTATTTTTGTTTCTCTATTTCTTCACTTTTTAATAAAAAACTTGAACATAATGATAAGTTTCCTGACTAGAAATTCAAATCCCATTTGATAATTTTTAAGTTTAATTTAAAAACAAACCTGTATTTATAGAATAATCTCACCAAAGATAACTTAATAAACATATTTAAAGCCATATGTACTACAAAGGATTATTAGATAGTTTTATTGTAAACTTCCATTTTGATTATGAAGTTCGTTTTTGATAGACAGTTTATAAATAAGTATACCTTGTGGCCGATTTTTCAATTCATGTCTTTAGTTTTAAGATTTATTTTAATGCTTCTTTTAATAAATGGTTACAGGAAATTTTGTTTATCTAATATGTTAACAAAATAAGTACGTTTATGATTTAAAACAAGTAAAATTTGATGGTTTGCTCGTGTATTTTCGAGTTGCAGGTAATGCACACCGCGTGTTTTGTTTTATATAACCAAGGAAATATTTCCAAATTAGTGCATGAATTTGACATCTAGCTTTCCTCATTCAATCTCACTTTTAAAAAATTCTGACCCTTACCTTTTGTATAAACCAATATTGAAAACATGTTCGGTGTTCGTATCGTAAGCCGCCATCTTTATCTATTGTATTAGTGCGTCTCCTTCATACACAGGTAAATCACGTGATATTTGCATTTAGATTGAGTGCACAATCTTCTGCATACATGACCAGGTGTGTACAGGTCAATTATTATTACCAACAATAGGTGTTTTAGTATATCCACACTAATGAACATTTCAATTTCGACGGCATTTTTTATAGAATACCGTAGAACCAAACCGAAATCAGGAAAAACGGAACCAGAAACGAACCAAACAAATTGTTCCGCGGTTTCGGGCATTTCGGTTTCCGTGACAGCCCTAGGTCCTACCTCCTGGATCAAAATATCGCTAGATCATGTAACAAAAGATCAATACATGTATTGATATGTTTGAACTACTATCCTGTTTAACCAATACCAATATTTTAACAAAGTGCGCCTTTTTTGTATTTCAATAATACGAAGAGAGATATTTTCAAAATATGCTTATAATTAATATGAAACTGATTTATGTGAACATGTAATTTTACTAATAAACACAAAGTCTAATTACTGGTATACTCCATGCATACTGCAAGGGTTATGTTTTTGACCCGTCCGTCAGTCCTGATCTATTTGTAAGTGAAACTACTCGTAAACCGCTGCACAGAATTTCGTAAAACTTTCAATTCAAACGCACAAATATCCAAGAGGGAAATAACTTTGGTCGCAAAATTTTTGCTGAAATATCCCACTTTTTTATATTCATTTAATAACATCTTCATTAGAAGAACCAATGCTCATTTAGTGGCCAAATACATGGTTCATGTAATTATTGCAACTTGTACTAAAAAATTGCGCATTTCTGTTCATTCTGATTTAAACTACAAAATAAACATTCTTTTTTGCCACAAATGAGCACCAGTTAGCAAACATAATCGGTTTCCACTTTTTATAAACTCTGATAGATCTAATTCCGTGTTGTTTCCCAATGTGTTGGAGGTTAAAGGACTTGTGCAAATTTTATCTCTATGAAAACAACTAGGCTCCAATTTCATGGATTTCAAAGTAGAAACGTACAGGAAACTTAAAATGAAAACTTGTATATTATTAAACACCATAAAAAAGGCTACTCTACGGCGAACACTGATAACTGATAAGAATCATCACGTACAAGTTGAATTCATTTTTTAAGTTGGACGGCCATTGATGCATGAAAAAATACATTTGATTTTCAACTAAGTCCTACTGAAACAATATTGTTATTTGATACATTATTTTATTTCATTAGTACTTATTGTGTTAGCATAAACTATAACATACGTGAATAGCAAAAATAATACACAAACCACATACATTTGGCTTGTCAAATTCAACGAAACGACAAGGATGTTGCCTGCAGATTATCACTCATAAATATTTCATTATTACAGGTATATTTTGACTTTTTTTCATAAGAGACACTTTTCATTAAAATGTCTATAAGAATCGGATTGTCGCTTAATAATCGTACATGTTATATACTTAAAGCAATGATAAAACTATTTCTCAAACGCTAAGAATTCTTTAGTTATATTTGTTTTCAAAACGTTGAATAATCTTTACAGTCAATGGTGATTTAAAATTTTCTTTATTTATAGCATAATACGGCACTGTCAACGATTACTTTTTGTATTCACTATTTTACAGGTTGGTAGTCGCACTAGAATTGATATAAAAATTATTTCCCCGTGTTTCTACCGACTTATGTGAAAAGTATATAATATTCTACCGTGAGTTAAACTTCCAAACCAATAAAATGAAAACAAAAATCCTTTAAGGTGGTATGGGACACCTGTCGATATTAATGTGGATAAAAGTACACAGAAATCAAAATACTTTCACCGTTTTAGAATTTTCAAATTTCACGATATTTGACCAAAAAATATGTTTTAAAAATTTTTGTAAAGGTAAAATTTATAAAAGCCCCAGCGGGTTTCGAACTCATGACTTACAGATTCGTAGTTAACACTCTAACCCATTGCGCTACGCGGCTAGGTAACAATTTCGGGATAGAAAGATTTATAAAATTATACTAGATTTTATTGTTTATTTCGATCGAATATACGTCACAATATGGAGGTGTCCCATACCACCTTAAATTCAAAGATTGCAAATGAAGTTTGAAATATACTACACACGTTGATACGGTATGTCTCAGACTTCAATAACTCTAAACAGGAATGAACTCTTCCACCCAGTGCGTACCGTAGTTTTATTTTCACTTGAAAATATAATCGCATAATCATTATCCATATGCAAATAAAAGAATAAATATTAATTCACAAATAATTGTACATGGTGTATTTTTCGGTTTTAAGTGGATGCAAAAGCAGGCATACGACTGCATTTATTCACGAATGAGAAAATACATGAAATGTGGCGATAACGAACAGTGTTCTAAATCAAAAGTACAAAGGAAAAATATAAAAATCAGGAGCAAAGCAAACACGGACCTCTACAAAAAATTAGAGGCAGGATCAGGTGCCATGGAGGAGTGAGCATCCTCTGCTGACCGGTCACACCCGCCGTAATTGTCGTAATTGTGAAAACGGAACAATCGGTAGGCAATTCGGTAAATAATAAAGGCCTAACAATAAGTATGAAAAACGTCAGTCAGCATTCGACCTAGCTGAAGATTGTATTTGCAGACAAGGTCTTTGTATCGACCAAAGAACTGACGAAATGATGACTTAAATCAAGACTGTTGATAATCTTGTTTAATCAACTTGTTTGTCAGTAGCTTCGTTTTAGAAATTGATCATACGTAGAGCATGCCCTTGCGTATCGAATCAAAAGAGAGACAAAAATTCCATATGCAGGTTGACGATCGAAAAATTGAAGTCATCACGTTTATCATAAAGTTTTGTTGTTAGGTTACCATAAATGTCTTTTTCAAGTAAAATATTTAAATATGAAACAAATGACTCAGACTCTGTGGTATGTAATCACAGTGCGGTTCATAGGAAATAAGCAGAAATTTTGTCATTAAAAGGGAATTTGAAACACCACAAGAGCACTCTAATGAAATATCGGCATTAATTTGTGCGCAACATTACATTCGGGGAGGATATAGATGCATATTGACTATAAAAAAAAATTGATTTATTAAATCCATTTTATTCAATTACTATGTCAACTTTGATTGATTTTTTTTTCAACTGTGGGATTTTAAGTTAGTCCAACTTCAATTATTGAAAACACATCAAACGTAAAAAACGCTAAAGAAAATTTCAAAAAAATAACATCAATTGCAAAGCCGCAACTTTGACGCCTTTTTCTGAGTATTGTAACGTCAAATGGTAGGGGCCCTTTTCTTGTAACGGTAGTAATTTATTGTATATAACAGTAGTAACTATTTCGACCGAATTTAAAAAGGTATATAGAAATACACGTGGGGACGCAGGAAGCTTAATGTACACTTTGTTTTGGCTAAATTAATACGTATACTTGTTTCATTGTAATTACCAATTGATATGACTTATTGTAGTTCGATATATAAAGGAGAAAAACCCAAAACCCATCATACAGAACAAGCAAAATGGATTTCATATTTGTGCTCCATTCTATGAAAATACAACCAATTTACATTTATTACAAAATACCATAGTGTGCTAATCCATCCACGTTTCCATTTTTTACAAAATGAAACGACAAAATAACAAGTTTAGGATTTAGGCAATATGTAATTTACAAACATACACGCTAAATATATATTAATTTTGAGGCCACATCCTGTGTTTTGTTCTTTGTTTGATTATCTTTATTCATAGGTAACGGGTTTTTACAACGTTCCCAAAAGTAAGCTTTTGCCAACTTTATCTACAGTTATTAAAAAAGACAAAAAGAATTAAATAGGATGTATATCTGTCAAGTCTTCTTCGTATACATCAAACATTTCATGATTGGAAGTGTCCACATCACTAATAATTAACTTTCAAACATCCATCAAAAAATAACTACTCTACGTTATGGTTAGATATATGCTATGTTAAATGATCTATAGATTATATTTCCTTGTACATTGTAGTCCCCTGTTTATTAGGTCTTAATATTTGATTAATGCAAGCAAAGTCTCTTATTTAGACAGCCATTTGTCGTGAAAAGTCTAAGGTGTGTTTTCATCACATTCAATACCGTGCAAAACCACAAGACATTTCATTTTGCTTTTTGTCATTTTTCTGCAAATTGTATCTTATAAAATAATAATTCACAATAAAAGACGAATATAAGCAATAAACTGTCTAATGCATCGTTGAAAGGATCTTCAGAAATATTCGATACTCTGATTGGATGATTGACTCATTATTTTTACTGATAAAGACAACACTTTGCTGACAAAGGGTTATTTACCGGATATATCTAAAAAATAGATAGAACAGTTGCCTGTCGGAATTTTTTTATAATTATATTTCCTTGAATTACCAATTCTTCCGTTGAAAATATTTATCAGTTTTGAAAATATAACTTATTTACATTTATTAAAAACTACTATAGTGCATGCATCCATCCACATTTCCATTTTAACAAAATGAAACAACAACATAACAAGTTTAGGATTTAGGCAATATGTAATTTAAAAGTAAACACGCTGAATATACTGTGGAATCATTAGAATTCGTGGTGGCTCAATTTTCGTGATATTCGGGGTAGCCCCCCCCCCCCCCCCCCACGAACTTACATCTTCGACTAAAACAAATTTTGAAAAAGTGGGTTATCTTTCTGAAACTGAAAACCGACGCATCCACGAATTCACATCCCCACGAATAGGCCAAAAACCCACAATCCACGAAAAATTGCCCCAACGAAATTTAGATGATTCTACAGTATGTTGATTTTGAGGCCATATACTGTATTATGTTCTTTCTTTGAATATCTTTATTCATAGGTAACAGCATTTTACAAAGTTTCTAAAAGTCAGCTTTTGTGAACGTTATCTATGGTTATTAACTAAGACAAAAGGTATTAAATAGGATGTATACCTGTCAAGTATTCTTTTGCTCGACCCGACATTTCATGCTTAGAAGTGTCCACATCCCTATCAATGATGTCATGCCCTACAAACACCCAACAAAAAATAACTATTCTACGTTATGATTAGATATATGCTATGTTTATTGTTCTATAGATAATATTTCTTGTACATTGTTGTCCCTTGTTTCTTTGGTACCTAATATTTGATTAATGCAAGCAAAGTCTATTATGAAGACAGCCATTTGTGCTTATTTGCTTTTTTGTTGTCGTTCTGTAAAGAATATCTTATAAAATGATAATTCACAATAAAAGACGAATATAAGCAATAAAATGTCGAATGCATCGTTCACAGCAATTTCAGAAAATATTTGATATTTTGATTGGATAATTAATCAATTTTCTTTATTGATAACGACAAAACTTTGCTGACTAACGGTTTCTTACCGGATATATTTAGAAAATAGAGAACACAGTTGCCTGTCGACATCGAATGAAAGGCTTGTTTGATAAT
Organism: Magallana hongkongensis; assembly: GCA_016163765.1. Taxonomy (NCBI): domain Eukaryota; kingdom Metazoa; phylum Mollusca; class Bivalvia; order Ostreida; family Ostreidae; genus Magallana; species Magallana hongkongensis. The sequence continues at coordinate 67,402,991 of WFKH01011926.1, forward strand.
TATTACAATAGTTTTCTTTAAATTACCAATTATTTCGTTAAAAATATTTATCAATTATGAAAATACAACTAATTTACATTAGTAACACACTACTATAGTGCGCGCATCAATCCACGTTTCCATTTTAACAAAATGAAACGACAAAATAACAAGTTTAGGATTTAGGCAATATGTAATTTAAGAATAAACACGCTGAATATATGTTAATTCTGAGGTCACATCCTGTTTTTTGATTTTTCTTTGATTATCTTTATTTATAGGTAACGGTTTTTTACAAAGTTCTCAAAAATTTCGCTTCCGCAAACTTTATCTATGGTTTTTAACTTAAAATCCCAAATTTGAATGTTGCAACACTCGAGTACCTCTTTGAAACTTTTAAAACTTAGAGATATTGCAGATATGCACATCCCAGTACTCACGTGGGGCCAATATGTATTTTACAAATTTTAGAAATTTTAGTAACAGAAAATAAAGCAGAACACTCTATTATAGGGTATTTATTTGCTTCATTTTTATTGAAATAGTATTGATTAATTAATAGTGATAAAGAATGAGTTAGAATAAACAGCAATTCAAAAAGTTCACTGGGATATGAACTTGGTTGGTCACATGATCAAATCCTGTGAAGCCCGAAGGGCTATTCAGAAGATTCGATCACGATGAACTTTTTAACATTGCTGTTTATTACTTATATTTACTTTTGAGAATTGCAAATCGTTCAGAAACGGTGTTTTTACGTTTACAATATTGCAACCGACAAGCGATAAGCGCGTGTGGTTATCATTGTGACGTCATAAAAAAGTTCACACAGAATTAAACGCTTTCGCTTTTATATAGGTTCTTATAAGGAAGCATATTTGCAAATGAAATAATCATGTTTTATATAGTTATTTAATACTGTGTATTTCTCCTTACAAAGTGCATAATCGAAGACGTCATAATTTGACGTTTGCGACGTCAGTTGAATCAGTACATTGAATCTTGAGTTCTTTCAGTATTATGCCAATTAAACTAACCAGCAAAGTCTGGATTTTTCTTTAAAGCAGTATTTCATTAACCCCGGGGTTATTCAATTGCGGATTGTGGAATATGACATACATGAACATCGTTATTAACAAACAGAAAAATTGGCCAAAAAAGTTAACACTGTACGTGGATAGCGACAAATAAGCAAATATTTATATACCTTTTTGTAGAATATGCGATTACATGTATACTGAGCTAGCTTTGATTTTTTTTCTTCTAATAGTTAATGCATTAAACAAAAGAAAAGATGCAAGCGATTTGCGTAAACTTGTTACAAAAGTGTTTCTGAATACCACGGGAGAAAGACAGTCGGTATTACGTGTAATACTATATACATATACAAAATGTACATGTATAGGGTATAAGCTTAACCCACTATAAATGAGTTCATTTTTAAGTATAATTCGGACAAAAAAATGTAGATTAAACATGTGAGAATCATGTTAAAGAAAGTGGTCCAACTTGTTCAGAAAAAAAACCCCAGAAAATTTAAAATATGATTGATAGTTTAAAGTACATTCAATAAACATCAGAGAACTCGCTAACCTTTGCAAACCTGAACAAAATATGCTTTCAGAAAAATAATCCTTTTCTAAGATTGGAAGAAAATCAAGCCAAAAATCTTCGTGTCGATATCTTAGCCATTCATGGAGTTCAAGGTGGGGTCCGAGACGGTCCAAGGCCAGCATAAGCCAACTTTGACGACATTGAAATGAAAGTCAAAATGATCAAGAACCGTTCGCAGGAAAGTCAACAAGATTTAATCATGTTCGACCACTTGACTCCAATGAATTCGAAGTTAATCTGCGATCTTAAAGAGGATCCCAGGATAAATTCAGCATGGTTCTTTAATTGTAAAGTGTTTGCTTTTGATTAATAACGGCAAGAATTTCTGTATTATGCAGTATAACAGTGTAATAGCTATATCAAGCTTTCTTTTTTCTTTCTTGAAAAAGATTCATTTAACAGATTCAGAAGATATTTCACTTCATATATTCCAATTATATTCTTATCTTAGCTTTTGCAAAAAAATTTTACTAATGTTTGGTATAGACCGTGACATTAAAGTAATGTAGTTTCTATTTTTATACATAGCTGGAATTAAGAGTTGGTTCAATATGCAGCCGAAATATGTGCTAATGATGTTCTTAATTTATGTTTTAAAACAACCAAAGATATTCGGTTACGATGGTTACAACAATGATTAATTCATTGGTATCGTCCTGTGTACTATTACTTTAAAAAATCAATGCGGTGTCTTATTTTTTGTACTTTCTGTGAACAGGAAGTTAAGAGGATTAAACATAAGTTAAATAAACTGAGCTTGCATATCATCATGCTACTTCCTTATCATTCATGTAATTAGTATCTTATAACTTGAACTTTCATTGTCAAAAAACAACACAGTTATATATTCAATCATTTCATATTCAAAACAATATTTGTATCCTTGCTTCAAAAGAGGCGAACTTCAATACCTTTCGGAGCTCTTATTTTCTTGAATAACAAATACAAAGTTGAAAAATATATTGTTTGCAAAAATTTTGAGAAGCGTACATTTGTGAATACCTGGCAAACCTGATTATCATTTTGTTTGTTGTTGATACAAATAATAAAGATTATTTATTACTGAAAAAGAGAAAACTATTGCTTGTCGACGTCGAAGGAAAGGAGTGTTTTATTATTATAATAGTTTTTTTTTGAATTACCAATTTTTTCGTTAAAAATATTAATCATTTATAAATATACAACTATTTTACATTTATTCCAAACTACAATAGTGCGCGCATCCACGTTTTCTTTTTAACAAAATGAAAAGACAACATAAAAAGTTTAAGATCTAGGCAATAAGTAATTTAAATCAGACACCTTGAATATATGTTAATTTCGAGGCCACAAACTGTATTTTGTTCTTTGTTTGACTATCTTTATTCAAAGGTAATGAGTTCTAACAGAGCCAAGAAATTGAGATTTTTTGGAACTTAAACAATGGTTAATTGAGATTTTTTGGACCGGAACTTTAAAAATGGTCAACAACTTTAAGAAATTATAATTTAGGAGGTTTACTTTTTTTCCTTTTCAAACTCGCCATCACATCGGAAATGTCCTCATGTTCGATGCTGTAAGGCCCTACCAAACCCAACACAAAATTTAAGATTTTTTGGAAATACATTGGTGTTTTTGTTGTTTTAATAAACTACGGATATAAAAATAATATATTATCACTCACATAAAGACATGGTGTAATTACTTTGCTACCTAAAGGTGACAAAACTAGACACTATCTTAGCCAATTCATACCTAATTTTAATCAAAATAAATTTATATCATGTGGTATTGAATATATTAATATACTTTTGAAATCATTAACAAACAATTAAAGCATGGGTTGACCTACATAATATATGTGTAGAGTCTGTTGTTACTGCAGACTCAACTTTATTTTATAACCCTATGATCCATATTGGAGGGAAATCCTTTTTTCAATAAACAATTCTTTGACAATAATATTAGATATATTAATGATGTCATTGAAGAAGATGGTACTTTTCTTAGTGTTGATAAGTTTTATGATATTTATACAGATGTAAAGGTCAATTTTTTTAGAATATGCAAGCATAATCCATGCTATAAAGACCTGGATCAGAAAGTTGGGTAAAAATCAAACTTCAAGAAAATTAGCAAACCTTTTTATTTGAGCAAACATATATAAGGTTATGAAATGTATAAAGCCAAAGTTCTTTTATGATATTTTAAACAGTAATACCTCTGTGACAACAGGTAAAACAAGGTGGAATGAATTATTAGAGATAGAGGACATGGAGTGGAAAACAATCCATAAAGTACCTTTCATAATAACAAAAAACTGTAAGCTTCAATGGTTCCAATACAGAATAATTAACAAAATTTTAGCAACAAACTCATTTTTATTCAAAATAAAAAAGTACACTCCAAATTGTATACCTTTTGTCACAGAGAAGAGGAACCCATAGAACATATATTGTGGGAATGTGATTGTGTTCAATCTTTTTTAGAAAATTTTAAACATTACTTAGAAGAAAACATAAATTTTCATATTACATTTACCCCCAAAAAAACACTTTTATTCTAAGCATCCTTGATAAAAGCAAAGATATCCTAAATATCATTTTTCTTTGGTTAAAGTACTATATTTACACAGCAAGGTGTACTAAGAAACAGTTGAGTGTTTCTTATGCAATGTCGTCTTTGAAGCTCTTCTATGAAACACAGAAATTCATTTTAATAAAGATGGGGAAGACGAGATTTTTGATACTCATTGGAACATTTGGAATCCAATTTTACTTGACATCCTCTCTCTCTCTCTCTCTCTCTCTCTCTCTCTCTCTCTCTCTCTCTCCCAATTCTCAAAAATAAAATTAGCACTTCTGAATTATTATATTTGAATATCATAATTATGCATTGTATGTCTGCAGAATGTTTGAAAAAACCCCAAAGTACTAAAGTACGAAAGCATAGCTCTTTTGATGTGTCATTATGCATATTGTGTAGTAAAGACTGACTTTCTCTCTCTCTTTCTCTCTCTCTCTCTCTCATTCTCTCTCTCTCTCTCTCTCTCTCTCTCTCTCTCTCTCTCTCTACTTTTAATGTCGGCAAAGCGTCAGAGTGCGACTAAAAATTTGTAAGCGGCTATTAGCAAAAATACGTCTGCCTCGCAGAAAAAAAAAATCAACCGTGCATAGAATTTTGAAACAAGCGTTATAAAATTAATCCCCCATTTCTCCGATGTGCAGCCGAATATCAATGCTTGGTAAAGTAGTTCATGAAATTTCATGCGCATTGTATTTGTACCCAAAATGCAAAGTCTTGTTTTTAAAGAGACCGTACAGCTGAAAACAGCTGTGTGTTTAACTTCAGATTTACCCATTGTATCGTTAGGAAAGAAGAAATAACGTTGATTGTGACCGTTGAAGTACATAAAAATCCCTTTCACATACCAAATTAATGTAATTATGAGCTTCCGGAAATTGAAGGGTCGTACAAACCGGATAAATCTTATATCATTTATTTGTACCACGTGGATTTTGATTGACAGTAATTGACACGTGCTGGAAACTACAAGATCTTCGCCCGACTGCGGTCATCATGGAATACGAGGTAAAAGGGACTCTCTAAACGGACCACATCATCACTTTCTCGATAATTTATAAATGATTTACCAATTTCAGTTCATTTTAAAATGAACAGACATAAAAATGTCAAATAGCTCCTCAAGGGGCCTCACTTACAAAATGAATATAGGTTGTAGCAACTTATGTGATAAAAACGCAAAATAATTGCTTACAAAATAATATTTCTGGTTATTTTAAAAACCTTGAACAATTAATACCTGGGAGAAGTAGAAAAGACGTATTTCTATCAACAAAACTGTCCAAGAGAATCTTCGCAAGCCCTGCATGTGTTTTGTTTATAGTAAATACGCATGCGTAATAGTATAGAAGGTGGAACCCCGTAACACGTTGCAATGTATATATTTATGGGTTATACATGATTTTTAATTTTAATAAAATCATTAGATTCTTTCAGGGAGAAATTTGTAATTTTCTGAAAGTTTATACATTTATAAGTAGTACAAAAATATTGAACCCGATCGGGAAATTTTTTCAAGTAGGTGTTTTGATAAGATGTGCCGTACTGTCTCTTTAAAACACGTTACCAATAAGAAAACATGCTGTATTAAACTTTCACTCAATTGCATTTCCTTGTAGTTCCCTTATTGTTGAATTTGTTTTGGTTTATTTTTGACAAGGTATCTCATCTCGTTATGACAAAGTCAAAGGTTTTTATTAGACTGCTACACTAAAAGTCTAAGTTTAAAAGATCGTTAATTGCAGACAAGTTATGGTATCGTATAATTTCCTATATAATTTCCTTTTAATATGTACGTTGACGCTGTCTGTTCTTAATACCTATGAAGTTTCTCGAAATTCCGTGCGGCAGTTAAAGAGGAGTTGTGCAAGCAACCTTTTAAATAATATTTTCAGATTATGTCCAAAATTTAAAGTCGAAAAGGGTTATATTACCGAAAAAACAAGGGAACGGAATTTTCTAGTAACATTGCTAATCCACGAATAATGTCCTCAAAGGCGATAAATTAAAAAAAGTGTGCATTTTAAAAAAGTAAGATTAAACGCATTTGATGCATTCACACCAAAGCAGGATATCCATTTTCTTTAAAACATATCCATACAAAGATGTTACTAAAATAACAAGATTGATTGATCTATTGTCTAAAAAAAATCTGAAAATAAATCATGATCTAAAATTTTTGAAAGTGATATGGACAGTAAAAGCTCTGTTGTTTAATTTTAAATTTAATAAACAAAATACCTGCCAATTAATCAGGTTTTAGCTTAAAAAAAAATATTGTTTTTATTTCTGTCACAATAGGTTAACCTCTGATAGTTTAGATGAACAATGTATAATTCTGAATCTACAGTATCTGAGGATGCTTGCATAGTTATTTCACAAATTGTAGCATCGTGGTTCTTGAGAAGAACATTTTTAAACGCTTCTCCTATATATTTCTATGTTAAACTTTGAACCCCTCTTGGGGCCCCAGTGTTAGTACAGGGGTCATGATTTTAAAATTCAGAACATAGGTTATCTGAGGAAGCTTGCATAGTAATTTCACAAATTGTAGCATTGTAGTTCTTGAGAAAAGAAATTTTTAATATCTTTTCTACATATTTCTATGTAAAACTTTAAGCCCCTCTTGGGGCCCCAGTATTGGTCCGGGGTTCAAGATTTAAACAATTTAGAATCTACACCATTTGAGGATGCTTGCATAGTAATTTCACAAATCATAGCATTGTAGTTCTTGAGTAGAGGGTTTTTTATACAGTTTCCCTTTATATTTCGAAGTTAAACTTTAAACCCCTCTTAGGGCCCCAATATTAGTACAAGGGTCACTTTTTTAAATAATTTAAAATCTACAATATTTAGGGATGCCTGCATAGTAATTTCACAAATTGTTGCAATGTAGTTTTTGAGAAGAAGATTTATCAACGTTTCTCTTATATATTTCTATGTTAAATTTGGAACCCCTCTTGGGGTCCCGGTATTAGTCCAGAGGTCATGTTTGTTTAGAGTTTAGTATCTACAGTATCTGAAGATGCTTGCATAGTAATTTCACAAATTGAAGCAATGTAATTCTTGAGAAGATGATTTATAGACGTTTCTGCTATATATTTCAATGTTCAACTTTGAACCCCTCTTGGGGCCCCAGCATTAGTCCAGGGGTCATGACTTCACAATTTAGTATCGACACTGTCTGAGGATGCTTGCGTAGTAATTTCATAAATTGTAGCATTGTAGTTATTGAGAAGAATATTTTTTACGAGTGGATGGCATCAACTCAGTTATGTCAGTGCTAAGGGTTTCCCTATGTATCGAGTCGAGACAGATTTTCGATCTGAATATTTTGTATACATATTGGTCATATTTTTTGGGATGTTTTTGAAACTTGGATAAATTATCAATAAAGATTTGGGTGTTTAATAGTCCATCAGTGCTTCCTCGCTTTAATAATCGGTAACGATCTATTAAAAAAAATTATTATCAATCCGCTAGAGAAAATTGTGTAAAGAAAATGTAGCGAATTGTGTGACGTCATATTATATATTTACGAATCAATATGATCACTGAATGCTAAATGTTGAATATTTGTTGATGATTTTTATGTTGATTAGTCGCTCGTTCAAAATATTTCTTTATTTTGAACGGTATCAATACAAATATAGGAAAATATACAATTTTTATAACTAAAATGTTTGAGTTTCTTCAGGCTTAAATGGTAGATGATGGTCAACTATATCATATTTATAGTTTTAAGGCCAGTCTGATGGGTAATTTGTTGAGCATCAAGTCTTCTAAAGTATAATATCTAAACTGATCAAGTAAGATAGTTTTCAGGTAAAAAAGATAGTACAGTTGTATTTGCCTTACCTCCTGTTTCCATTATTAACGTTTTTCCACTGTCTAGTTCTCTTATGGTACTGCTGCTTTCAGCAACTGCTACATACAACATTAATACACATCATTGAATTGTTCGACGTCTCATTATATTTTTACGTATAATTTTGATCTTTAAATGCTGAATGTTGAATACTTTTCGATGATTTTAATGTTGAAGACTCGCTCATCCAAAATTTTTCTATTTTTTTTAACTCTTCATTACAAATATAGGAAAGCATTTAATTTTTTTATTTTAAATGTTTGAGTTTGTTCGGGTTTAAATGGTGCTTCATGGTCAAATATATAATATTTATAAGTTTAAGGCCAATCTGATCGGCAGTTTGTTGATCATCAAGTCTTTTAGAATAAAATATTAAAAATGACAATGTAAGAAAGTTTTCAGGAAAAACAAATAATACAGTTGTATGTGCCTTACCTCTTGTTTCCATTATCTTTGTTTTTCCATTGTCAGGTTCTTCCTTGATACTGCAACCTTCACCAAATTCTACATACAACAGTATTACACAGTATTGAATTGTTTGACGTCTTATTATATTTTTACGTATCATTTTGATCGCTGAATGTTGAATATTTGTCGATAAATTTTATGTTGATGAGTCGCTCGTTCAAAATATTTCTTTATTTTGAACGTCGTCAACACAAATATAGGAAAATATACAATTTTTATTACCAAAAATGTTTGAGTTTGTTCAGATTCAAATGGTAGATAATGGTCAACTATATCATATTTTTAATTTTAATGGCAGTCTGCTGAACGAATTGTTGACCATCAAGTCTTCTAAAGTATGATATTTAAAATGACCAAGCAAGATAGTTTTCGGGTAGAAAAGATTGTATGTGCCTTGCCTCTTTTTTCCATTGTCTTCGTTTGGCCACCGTCAAGTTCTTCTATGATACCGCTGCCTTCATCAACTGCTACATACAACAGTATTACACATCATTGAATTTTTCGACGGCTTTTTAAATTTTTACATATCATTTTGATCACTGAATGCTGAATGTTGAATATTTTCGATGATTTTAATGTAGATGAGTCGCTCGTCTAAATTTTTTTTATATTTTGAACGTCGTCATACTTAACATATCATGCGTCGCACGCCATCTGAACAATTTAGCTTATTTTCTGAAAGTACCAGGGTTATTTAGACTAATCTACAGTTTTTTCTTCACCGGTCTATCAGCCTTAACTTTCTATTTGAAACTCAGTGTAAAAGAATGAGTACTCCAAGTCAAGCGATAGCACCCCTTTTAATAAAACGACATTTACATTTT
>WFKH01011926.1:67412405-67427376 GCA_016163765.1 Magallana hongkongensis
AAGTATTTCAAGTGATTCCAACTTTTAAGTTGACATTATGAGAAGAGCGAAGGAAAGCATTATCCATTGTAGTATATAGTATCAGATATTATAATATTATATAAACTATAAATTAAAAACACTGCTTTCAAAGTATTTGTAAGCGCTAAGAGCTAGATTATAAAGACACATGAATGGTCAAAACCATTTCAGATAAATATAAATATAGGAAAACATTAAAACATTTCTTTAATCTAAAATGTTTGAATTGGTTCAGGCCTAAATGGTAGTTGAAAGTCAAATATATTACAGTGTATATTCATGATTCTAAAGCTAATCTGATGGATATTTTGTTAAGCATCAATCTCTAAAGTATAATATTCAAAACGACCATGTAAGATAGTTTTCAGGTAAAACGGTTGGTACATTGATATATGCCTTACCTCCGGTTTCCATTATCTTTATTTTTTCATTGTCACGTTCTTCTTTGATCCCGCTGCCTTTATCATCTGCTACATACAACATTAATACACAGCATTGAATTTTTTGACGTCTTAGTATATTTTTACGTATCATTTTGATCACTGAATGCTGAATGTTGAAAATTTGTCGATGAATTTTATGTAGTTGAGTCGCTCGTCCAAAATATTTCTATATTCAGAACGTCGTCAATACAAATATAGAAAAAAAAACCATTGAAATATTTATTTAAATATTTGAGTTTGTTCAGGCTTAAAGGGTAGTTGATGGTCAAATATATCATATTTATAATTTTAAGGCCAATCTGATGGGTAATTTGTTGACCGTCAAGTCTTCTAAATAAAGTATAATATTCAAAATGACCAAGTAAGATAGTTCTCAGGTAAAATCGATTGTACAATTGTAAGTGCATTACCTCCTGCTTCCATTTTCTCTGTTTGACCACTGTCAAGTTCTTCCATGATACTGCTGTCTTCTTCAACTGCTACATACAACAGTAATACACAGCATTAGATTTTTAACGTCTTATTATATTTTTCCATATCATTATGATCATTGAATTTTGAATAATGAATATTTTTCGATAAATTTTATGTAGATGCGTCGCTCGTCCAATATATTTTAATATTCTGAACGTCGTCATACTTAACATGTCATGCGTCGTTCGTCATCTGAACAGTTTCGCTTATTTCCTCAAACTACAAGGACTATCTAGACTAAATGACAGTTTTTATTCTGTGTTTTCTTCACCGGTCTATTAGCCTCAGCTTTCTGCTTGAAACTCAGTGCAAAAGAATGAGTCTTATAAGTCTCGCATTCGCGCGCCCCTTTTTTTACAACGCAATTTACATTTTCAAAGAAAATTATTGTCATACTTTAGCTAAAGCTGTAGATATGGTTCGTACAAATACATTAACAAAATCAGAGAGACTAGCAATATGAAAATGATTTCTATTTCATAAAATTGAATACTACAGTGTTACTTCATATCTGCACATACATATGTAGTTTACTCATAAGTTGACCCTTCATTGGAAAAAAAAAACTAAAGGAAATCGTATGTTTGAAATATCCTCACCGACGCATTTGTTTTCGGACGATTTTATTTGGGAACAGATTTTTTATACGTTATTTTGGCTCATAAATTCGGAATTTCGCGTTCCGGATCCTGACGGTCTATTTTTACCACAAAACACTGTTTAACTATGCATTTTACTTCATTTAAGGTAGTCTATCCATAACTATCATATTTCATGTCTAAAAAATTCCAAGTTCGATCACTAAAATCTTAGTGTGATTGAAGGTAATTGTCCATTTGTCACAAAACAACGTCTGACGTAATTCACGCGTTATTACGTCATGCCCGTGCCCGATCTAATTGAGACCTAATACATTTAGATGTATTTAACAAAGAAACCAAGCTGACCTAAAAATTGATTTAAAACAAATCTATTTAAAATCCTGACAACTGCAATCAATTATTAATCAACGGAATAAAAACATGACTGGGTTTTTGTCGATTGCGGACTATTTTTGAAAATATAGACCGCTTACTTTTTTCCTGTATAAACAACATTGCGTTGTGAGGGTGAATTTAATCCATATCTTTAAACACTAATCTCTAAACGTCCATAAACATCCAAAATGAAATCCCGACCGAGATCGATTCCAGTGCAATAAGGGAGATAAATACACAAAGGGAAAAAATGACCTACTTGTTAAAGCTATATCATCTTTAATATATACGCTTAGCAACGAGCAGAAATATATTTTCCCCAAAATATGTTTTAGAATTAAAATTATATGTTGAAGAAAAGTTATTTTTTTTTTTAGAACAGTCTTTAAAACCAGGAAAAATAGTTGAATAAAGGTTGTGTCTTGTTTTCCGCGTTTATCACTGCAATTTCTAAATACCGATATCCGGTTTGTTCAAATCATGTTTACTATTTAACAAAAAGCTAAACATACTTTTTAGAGAGATGAAATGATAAACCTATGCAAAATATTGTTTTTACGGGACTTTTTTTTCGAAATATATATTTCAATGAATTTTACCAAAAATACGCCCATTGTGATCCTAGAAAGGCTGGTCCTTTGGAAAATTCTATTTTCAATTGATTAAGAACCTGAAGGGGTAAACATTATCAATATTTCAGAGAATAATGTAATATAAGAGATGAAATTCTCTTTGAAAATTTGTTTCATTTTATCTCATTTGTAAGCAAAGGACTATGTGCGGTATTATGCATTTTTCGCCCCCAAAATTAAAGTTTTTTTAAAAAGCTTTAAAAATAAAGTAGAAGAAAGTTGAAATCATATCGGAAATAAGTGTGTAAAATGTTATCACCACAGTGACGTCATAATGTAGAAATGACGTCATGAAGATTGTCTTATTTTGATAAAATGATATTTTGTAGCAAAGTATGGGTGTTTTCCCAAAGATTTTTTGACTGGGAAACATCGAGCGCAGTTTGCTCAAGTACCATTTTTTAGTATGATGTGTATAATTATATGAAGAAAAACATGTTAAAAACGTACTTGAGCAGATCTGCGCTCTATACTTCCGAATGCAAAATATAAAACAAAATATGACAGTATTTTCATTTGTTTGCAAAATTGCGGGAATTTGGTCATTTAGGTGACGTCATAGATAAACAGCGAATGAGCAATGATGACTAAAATCAAGATTAAAGTGATAGGCATCCTCTGTACAATGATTTATGAAGATTTGATTTTCATAAGACACTATTTAGATATTAGTTAAAATTGGGGGCAGATATTTGACCATACCAAATATAGTCCTTTATCTTCTTTTTTTTAATAGATAAGCAAGTGTAACATGAAAGTATTTGTTTTGAAAAATAAATTTGTTCATTTTACATAGAATATCAGTCAAATTTTTTTTCTGAAAGTCAAACCTCAGGCTAAGGCTAATATTCTTAATGTATAAAAACAAAATGGACATTGATGGTTACTTTACAACAAAACTTTATGATAAACGTGATGACATCAATTTTTCTATAGTCAACTTTCCTTACATATGTAGCAATATACCTTCATCACCTGCATATGATGTTTTTGAAAGGTAGTTTAAAGTCATCTTTTCATAAGTTCTATGGTCAATACAACTACCTTGTCAGCAAATACAATCTTCCTCTGGGTCGCATGCTGACTGACGTTTTTCATACAAATTGTTAGACCATAATTAATCACCTAATTGTCTACAGACTTTTCCGTTTTTCCCGATTACGACAAAGAGCACACGGCGGATGTGACCGGTCAGCAGAGGATGCTCACTCCTCCATGGCACCTGTTCCTGCCTTTGAGGTTTTCCAGAGGTCCGTAATTGCTCTGCTTTGGACTATTTAATGAATACCGAATTGTCCAGGGATTTTTCTCCGTTTTTCCCGATCATGAAATATTTTCCAAATTACGACAATTTCCCCGATAATGACATTTTTATTGATATGACATTGGGCGCACTGCGGGTGTGACCGGTCGGCAGAGGATCCTTACTCCTCCATGGTACCTGATCCTACCTCTATTTAAGAGGTTCGTGTTTGCCCTGCTCTTGTTTTGTAATTTTCTTTTGGACTTTTGAATGTGAACACTGTTCGTTATCACCACATGAAATATATCTCCAGATACATGTTTGAGAAATTTGAAAAAAAAATTCTCCACGTATTGTATGTATGCAGTGGGGAATGGATCATTACCTTAAAAGGATTTATTAAATAATAAAAATTCACTTTTAAAATTTCTTTAAAAAAATTAGATATCAACAAATTTATCGCATCTTGAAGATAACGTTGAAGTCTATGGGAAAAATGCATTTTTAAATATAATCTTTTGGTACAATTAATTTTCTCACAAATCTCTTGGTAAAAAACTGCAAAAGTTTTCCCTTTTTTGAAAATACCCCCCCCCCCCAAAAAAAAATCAAAATTTACCGTTAATTTTTGTGAAAATGATTTTTTTTTCTAATTTTTGTAAAGGGCAGACAACTCCTAAAAAAATTTCAAGTGCCACAAAATCATTTAATTGACTACATACATACTCCAGAGTTTGGTTTATGTCAGCCTCATAATAATTCTAAAATACGTATTTAATGTTGTTTAGATCAGTCAAACTTGTTAAATTCACCTCAGGTATGGATGAACTACCTTAACCAGAAGGTAAAATTTGCTGATGCCTTGCTTAATACAATAGCGCCTGTTATTTGAATTTCACACCTTTTCTATGTGCTAGATCCTCATGAGTAGCTTGTATAAACACTATGGCTTCCCAAATCCCTTTCAAATTACTGACATTGCGTGCCAGATAGGATTAGTCAAGCTTCATTGCACGTGGTTTGGGTATCTTAACCTGTGCACCTGTGAAGTGCCAACGCCTTTTTTGAATGTCCCTTTATTTAAAAAGAAAGAATGTGTTTACTAAATCAAGAAAACTTGAAAGTTTTACATAGCTTTGTGGTACATAGGAATGCAAAAGACACTGAGACTGATGTTTCCAGTGGCGATGATACTGACATTTGATATTACTTTTAACAGAGTCATTCCTTATATAAAGAACGTTTTTCTATTCAGTAGCATATTTATCGGAACACTCTGACTTTTCAAAGCTAATATATGCTTAATAAATAAAATGTAGAATAACACGGAATTGTAAGATGATTGAATAAATTAATTCTTAAAAAAAAAAAAACCGGGTCAGTAAAATATGAATAATGAACTGTATTCCTTTGTTTGTATTCAAAGCATAGATTTGAATTCCATGTAATAATTTAAAAGATATATCGTATAGTCCCTGAAATGTTCTACTTTCCCATTTTTCAGTGCGTTCACCGTGCGCTCACAGTGCGCTCACCGTGTGTTCACCGTGCGTTCACCGTGCGTTCACTTGCGCTCTCCGCTCTGCTCCGTTCGCGCTCACCGAGCGTTCACAAAGCGTTCAACTTGCGCTCACCGTTCGTTCAGCGTTTACTTATCGTTCAGTCTATCTGCATTCTTTTTCATTCGGAACTCCAAAGAGAAAGTATCGGTCGGAAGAACGCATGCGTAAAGGTGGAAGGAAACTTATATTTCATATCAGAAACATTATTTTAATCAGAATTTAATTCGTAGAATTTAAAGTAAACAGTCTTTAGGGAGAAAATATGTTTTGTTTTGTTTTGTATTTGTGTTTGTTTTTTTATGACTTCAACAATACCGTTGTATGATTTTTTATAACAGTGTACCTGTACACTGAATGTCTAGGTGCCTTACTTCTCGATTAAAGTAAATTTATTATCAACATCTACACGTTTCTATGATTTTTTTTCTCATAGTGCCCAGTTGTTGAATCAGGGAATGAATAAATTGTAACAGTAACGTATAATTCATATTAAATGCACATTATTGGTACTACTCATATGCATACTGTAAATGTACGGGAGGTCAGTCAGTACCGTTTATGTGTCAAATTTTAAACGATATTACAAGGATAATCTTATATTTAGGATGATAACAATACATACATTTTACAGTAGTTTATTTGTTATTTTTTCCTGATTACCGACGAAATGTAAGGATAACTCCCGAGGCACTCCGAATAAATCGTTCATCTTGCGTTCGCATAGCGTTCACATATTGTTCACTGTGCTTTAGCCGTTCACTTTGCGCTCTGCGTTCGTTCACCGTTTACCGTTCATAACCGCTCGCCCAATTCCGTTCATTGTGCGCTCCACGTTTGCTCAAAGTGCGCTCACCGTTCGCTCAGCGTGCGCCAAGCGTTCACTCACCGTTTTAGTGGGAAAGTAGAACGTCTCAGGGACTGTAAGTCAAGCACCAAGTTTTAAACAAAACCATGAAATTGCTGAAATCTAGATTTTTGATTTTATATTGTCGTTCTCAAGCCCCAAAATATGAAGTTTTTTAAAGCTGAACACCGCTCGTAAATAGGCACCATCACACAGGTACCTGGTATATAAACCCTTCGATTTCGTTACACCCGATTGCACACCTAAAACTCGTGGCTGACTTGAATTAAGATTGCTTCCTTTGTGATCACTTAAAAGAAAAAAAAAAACAACTTTGGTAACATCTTAAACACCCGTTAATATCATGCATACTTTTCGCACGCTTGATTGACGCTCCGCCTTCTTATTCAAATAATACAATGACTTAAAAGACATAACAGCGAAGTCGGGATTTCGCACTGAAGTATACAATTTTATTCAATTGATATGGAGTCTTCCTGACAATTTCAAACAATGTTTCCATACGTAACATGCTTGGAGCTTTTAGCTAAAATATCAAAATATTTTTGTTTTAAAGGGTAAAAAGGTGCGAGATCGTAGTGTTTAGATGATTCATCCTTTATGAAATAAATGAATGTTTTTTCTATGTTACGTTTTAGTCTTTAACAACAGCAACAACTATTAATTTTACATCAATGACATTTTAAGTTGCCGACTTTTGTTTCTATAGTTTTCTTGCAAAAGTTTGTATTTTTGTTACCAATACAAATTAAAATGTTTAGATTTTCAAGAAAATTGTATTATTTACACTATAAAAAATGTCACTAACAAACTGTCAACCAAAAAACCATAAAACGAAATACAAATTCAAAGCAGAGCAACACGACCTCTGAAAAGATAGAGGTGGGATCAGGTGCCTAGGAGGAGTAAGCATCCAATTACTTTTGTTCGGTAGGTTAACGTTGCCATTGTGCATTTATGACGTTATGATCGATGAAGCCTTATACTGTCAAGCAAAGCATTTTGAATCGTTATTAAAAATATATTAATATTTAACAAGAGGCCCAAAGGCCTTGAAGTTCGCCCTAGTACCATAGCTCATAGATGGATCTGTCAGATAGCATTGTAAGCATCATTTTTGAGTTGTAACCCTTATCCTCTGACTATTCCCCAGCTTTTATAATTTAATGTTTACCAACAACAATTAGTTACCCGAGTAACTCAAATACATGTTTACTATATGGCCATATTTGTCATCCTCCACCACCACCCCAAATAAAAAGCCTGGACCCCTGCCCCATGGGTAGTGATTTTCCTAATTTCCTAATTTAAAAAGAGACCATTATGGACATAATTGTAATACATTTAGTTGGTATCCAATGACTGTGAAAGTACGGAAGAATTTATCATAAGATTTAATATATGTTCACAATGTGGCCATATTGGCTCCATCCAAGGGCCTGAACCCTTGACCCAGGGCCATGAATTTGACAATTTAGGTAGAGGGTTTCATGGACATATGCATTTAGTTTTTCTTAAATATATATGGGAGAAAAGAAGTACAATTTCTAAGATTCAATAAATGATTTAATTATCCTATTTGCACGCGTCCACCACTAAAATCGAAAACGAAGCTTGGCATACATAACAACGAAAAATGGCGAAATGCAATCCGCATCGTCGAGTTGGACGCAATCTTTGGCGTCTCTGCCAAATTTAACAAACGATAATGGACTGGTCAATTACCATGTAAATCTTTAAAAAAGGTTACAGCAACTTTGCTGAAGGATACGTTCACGACGTAGAAAGTTAGTTTACGTACCTATAAAGAGCTCTACCGCCAAATCAATGATATTTCCTATTGTAGAATTTGACTAAATACTTTAATGATAGTTAATCAAGATTTTCATTTTTTTTATTAGTAACTTGTATGCTAAAAGCAAAATAACAGAATCTAGACTAAATCGAATCATTTAAACAATTGATATTATATTATTAATTAAATCATTTAATAAATGAAAATTTGTGGGCGTGGCCTAATTTGTAAACTGGGTGTAGCATAAACATTTCTATACAGAGTTGTGACTTAATTTTTGCAACAGCATGTTTTTTTTTTATTTATATGCTTGGGGTTTTTTTGTGGGGTTTTTTTGTGTTATTTATTTGTTTAGTTTTTTATGCTTAAATGAATGGTAAAACTGTGTTGTTGTTGTTTTTTTGTATTTTTAATTTAGTTTGTATTAATTTTGTTGCAGCGGTTTTTTTTTATGCTTTAATAATATGACCCAAAAAATCGATACAGATTAACTGTTCATTTTATCAAATACAAAAAAGAAAAAAATAATAAGTTTCTGAAATTAGAACAAGGTGTCCAGTTCCATTTGTTGATTTCAGTAGAACAATATTATTCAGAATTTGTTAGCATTATTAAAATGTTCACCCCTACCACCCCACCCCCCAATAAAAAAAATAATAAATACAGGTTTCCTTTTATAATTATCACACCGACAGAACTACAGTTTTTTTTTTGCTTCAATTTCAAAAATATGTTTTGTTTAGTTTTTAATTTTATATGTGATTCATTTATCTATTATATTTTGGGGTTTGCTTTATTAATGTTTAACCTATTTCCCTAATATATTACCTACATATTTTTAATTTGCAAATCAGCTAGTAATGCTTTGTTTCATTTGCAAATCAACTTAATAATTTTTGGGGGGTTTCAGTGAGACCAATGACATCATTCCAAGGATGTGATGTGAGGGAAAAATGCTTCCTTTTAATGAAAAAAACCGACCCTCCCCACATCTTGTATTTATCCTTGACGTCAAATATGTCAGTAGAAAATTAAAATTGTACATGACAGGCATGTTCTGGACATTGCAATAATATTCTAGGATTTCTTTATTTTATCTATCACTATGAAAAATCGATTTAAAAAAGTGTCAAAACATTAATGCATCAAACATGGCAAATATCACAAAGACTGTAAGGGGTAAGTCTAGAAGAAGTTAAAAACAGAAGTTCATAAGGTATCTAAAATAAGAAAAAGAACAGATGGAATTAAATCACAATTATATTATCCGTTACAACAGCCACCGCATTTTCAGAGTATTATTACCCATTTGACAACACAGTTGCAATCTTCAAATTCACAATTTATAACACTTTTGTCACTCTCCTTTGACAATATTGAAACTGTTGAATATAAAGATGTAGTTGTACCAAAAGAATTATCCAGATTATGACTTTCCTACTTTGATGCAAAAATTTGAAACTGTTCTAACCATGGGTGAAATGAATGTTTTTGATGGACTTCATCTTACAAAAAAATTAAATGTATCAAAATATGTGACATGAAACCGTTTTTCATGTATTTGCTTCATTTCCCATGTTTTAAGATAATAATCCATACGTCACAAAACAACGTATGATGTAATCCACGTGTTATTATGTCTTTTCCGTGCCCGATCTAACTGAGACCTAACGTTAAAAGGTGTATTTTAAAACAAAGAAAGCAAGCTGGCCTAGAAATTTGAAACAAATCTATCAAAAATCATGGCAACTGCAATCAATTATTAATCAGAGGAATGAAAACGTGACTGGGTTGTGTCGATTGCGTACTCGTTTTAAAAATATTGACCGCTTACTTTATTCCTGTATAAACATCATTGCGTTGTAAGGTTGAATTAAATTCGAATCTTTGAACATTAATCGCTAAAAGTCCATAAACATCCAAAATAAAATCCTAACCGAGATCGATTTAAGTGCATAAGGGAGATAAATGCACAAAGGGAAATAATTTGACCTACTTGTTAAGCTATATCATCCTTATTTTATTCGCTTAGCAACGAGCATAAACATATTATTCACCTAAAATTGTTTTTAGAATTAAAATTACACGCTGAAGAAAAGTTATTTCATTTATAGAACAGTTTTTAAAACCAGTAAAAATAGTTGAATAGAGGTTTTGTCTTGAAAGCATATCAGGTTATTAGCGTTTACCACGTATGTGACTGCAATTTCTAAATACCGATCTCCATCCATAATACTTACCGATATCCGAAGAAACCATTTTATGCGATTTAAATAATACAGATTATTTTAAGGTTTGTTCAAATCATGCTTTCAATTTAACAATAATTTAAACATATTTTTTTAGAGTGATGAAATAATAAACCAATGCACAATTTTATTTTTACGGATCTTTTTTCAAAATATATATTTTAATAATTTTTACCAAAAATACGTCCATTGCGATCCTTGTGATCCTGAAAAGGCTGGTACTTTGGCTTTTGTTTACATTTTAAATGTTGACGTGAAAATTCCAATTGTTGATCTAAAATAAATATGTGTTAAACGTTACAAACAGTTTATTTATGCAGAAAATTAATAAAAAGATAGACAAATCAGCTTGAAAAAAGCTTTTTACTGGTATATTGAACCTATGTGAACAAAACCAGGACACCAACCTTGTTTACATGACAAACAATTAAGAGCCTCGTATCTTGCTTACAACTCTACGACTGACTCTCAAATTCAATTTGATCCTTAGAAATACATTCTTTAAGCATTGTAAATAATAAAAACAGAAAAATAGAATGACCAAAATAGTGATCATGCCCCTTAACTCTTTCAACGCCGATATTCAGTAACGTCTATAACGTCATCTTGCCATACAGTGACGTCAACGTTTTGTAATACGGTAAAACGCAACGTCGAATTGCAACGTAAAAAGCACCTGCTCATTTTCTATTCATACATTATGCACACCAATACTGTATTTCTTATTCTACCGAAAGTAATCTTTAAATATATAGAATATTCTCATTACGTATTTGTATGTCTACCATATTTACTGTAAATATAAAAAATCTTATCCGTTAGTTTACTTACATTGTTTCAATTTGAAGAGGTGGAAAAAGTCAAAATTAACATGAAAGTATAACGTATATTACATTTGTATTTCGTTGAATTCTTTCAGATTTTTTGATATTCAAAATGCAGTTAAAATCAATCATATAATAGATGCAAAATTTTACGAATTATTACAACATTAAAAGAGCAATAAGGTTGTTTTCAATAATCATTCTCTCTCTCTCTCTCTCTCTCTCTCTCTCTCTCTCTCACTGATTACTTCGCTTTCTCTCTTCTTTCATTCCCCACTTTTACACAGTCTCTTTATTTCTTTTTCGCTATTTCATCTAAAAATATTGCGGGTGTGGTACATCCTTAAGCAGCCGTCCACACACAGTCCCACTTCACAGTCCTGACACCACTGGATGCGTGTTTTCTTGAAACGCTCATTTCCAGAACACACCACACACTTCTTCCTTTTCCCGTCTGGAATGACGGACGGAAAATGCCTCTCAGTTTGCCTCGCTAAAGTTCTGTGCTGTACAGTACCAGCCTCATCTGCCTGTTTCTGCTACCCTGTCTGAATCCTCCTATCTATTCCTGGCAGAGTTGCTGATGGAATTTTAGATGGTTCATTTTTGCCTGAACCAGGAATATGTCGCAGTAGCAAATGAATGCGTTTACTGAAAAACAATAGTGAAATGTTTAGGTGGTAAGGGACACCTCCATTTTGTGACGTACTTCCTATAGAAATTAACATAAAATCAAGTAAACTTATTTTCTTTCCAAAATCATTACCTAACCGCCGGTTTTTTTCAGTTTACATTTTGACTTTTTCTGAATCTTTCATTAGTTTACGTTTATGAATACGATTCGTAGTGTATCTAAGATCTAAACAGTTTAATTTTAAATTGAAATTTGAAATCATACAATATCCGCTGCTGTGACGAGATAGTGAAAGAGAAGCTTTCTCCACATTTTCAGATCTTTGAACTGGGGTTCAAGCTGAAGAATTAATTGGTCACCGAGATCGACTCCTCCCATTGTGTGGTTGTATTTTTAACAACTGCTGGTATAGAGATGTCTCGTCCTTTGCCATTTGTTGTCGCTAAAAATCTGTTGAAAATAATATTTTTCATTAGAATTATGTATATTGCAGAGAAAGGGATATATATACAAATTGTTTAATACGTTATAAAAAAAATCTGTGAACCACATATGCTAGTATAAACGGAGCAAGATGAAGAGTTGATTTTATGTAAAATGATGCCATGATAAAATCTAAATTCGTACCGTGGTGAATTGCTATGACTCCACCTTTGTGTTTTCACGCGAATCTCTCTCTCTCTTGAATTGGTTTGGTTTTGAAACTGGAAGGCATCCCTTTTCGAGTTTTGATGACCGTGCCGGTGTGTTATATAGTGCCTTTTCCCCCTAGCCCCCCCCCCCCCCCCAAAAGATGGCTATAAAGCAGGTTTTCCCCCCGGAAAAATGACTATATAGTAGATCTTCCCCACAGAAAGCCAGCTATATAGTGGTTTTTCCCCTTTTTATAGCCAGATTACCACCACGGACAACCTACTATATAGTAGATTTTCCCCCTGTTTTACATTCCGATCATGTTTACGGCGGATCATTAGTGGCAATAGTTTGCAATATCTGAGATGACATTGATTACTCATATATGGGTAATAAATGCATTTATTAATAGATAGTATAAAATACAGGTTTTTTCATCCCTGATATGAACGAAGGCACGCGTTTAGCACATTCCTGTATCATCACCTCTTTATTTCACTTTTGTTACGATCTTTTGGAACACTTTTGCTCCTTTTATTCAGATTTCGAAATACCATGGATATTTTTGTTTTAATGGATGTTTATTTTATCATATTCCTGTATCATAACCCTTTAATTCACTTTTGTTAAGATTTTTTGGAACACTTTTGCTCCTTTTATTCAGATTTCGAAATACCGCGGATATTTTTGTTTTAATCGATGCATATTTACGGCGTGGACTATGACATTATAACATGGACATATTTTTTTTAGAGGACGCCACAATGCGTTTAAGCGTCAACAATGCGCCGGTTTTGAGATGGGAGAGCTAGGATAAAGCTGGAAATAGTTTCTATATGAAAATATAAACGAGTTGTTTATCAAAATTATGATAAAAACAACAATACTTGGCAAAATCTGGATCACTCTCGAATCAACTCTCAACTCTCAACCAAAATCAGCCCAATGGCCTTTGTTCTTTCGGCTGATATTGTAGTCTCGGGTTGATATATGGTGTGATGCAGATTTTGCCATGTATTATTTTCTATGTAATAAGCCCCTTTCAAAGAAAAAAACTCATAAATCTTGACTAAATTTTGCAGAGGGATTAAGGAGTAAAAATTTATGCCTCCTTTGTCCCCACAGGATACTGATTTTAAGTTAATACCTTTAGAATTGACGCTCTTAAATGTAATCATATACTAGTATCTTTTCTTCTAAATAATTATCTAACGGGAGACTGTGTGCAATGATTTGATGAGAAACTGAATTTTTTACTTCGTTTGATGGGAAATGTATTTCAAACTAGACAGCTCATTATATTTCATATACTCAGAAAGGTATTTTGTTCTAATTGTTTTCAACAAAAAAAACTCTCAGATATATACCATCACTTGAAACTATATGTACATGTATTACAATGTATATAAGCACAAAAATACATACAAGAAAATTCCTTAAGAAACATCTACTAAAAAAGGTCCTTTATACGTGGAATTTATAGTTTTAAGTTTCGTGGAAAACACAGAATGTCCAACAGTGGTTTAAATCAATTCTTTCCTTTAGAGATAAAGTTTAAATAATGTTTTAAAAGAGTGTAAAGTTTCTTTAAATTCTATTGAACCATCTCCGAAAAACATTTGAACGTACGCATTATATTTGTTAATTACTTGTTTCTTTTTACAAAATTAAAGCGTAAAAAATTGCAATTCGTCAATTTTAAGATAAATTTAAAGAGAAAGAGACTTTAGTTATTTCGAGGATTGCACACGGCTCACCTAATGAGAAACAGTTAATCAAATCACCAGGACCGTCTCTGGGAAGCATAAGAGTGTATATCTTGACAAATTATGTAATTTATCAGATAATTACCTAAATAAGTTATATGTATGCCATGATACATATGTTCAATTTTCAGCATTGTCTATGAAATTTTATAAATCGGCAAAACTAAATTTAACCTGTATTGATGAATGCAGGTATATGTAAACTGAGGGTTAAAACCACTGATTTTAAATCCTTACTGGGTTTCCATAAAATACTTTTTAAATAAAATTTGAACCAAAAACGCGACGGAGAAACCCAACTATGGGGGAAAAACTACTTTATAGTAGCTTTTCCCCTTGCAGAGAAAGGCTACTATACAGGAGGTTCTTATTACGGTAAAAATTATTGCTGAATTTAAAGATAAATGAATATAGATTCACCGTGGTAAATATATATGCTCAAAACGAAATTCAAAGCAAAATATATTTTTTTTTTAAAGCTGCAAAGCTTTTTTAAATAAGCACAAAGAAAGTGAACATGCACTATTATGTGGGGATTTCAATTGTCATTTAAACAATGAAGAAGACAAAAGTTCACGTTTTTTAAATACTTTGATAAAAGAGGGTATTGGTAATTAAATGTATCATATTGTGAAAATGAAAAATACAAAAGGAACACTAGAAATATTGGCAGGACATTAGATAACTCGTTAGGCGCAATACTGTAGATTCCTAATTAAACGCGAGGAATTAATATCCGCGTAAAATCGCGAGAGCAACCCTTCGCGGATTTAGAAAATCTCGCGAGCAACCCTTCGCGGATTTAGAAAATCTCGCTTTTATTTTCTGAGAGTTGAGAACTATAAGAAATTAG
>WFKH01011926.1:67453360-67466778 GCA_016163765.1 Magallana hongkongensis
TTAAAATTCGATGATGTTTTTCCAAATTAAGAAAATACTTGGAGTTTTTTTACACCGTTTTTAATCCATTTCGCTTTTGATTTTATCTGTGTTCCTTTTACTTTTTCGTCATAAAGTAAATCTAATCTAGCTTCGAGTGGTTTTAGTTCAAAGTAGTGGTATTGTTCAGTCGGACCTATTTCTAGATTGTCGATTTTCTTTTCAATAAGTTTTATATGATAACGTAAAGTATTACATTTGGTTTTTGTTTGTTTGTTTTTTTTTTGTTTTTGTTTTTGTTTTTTTGGCAAAATAGTTTGAGAAATCTTTAACCTTGCGTTTTAGAAGCCCCCATCTGTCTACTGTAGATTCCTTATTTTACGCGGGTACTTAATTCCGCGATTCCTCCGTTTTGCATCGCGAGAAAATAAAATCGCGAACTTTTATACTAATTTCTTATAGTTCTCAACTCTCAGAAAATAAAAGCGAGATTTTTAAATCCGCGAAGGGTTGCTCTCGCGATTTTACGCGGATATTAATTCCTCGCGTTTAATAAGGAATGTACAGTATTGCGCCTAACGAGTTATCTAATGTCCTACCAATATTTCTAATGTTTCTTTTGTATTTTTCATTTTCACAATATGATACATTTAATTTCCAATATCTTCTTTTATCAAATTATTTAAAAAACGTGAACTTTTGTCTTATTCATTGTTTAAATGACAATTGAAATCCCCACATAATAGTGCATGTTCAGTTTCTTTGTGCTTATTTTAAAAAAAAGCTTTGCAGCTTTTAAAAAAATCTATTCTGCTTTGAATATCGTTTTGAGCATATATATTTACCACGGTGAATCTACATTCATTTATCTTTAAATTCAACAATAATTTTTACCGTCATAAGAACCTGCTGTATAGTAGCCTTTCTCTGCGAGAGGTAAAGCGTCTAGAAAGTAGTTTTTCCCCCATATTAGGGTTTCTCCCTCACGTTTTTGGTTCAAATTTAAAAAAAAAAAGTATTTATGGAAACCCAGTAAGGATTTAAAATCAATGTTTTTAAACCTCGGTTTACATATACCTGCATTCATCAATACAGGTTAAATTTAATTTTGCCGATTTATTATTTTTCATAGACAATGCTGAAAATTAAACATATGGATCATGGCATACATGGAACTTATTTAGGTAATTATCTGATAAATTACATAATTTGTCAAGATATACACTCTTATGCTTCCCAGCGACGGTCCCAATGACTTGATTAATTGTTTCTCATTAGGTGAGCCGTGTGCAATCCTCGAAATAACAAAAGTCTCTTTCTCTTTAAATTTATTTTAAAATTGACGAATTGCATTTTTTTACGCTTTAATTTTGTAAAAAAAATAAGTAATTAACAAATATAAAGCGTACGTTCAAATGTTTCTCGGAGGTGGTTCAATAGAATTTTAAAAAACTTTACACTCTTTTAAAACATTATTTAAACTTTATCTCTAAAGGAAATAATTGATTTAAACCACTGTTGGACATTCTGTGTTTTCCACGAAACTTAAAACTATAAATTCCACTTATAAAGGACCTTTTTTAGTAGATGTTTCTTAAGGAATTTTCTTGTATGTATTTTTGTGCTTATATACATTGTAATACATGTACATATAGTTTCAAGTGATGGTATATGTCTGAGAGTTTTATTTGTTGAAAACAATTAGAACAAAATACCTTTCTGAGTATATGAAATTTAATGAGTTGTCTAGTTTGAAATGCATTTCCCATCAAACGAAGTAAAAAAAAATCAGTTTCTCATCAAATCATTGCACACATTCTCCCGTTAGATCATTATTTAGAAGTAAAGATACTAGTATATGATTACATTTAAGATCGTCAATTCTAAAGGTATTAACTTAAAATCAGTAGCCTTTGGGGACAAAGGGGGCATAAATTTTCACTCCTTAATCCCTCTGCAAAATTTAGTCAAGATTTATGAGTTATTTTCTTTGAAAAGAGCTTATTACATAGAAAATAATACATGGAAAAATCTGTATCACACCATATATCAACCCGAGACTACAATATCAGCCGAAGGAACAAAGGCCATTGGGCTGATTTTGGTTGAGAGTTGAGAGTTGATTCGAGTGTGATCCAGATTTTGCCAGGTATTGTTGTTTTTATCATATTTTTGATAAACAACTCGTTTATATTTGCATATAAAAACTATTTCCAGCTTTATTCTAGCTCTCCCATCACAAAAACCGGCGCATTGATGACGCTTAAACGCATTGTGGCGTCCTCTAAAAAAATATGTCTATGTTATAATGTCATAGTCCACACCGTAAATATGCATCGATTAAAACAAAAATATCCGCGGTATTTCGAAATCTGAATAATAGGAGCAAAAGTGTTCCAAAAAATCGTAACAAAAGTGAATTAAAGGGTTATGATACAGGAATGTGATAAATATGCATCGATTAAAACAAAAATATCCATGGCATTTCGAAGTCTGAATAAAAGGAGCAAAAGTGCTCCAAAAAATCGTAATAAAAGGAATCTGCTAAACGCGTGCCTTCGTTCATATCAGGGATGAAAAAACCTGTATTATATACTATGTATTAATAAATGCATTTATTACCCTAATTATGAGTAATCAATATCATCTCAGATATTGCAAACTATTGCCACTAATGGTCCGCCGTAAATGATCGGAATGTAAAACAGGGGGAAAATCTACTATGTAGTAGGTTTTCCGTGGGGGTAATCTGGCTACAAAAAAAGAGGAAAAACCACTATATAGCTGGCTTTCTGTGGGGGAAGATCTACTATATAGTCATTTTTCTGGGGGGAAAACCTGCTATATAGCCATCTTTCCGGAGGGGGGGGGGGGGGGAGATGGCTAGGGGGAAAAGGCACTATATAACACACCGGCACGGTCATCAAAACTCGAAATGGGATTCCTTCCAGTTTCAAAACCAAACCAATTCAAGAGAGAGAGAGATTCGCGTGAAAACACAAAGTGGAGTCATAGCAATTTTTTGGGCAGACAGAAGAGTGGTTTTATTACTGACTACAACCGGTTCACCACGGTACGAATTTAGATTTTATCATGGCATCATTTTACATAAAATCAACTCTTCATCTTGCTCCGTTTATACTAGCATATGTGGTTCACGGATTTTTTTTATAACGTATTAAACAATTTATATATATCTCCCTTTCTCTGCAATATACATAATTCTAATGAAAAATATTATCTGCAACAGATTTTTAGCGACAACAAATGGCAAAGGACGAGACATCTCTATACCAGCAGTTGTTAAAAATACAACCACATAATGGGAGGAGTCGATCTCGGGGACCAATTAATTCTTCAGCTTGAACCCCAGTTCAAAAGTCTGAAAATGTGGAAAAAGCTCCTCTTTCACTATCTCGTCAAAGCAGCGGATATTGTATGATTTCAAATTTCAATTAAAAATTAAACTGTGTATATCTTAGGTACACTACGAATCGCATGCATCAACGTAAACTAATGAAAGATTCAGAAAAAGTCAAAATGTAAACTGAAAAAAACCGGCAGTTAGGTAATGATTTTGGGAAAGAAAATAATTTTACTTGATTTTATTGTTAATTTCTATAGGAAGTACGTCACAAAATAGAGGTGTCCCATACCACCTAAACATTTCACTATTGTTTTTCAGTAAACGCATTCATTTGCTACCGCGACACATTCCTGGTTCAGGCAAAAATGAACCATCTAAAATTCCATCAGCAACTCTGCCAGGAATAGATAGGAGGATTCAGACAGGGTAGCAGAAACAGGCAGATGAGGCTGGTACCTGTACAGCACAGAACTTTAGCGAGGCAAACTGAGAGGCATTTTCCGTCCGTCATTCCAGACGGGAAAAGGAAGAAGTGCGTGGTGTGTGCTGGAAATGAACGTTTCAAGAAAACACGCATCCAGTGGTGGTGTCAAGACTGTGAAGTGGGACTGTGTGTCCACCGCTGCTTAAGGATGTACCACACCCGCAATATTTTTAGATGATCGAAATAGCGAAAGAGAAATAAAGGGACTGTGTAAAAGTGAGGAATGAATAGAAGAGAGAAAGCGAAGTAATCAGAGAGAGAGAGAGAGAGAGAGAGAGAGAGAGAGAGAGAGAGAGAGAATGATTATTTAAAACAACCCTATTGCTCTTTAAATGCTGTAATAACTTGTAAAATTTTGCATCCATATGATATGATTGATTTTGACTGCTTTTTGAATATCAAAAAAACTGAAAGAATTCAACGAAATACAAATGTAATATACGTTATACTTTCATGTTAATTTTGACTTTTTACCCCTCTTCAAATTACAACGTAAGTAAACTAACGGATAAGATTTTTTATACTTACAGTAAATATGGTAGACATACAAATACGTAATGAGAATATTCTATACATTTAAAAATTACTTTCGGTAGAATAAGAAATGCAGTATTGGTGTGCATACATGTATGTATATAAATTGAGCAGGTGCTTTTTTACGTTGCAATTCAACGTCGCGTTTTACCGTATTACAAAACGTTGACGTCACTGTATGGCAAGATGACGTTATAGACGTTACTGAATATCGGCGTTGAAAGGGTTATGGGGCATGATCACTATTTTGGTCAAATTCTATTTTTCTGTTTTTATTATTTACAATGCTAAAGAATGCATTTCTAATGATCAAATGGAATTTGAGAGTCAGTCGTAGAGTTATAAGCAAGATACGAGGCTCACAATTGTTTGTCATGTAAACAAGGTTCTTGTCCTGGTTTTCTTTACATAGGTTCAATATACCAGTAAAAATCTTTTTTCAAGCTGATTTGTATTTTTATTAATTTTCAGCATAAATAAACTGTCTCTAACGTTTAACCTATTCATTTTAGGTCAAAAATTGGCATTTTTACCTCAACATTCAAAACGCAAACAAAAGCCAAAGAACCAGCCTTTTCAGGATCACAAGGATCGCAATGGACGTATTTTTGGTAAAAATTATTAAAATATATATTTTGAAGAAAGATCTGTAAAAATAAAATTGTGCATTGGTTTATTATTTCATCACTCTAAAAAAATATGTTTAAATTATTGTTAAATAGAAAGCATGATTTGAACAAACCTTTAAATAATCTGTATCATTTAAATCGCATAAGATGGTTTCTTCAGATATCGGTAAGTATTATGGATGGAGATCGGTATTTAGAAATTGCAGTCACATACGTGGTAAACGCTAATTACCTGATATGCTTCAAGACAAAACCTCTATTCAACTATTTTTTACTGGTTTTATAGACTGTTCTATAAATGAAATAACTTTTCTTCAGCGTGTAATTTTAATTCTAAAAACAATTTTTGGTAAAAAAAAAAAATATGTCTATGCTCGTTGCTAAGCGAATAAAATAAAGATGATATAGCCTAACAAGTAGGTCAAATTATTTCTCTTTGTGCATTTGTCTCCCTTATGCACTTAAATCGATCTCGGTCAGGATTTTATTTTGGAGGTTTATGGACTTTAAGCGACTAATGTTCAACGATTCGAATTTAATTCAACCTTACAACGCAATGATGTTTATACAGGAATAAAGTAAGCGGTCTATATTTTTAAAACGAGTACGCAATCGACACAACCCAGTCATGTTTTCATTCCGCTGATTAATAATTGATTGCATTTGCCAGAATTTTTAAAAGATTTGTTTTAAATTTCTAGGTCAGCTTGCTCTCTGTGTTTTGAAATACACGTTTAACATTAGGTCTCAGTTAGATATGACTGTGACTTGCGAAGGATCTTTTTCCGCAATGAGACGTCTTAAACACTGGGGGAGATCAATAGATGGGGGAGATTAATAGAGTTGAATCGCGTGATTGTGACTTTGTTATTTATGAGGTCAAAGACGGGTTAAATTTCGTAAACAAGGTACCTTTACTATAGAGAGAAACACCCCAGATTTTGCACTTTTTAAAATAAATAACATATGAGCGCACTACTGTTCCAATTTCTTGCATGGAATGATTAATATAACTGTTTTCATTGACCACATTTACGACAACTTGGAACATCAATGCGCTCATATAGAAAATAGTTTTTTTATAATGTGGGTGTGGCCTAAAATCTATCGAAAATCGATAAAAACAACATACCCCTGCTATATTAATTAGGCTAATGCGTACTTACAGTGTATGAAATTTAAAAAAAAATTGATATTTTAAAACTTCAGTGTTTAAAGAAAAGGATGAGACAATAATATGTAGAAAAACTTAAATTTGATTTTTTGCTAATTATGGGGGGCCGATTTTGGACGTTTAGAGGATTCATCCTTCCATGGCAGGATCTTATTTCCTGTAAGAAGACGATCGACCAAAGTTTCTTGCTCCTTTTTTGGTGAGAAATTCTTTTGAAACAAAATGAAACAAGATGAAGTAAATTTACATTTAAGAATAAATTTCCATGAAGGATTTCTGATTGATCTGTTATACTTTTTTTTATAAAGTCATAGGATACATTTTTTTTTGTAACATGAAGTCCATCAAAAACAATTCATTTCACCCATGGTTAGAACAGTTTCAAATTGTTGCATGAAAGTAGGAAAGTCATAATCTGGATAATTCTTGTGGTACAAATACAACTTTAGATTCAACAGTTTCAGTATTGTCAAAGGAGAGTGGCAAACGTGTTAAAAATTGTGAATTTGAAGATTGCAATTGTGTTGCCAAATTAGTAATAATACTCTTAAATTGGAGTGGTTGTTGTAACGGACAATATAATTTAGATTTAATTCCATCTGTTCTTTTTTTTTAATTTTAGATACTTTTATGATTTTAACTGCTTCTGGATTTACCCCATACAGTCTTTGTGATATTTGCCATGACTGAGGAATTGATGTGTTGACACTTTTTTAAAATCGATTTTCTATAGTGACAGAACAAATAAAGACGTCCTAGAATATTATTGCATTGTCCATAACCTGCCTTTCATGTACAGTTAGAATTTTCTACTGACATATTTGACGACAAGGATAAATACAAAGAGTGGGAGGGTTGCTTTTTTCATTAAAAGGAAGCATTTTGTCCTCACATCACATCCTTTGAATGATGTTAATGGTCTTTTTGAAACTAAAAAAAAAATTATTTAGCTGATTTTCAAATTAAAAAAAGTAGTACTAGCTGATTTCCAAATTGAAAATATGTATGTTATTATATTAGTGAAATAGGTAAAACATTAATAAAGCAACCCTTAAAAAATAATAAATAAATAAATTACAAAATAAATTAAAAACTAAAGAAAACATATTTTTGAAATTGAAACAAAAAAAAAAAAAACTATATTTTTGTCGGCGTGATAAATATACAAGAAACCTCTTTTTTTTTTATTTTTTTTGGGGGGGGGGGGGGGGGAGGTAGGGGTGAACATTTAAGTAATGCTAACAAAATCTGAAAAATACTGTTCTACTAAAATAAACAAATGGAACTGGACATCTTGTTCTATTTTCAGAAACTTTAGTTTGTTTTTTTTTAAGTTAATTATTAAAACACGAAAAATGCTGCAACAAAATGAAAACGTACACAATTAAACATACAGAAAAACAACAACAAAGTTTGACCATTCATTTAAACAAAAACAAAATTAAAAAAAAAATAAATAAATTAAAAAAAAACACCAACAAAAAACCAGACAAGCATATAAATTTAAAAAACATCATGTTGCAAAATCAAGTCACAACTTTGTATAGATATGTTTATGCTACACCCAGTTTACAAATTAGGCCACGATCACACATTTTTATTTATTTAATGATCAAATCAATATCAATTGCTTTAATGATTCGATTTAGTCTAAATTATTTTATTTTGCTTTTAGCATACAAGTTACTAATAAAAAGAAATGAAAATCTTGATTTAATATCATTGAAGTATTTAGT
The DNA here is from genome assembly GCA_016163765.1 of Magallana hongkongensis. NCBI lineage: Eukaryota > Metazoa > Mollusca > Bivalvia > Ostreida > Ostreidae > Magallana > Magallana hongkongensis. The sequence continues at coordinate 67,461,264 of WFKH01011926.1, forward strand.
CAAATTCTACAATAGAAAATATCATTGATTTGGCGGTAGAACTCTTTGTAGGTACGTAAAATAACCTTCTACATCGAAAACATATCCTTCAGCAAAGCTGCTTTAACTTTTTTTTTAAATGTACATGGTAAATTAACTGATTCTGACCTGTCCAATATTGTTTGGTCAGTTGAATTCGGCAGATACGCAAATGATTGCGGATCGCATTCAACCATGTTTCGTTGTTATGTAAGCCGAGCTTCGTTTTCGTTTTCGTTTTGGTGAACGCGTGAAAATAGGATTATTCAATCATGTATTTAATCTTACAAAGTCTTCTTCTCTTCTTTTCTTCCATATATATTTGAGAAAAACTAATGCATGTATCCATGAAACCCTCTACCTTAAGTGTCAAATTCATTGCCCTGGGTCAGGGGTTCCGACCCTTAGATGGAGCCAATATGGCCACATTGTGAACATATGTTAAATTTTATGATAAATTCGTCTGTACTTTCACAGTCATTGGTGACCAACTAGATACATTGCAATTATGCACATAATGTTCTCTTTTTAAATTAGGAAATTCACTACCCATGGGGCAGGGGTCCAGGCTTTTTATTTTGGTGGTGGTGGGGGATGACAAATATGGGCATATGGTGAACATGTATTTAAGTTACTCGGGTAACTAATTGTTGTTGGTAAACATTAGATTATAAAAGCGGAGGAAATAGTCAGAGGATAAGGGTTACAACTCCAAAATTAAGCTTTCAATGCTACCTGACAGATCCATCTATGAGCTATGGTACTAAAGGCGACCTACAAGGCCTGTACGCCTCTTGTTAAATATTAATATGTAATTAAAAACGGTTTAAACTGCTTTCCTTGACAGTATAAAGCTTCATCGATCATAACGTCATAAATGCACAATGGTAACGTTAACCTACATAACAAAAGGCATATCGTGTTAATAATACAATTTTCTTGAAAATTAAAACCTTTTAATTTGTATTGGTAACAAACATACAGACTTTTGTTACAAGATTTTTCAAAACTATGGAAACGAAAGTCGGCAACTTAAAATGTCATTGATGTAAAATTACTAGCTGTTGCTGCTATTAAAGACTAAAACGTAACATAGAAAGAACATGAATCCTTTAAACAACGATCTCGTCCCTTTTTACCATTTCAAACAAAACTATTTAATTATCGACCATTATTACATATAAGCTTAATAAAATGTATATAGAGACTGCCCTGTACATATGATACATGTATATAAATAGGCCTTTATAAAGTACTGTTGCACGTTTCATCATTGTTGAGATGCATCTATCTTATTAAAGTCAGTAATCTTCTAATTGCTAAAGTGTTAAGATTGTATTTTTTTTTATAGTTCAATGTAAAACTCGCAAGTAAACTGAATCATGCATCAACATTTGTCGTCTATTTACATTTGAGACGGGTAGGACTAATTACCATAAATTTAGCATAAACTAATGTTTTGCAGTTAAAAAAACGTATAAATTTTCCGACATACATTTATAAAATCTTACTTAGCAGCTGAAAGACGTATATATTGGAATTATTTTATTAACAGCATATCCAGAAAAATTTATTTATTGAAATATGCAAAATTGTAGAAAAAACGCTTTTGTTAGATTTTTTGAAAAACATTGATTTATAATATGAGCACAGGTCTGCCACACATTTATTTTTTTAAACAAAACTTCTAGTGTTATATTTAAATTGATATCTAAATTAAAGGTGGACAAGCCTGTGTTCTATATAAAATCTGAGAAATTTATCAAAAAATGTGTTAATTTTAAGGAAATTCTTGCATCTAAGAATATTACAAGCTGTGGATCAACAGTATACCTAAACATATGCTAAAGATTTTTAAAGTCATTTTTAAAGTCGAGTTTGACCCTTCGTGGGCCTAGCTTTTTGGCAATAAGTTTTGAAATTGCTGCTGATAAACCCGGAAAAAAATTCAAAATAAGGACCGTCATTTGGTAAAGATACTCCCGATAGCTTTAGAAATTCGACTAAATAGTTCATATCACGTTCAACGCATGCCGTGCCAAGTATGATGATGGTCAAATAAATCATTATGTTTTACGAGCGATCGATCTTCCGAAAATTCATAAAAAAATATTTAAAATTAAGTCATCATTTATGTAAAAATATGAGTTTGTGTTTAAAAATTGTACTTTAAAAAGTGATTTTCTTAACGCCATTAACAAAAATTAAATTTAATCACAATGACGTGCTTTTTTACTGCTGTGTGTAGACATTTAACTGTTTTATGTAGAAAGGGATGGATAAAGTTTTATCAAGGAAGAACTTGACAGGGATCAAACAAAGATTTTGGAAGTAGGAGGTAAAAGCACATAGAAATTAAAGATTCTAATTTATAAGGATTGTAAACTATTGAAAAAGTGACCCCTGGACTAATACTGGGGCCCCAAGAGGGGTTCAAAGTTTAACTTCGGAATATAAAGGGAAAATGTATGAAAACCCTCTACTCAAGAACTACAATGCTATAATATGTGAAATTACTATGCAAGCATCCTCAAATAGTGTAAATTCTAAATTGTTAATATCTTGAACCCCGGACCTATACTGGGGACCCAAGAGGGGTTCAAAGTTTTACATAGAAATATGTTGAAGAGATATTAAAAAATTCTTTTCCCAACAACAACAATGCTACAATTTGTGAAATTACTATGCAAGCGTCCTCAGATAATCTAGATTCTGAATTTTAAAATCATGACCCCTGGACCAACACTGGGGCCCCAAAGAGGGGTTCAAATTTAAACATAGAAATATAAAGCAGAAACGTTTAAAAATTTTCTTCTCAAGAACTACAATGCTACAATTTGTGAAATAATTATGCAAGCATCCTCAGATACTGTAGATTCAGAATTAAACATTGTTCATCTAAATTATCAGAGATTTGTTAACATATTGTGACAGAAATAAAAGAAATATTTATTTAAGCTAAAAGCTAGTTTATTGAGGGTGTGGGCTATTTTGTTTATTAAATTTGATTAAACAACATAACTTTTACTGTCCATATCACTTTCAACATTTTTAGATCATTATTTCTTTTCAGATTTTTTTAAACAATAGATCAATCAATCTGTTTATTAAAGTAACATTTGTGTAAGGATATGTTGTAAAGAAAATGGATATCATGCTTAGGTGTGAATGCATCAAATGCTTTTAACTTTACTATTTTAAAATGCATACAATTTTTGAAATTTATAGCTGTGAATACACTATTTGTAGATTAGCAATGTTACTTGAAAATTCCGTTCCCTTGTTTTTTCGGTAATATAACCTTTTTCAACTTTACATTTTGGACATAATCTGAAAATATTATTTAAAAGGTTGCTTGCGCAACTCCTCCTTAACTGCCGCACGGAATTTCGAGAAACTTCGTAGGTATTAAGGACAGACAGTGTCAACGTACATATTAAAAGAAAATTATATAAGAAAATATACGATACCATAATTTGTCTGCATTTTACGGTTTTTTGAACTTAAATTTTTAGTGTAGCAGTCTAATAAAAACGTTTCACTTTGTCATAGCGAGATGAAATACCTTGTCAAAAATAAGCCAACACATTTTCATTTTAATAAATTAAACAATTAAGGAACTACAAGAAAACACAATTCAATTAAATGTTTAACATAGCATGTTTTCTTACTAGTTACGTGTTTTTAAACAAGACATTGCGTTTTGGGTACATATACAATGCGCATGAAATTTTATGAACTACTTTACCAAGCATTGGTATTTGGCTGCACATCGGAGAAATGGGGGATTGATTTTTTTTTGTTTTAAAATTAAATGCACTGTTGATTTTTTTTCTGCTAGACAGATATATTTTTGTTAATGTGGAATCTTACACCAAAATGTTATTTTATGGATCGTCAAAGTATCATTTCTAAAGCATGATTTCGAGGTTCAAAGAAGGATATATGCTCTCATTTATTTTACACGAATTTTTTTTTGAGATTTGTTAAAAGTGTTAAACCATCCGTAATGTCTTGAGAATTAAGATAATATTTCATATGTGGAGAGAGAGAGAGAGAGAGAGAGAGAGAGAGAGAGAGAGAGAGAGAGAGAGAGAAATTGTGGGTTCACTAGTACTATTTGGAAGCGAAGATCGCATAAACATTTAACATTTGATTATTTAAAGCCAAGAAGTAGGACATTAATAATGTTGTGACGTTGTATTGAAAGGCTGAATTATTATCAAGCATGTAGATAAATTTGTAATGAGCTAGGCCGTAAATCGATTGATTTTTTTGGAGGGGTGGGGTAAATAGAAACAAATATCATTTCAAATCTCTCTGCACTCATCGCTTTTTTTTAAGGAAAAGGCCTCGGCAATCTGAATCCTCTTCTACACGCCACACAAGTTAAACTTTTATTAGATTTAGTATACGCATAAAATAATCGAAACAATTTTCAATCGATAATTTTGTAGGCAAAAGTCACCAATGTACACACATTTTGGGTGATTGTATATTTTATTAGACGAATTATCAACAGAGACATCACAATTAAGATTAGACTTCTATAATGCACATGTTAATAATGTATTCCAAGGTGTGTATAGCAAAATCGTCTTCATCGAATCGGATCGAAACGATCGATCTTTTAAACAATAACTGCATGTAACGGGACACAAGAAGAAAATAAAAGAGTCTTAAATCAAAACATCATAATTGACAAATGTACAATCGATTCAACTGAGAAGTCCGACACAAGACAGGTACACGCTTCGACGGAAATACACTGAGCACGCGACGAATCAACAGGTGGCTGAGTACGTAATGACGAGTGCATTGGCAAGATTTTTTTTTATGCCAGGGACGATGGCTCAATATTCAAATACAGCTCTCCTAGGAAATAAATTAAAGAATCAAGCATTTTTGACGGAATAAGTTAAGCTTATACCCTATACATGTACATTTTGTACATGTATATAGTATTACATATCAGTAATATCGACTGTCTTTCTCCCGTGGAATTCAGAAACACTTGTGTAACAAGTTTACGCAAATCGCTTGCATCTTTTCTTTTGTTTAATGCATTAACTATTAGAAGAAAAAAAATCAAAGCTAGCTAAGTATACATGTAATCGCTTATTCTACACAAAGGTATATGAATATTTACTTATTTGTCGCCATCCACGTACAATATAAACTTTTTTTGCCAATTTTTCTGTTTGTTAATAACGATGTTCATGTATTTCATATTCCACCGCAATTGAATAATCCCGGGGTTAATAGAAATACTGCTTTAAAGAAAAATCCAGACTTTGCTGGTTAGTTTTATTGGCAAAATACTGAAAGAACTCAAGATTCAATGTACTGATTCAACTGACGTCGCAAACGTCAAATTATGACAACTTCGATTAAGCACGTTGTAAGGAGAAATACACAGTATAAAATAACTATATAAAACATGATATTTACATTTGCAAATATGCTTCTTTATAAGAACCTATATAAAAGCGAAAAC
>WFKH01011926.1:67466878-67501683 GCA_016163765.1 Magallana hongkongensis
TAGAAATGCATATTAAACTAAACTTTAATTAAGAAATAAACAGCAATGTTAAAAAGTTCACCGTGATCGAATCTTCTGAGTTGCCCTTCGGGCTTCACAGGATTTGATCATGTGACCAACCAAGTTCATATCTCAGTGAACTTTTTAAATTGCTGTTTATTTCTTAATTAAAGTTTAGTTTAATATGCATTTCTACCACAAATTTAATAAAAGGATGATTTTATAAATAATTACAACTAATTATTTATCACTATTAATTATTCAATCCTATTTCAATAAAAATGAAGCAAATAAATACCCTATAATAGAGTGTTCTGTTTTATTTTCTGTTACTAAATTTTCTAAAATTTGGAAAATACATATTGGCCCAACGTGAGTACCTCTGAGACATTTTGCTGGGAGGTGCATATCTGCAATATCTCTAAGTTTTAAAAGTTTCAAAGAGGTATTCGTGTGTTGCAACATTCAAATTTGGGAAATATTGCAGTAAAATCTACAATTTTTAGCTGTTTTTAACGTACGTGGTATGTTTGATCTTACGCATGTGCTAAACGGCGGGGCCGAGGTGAAAAAGATACTTATGTATAGAAGTAGGATAGTGTGCCCTACATTATAAGATATGACAATTTGTATTGTTTCACACTTGAATTTTGTGAAAATGTTAAGACACATCGTGATGCTTCGTGGCTCTACCTCAAATTTGTTTTGTTGTCGTTTCATTTTGTTAAAATGTAAACGTGAATGGATGGGCGCAATATAGTAGTTTGTAATAAATGTAAATTAATTGTCTTTTGATAAACAATAGATTTTGGTCGACGAAAGAATTGGCAATTTAAAGAAAACTATATGAAAACAACAAATACTTTTAAAATATTACCATGGAAACCGTTAATTTTTTTTTAAATAAGTCTTTTACGGTATTTTTATAAACCAAAATAGAAAGCCATTAAATGTTTACATCCCTATCAATGCACATGCAATATTAAATTTTTTCATGAAAATTGACACCCGTGGGGGTATGATAAGGCAACTCTCAGCGATCGATTGAGTTAGAATTCCTCTGATCGATATGACGTCACAATAAGCAGCATGATGTCATATTTTACTCAAGAAAACTGTCAATTTTAACTTTCTCTCTGGTCCAAATTATAAAAACTACAGGCGTAAAAAATCACCAGAAACTCTTCTAACTGAATATATCTTTAATTTCTCTGTATTACGTATTATTAACATTGAGGACATCACAAGCATGTATGTTAAATATAGAATATCAATGTTGGGAGACAAATCGTCGGAATGCAGTGTAAATAATGCCGTAATAAGACTTATTTAATACAAATACCCAATATTTAGATGAGTGTCAGTGAGGATATAATCAGGATAATACAGGCATGGATATTTTGTTTTATCAGCGAGTGATATAAGGTAAGCAGATAGACATTTATATGGCTTTACCGGCCTTTCCTCTGTCAGTGTGTACAAAAAAGGCAAAAGTGTAACACTAGCCCGAATATTATGAAAGAAGAATTTAGCAAATATCAAAAGCATATGACCTAAAATATTTGAAAAGTGCTGCTATAATCCTTTGCTTCGTTGTTGTAAATGAAAATTACGTGGTATTTTCAATGAAATTGAAGAAGTTGAGGGAGTTTTCGATAAATAATGACGATATTTGTTTTATGCGATTAACAATAGGATTCTAGCAGCAATACTAATAAGCATGAACTAATTGCCGATCGAATTGCTGTATAATACATACAAATGAACACCGGGGTGGTGTTACACTTTTTTATTTATTGTTAATGTAAACAAGTTTTTTTAACCGTCATTGATACCATGGCATGACAGCTTCAAAGATCGACTCGATTCCGATGTAGAAATATAATACCTTAGTGAACACATTCACTTCATATTAATTTTCAGCATGTTTTTCATAAAAATAAACAATTTTTAAAATGACCATGATATCGACGATCATTAAACCCGGAGTTGCCTTAACCTACCCGTGCGTTGCTTAGGTAACAAGACTACTAGGAAATAGGAAAAACTGAAGGGGATTTTGATAGCTGTAATTCCTTATTTTAGAGAATTTTAGCAATTTTTTTTTTTAAACTTGTCAAAATATGCCGAAATTTTCATTATATACCACAAAAAGCTTTGTTATGCAACACAGAAGTGTTGTTGCTTTAGAAAATAAAATTGGATAGAAAATCACACAGAAACTCTAACTTTTTGAAAAGTCCATAGCAACAGCAATTTATTTATTTTTTAGAAAATGTCAGATTTTTTTGAGTTGCTTTAACATTCGGGACATATTTTTTTCTAACTAATTGATAACAAATATCGTTTAATACGTGAAGCATTGTATTGGTTGTTACGTATTAGCGTGTAGTAATTGAGCTTGCTCTCTATTTCATACTCAAATTTGAATTTTGAATCACTTTTGTATAGTTTCATATAAAATCTATACTACTATATTAAAATAATAGACTCGAATTTTTAGGCTTTAATACCGAGAAATCGGAGAAGTACTGTGTTTTGTATTATATATTTTAAACATCATTGGTACTTGAAGATTACAAATTTGTTTTTATTTTTCCTCAATCAAGCTTCGCTAATTAATAATCAACAAAAATTTCTTTAAAAAATCCGGAAATCACCTGGATTTTTTGGATTTTACAATCTTGCGCATGCGCATTACATTCACGCTTAATCACGGGAGGCTCTTGAGTTCATGTTTCGACAATATCACATTTGCATGGATAAACTCAGAAACGATAATACAAATACGTGTAAATTTTCATTGGAACTTTGCTCTATACTCTGTTCATCAAAGAAAATACGGGAGATAACTCTAACTTAGTGCAAATCCCGAGAGTTCCGAATGTCAACATGGTGTGAAAAAAAAAAGTTGGTGAAAAAGTGTTGAATTCTTCATTAATATAAATTAAATTTCAGATGAAAGGTATTTACAGCCTCAAAATGGTTTGTTATGAATAATTTGACTGTTACTTTCAATGCAACTTCATTAATTTTCTCCGAAATCGTTTCGGAGCGATTCTGCAATTTTTTGCTACATTACGGGGCATTTTAACTGTTGTGAAGGCCTGTCACAATTAAGCAGAGTGTACTGAAATTATTAATAGCATTATTGTAGGCCTAAAGCTCGGTTATGTAAATGTCAACAATACGGTATGTCGATGTATTTATTTAATAAATTTCCGATATCATATGCAATTTCAACCCGTGCACGCACGGGTCAAAGTCTAGTTATTATAATACTTCTTTAAAAGGCGAAACTATTTTTTGACATCGATTTTTGATAATATTACATTTAAAATCACCGATATCATTATTGTTTTTTAAGAATATCGGATTATAATCTAATAAAAATGTTTATTTTTGTCGTATCGATATCTCTTGTCAAAAATAACCCAAAAACATTTTCATATAAACAAACAAAACAAACAGGGGACTACGGTGTACAAGGAAATGTAATTTATAAAGAAAAAAATACATAGCATATATTTAACTATTACGGAGAGTAGTTATCTTTTTATGTTGGATAATTTTAGGGCGAAGAAGATGTTATAGTGATGTGGACACTTCCAAGTATGAGATGTCGGATGCATCTTATTTAATACTTTTTGTCTTGGTTAAACATCCTGAGAAATATCGAAAAGATGCAGATCGTGACGTCAAAGTTAATTATGAGGTCATATCGTATGACGTACAGACAAGTGACTTTCTACACATTGCTGTGAAATCAATCGGGAAGCTGTAACATACCCTCGTTCTGAAATACGTTGTCGGTCCAATAGATCTATTGACCGGCGGTCCAAAAGATCGATGTTTATTGACCGGCGGCCTAATAGATCGCAGTCTATTGACCGGCAGTTCAATAGAACGGTTTCAATAGTTAAGGAAAACTGCATACACATACAAAATATACGCAAATATTTAATTTGTAATAAAACAACAAAAGCAGGTGAATATTACGTCATAACGTTTCAGACGACTTCCCTTTTGTTTTACTTCAAACGGTCCAAAAGTAATCAACTCCTACTCTGCTAAATAAGATCAATTCCATGTAAAAATCAAAATACGATGGTCTCGCATAGTCACGAATTTCCTTTATACTGTACAGTGTGTAAGTCTTTGATCTGTTAAAAAGCCTAACGTCATTTAATTGTTGATATGTGGTCCCGTTGCTATGGTAACAGAGGTTAAAGATGTAAAAATGGCATTTTAATGCTTATTGGAGAACATATTGTGAGTATTTGCCAACAATCAGGGTATCCAGGGTAAAAAAACGTAAGAAGAACATTTATGGAGAAACACATATTTTGAAAGTGTTTCCATGGTAACTAAACACATTTCAAAATATGATTTCTTCATTTAATTTGAATTAAGATTGCAAATCTTGAATTTTTTCATATACTATTATGATTGTGCAATTTAGAATTTTAAAAAAATTGAGAACCTTTGATATAGTAACAAGCTAAAAAATAAGGTAAACTCTGATTTTTTAAGGCATTTCTGAATGTGTTTTATTCACATATAAAGTATGAATATTTGATATCGATTAATAAGAAGAATTCTAGTATGTCCTGAACTTTAAAGCAACTTGAAAAAAATCTGAAATTTTCTATAAATATTTACCGTTGCTATGGATTTTTCAAAGAGTAAGTATTTCTGTGTAATTTTCCATGCAAGTTTAATTTCCATATCAACAACACTTTTGTGTTGCAAAACAAAGCTTTTTGTGGTAAATAATAAAATTAAGGCATATTTTTACAGGTTCCATCAAAAACAATTGCTAAAATTCTCTAAAATCAGGAATTACAGCATGTCAACCAGCATGTTACCATAGCAACGGGTGTCAAGTTTCATGAATAAAATGAATATTGCATGGACATTGATAGTGATGTAAAAACTTAATAGTTTCACATTTCACAAAAAAGCGTAAAAAAAACAATTTCAAAAATTTTAACGGTTTCCATAGTAACGTTTAAAAAATGTTAGTTTCTCCATCCAGTTTTTTCTTTGAAATAAAAATAAATACTACGAATATTTGAATAATAACATATTTGCAACTGGCAGCTGCTTTATTGATCGCACGTAAATATACAGAAGTGCAAATATGCATGTAAGTAAATAATTACTAAAGAATACATTTACATATACTGGTGCTCATATATAATATTAACTGGTGCTTGAACTAAATTTCATATTAAGTAAAAGAAAGTTTTATGCCAGATACACTTTATACATTTTATATACTGATTTAAAATATTAATATTATGATTTTTTTTAATTTGATTTCGTTTCGTTTACATGTAGTAAGTTTCATTTTGATTTTGTTTCGTTTTGTTAGGTTTTGTTTCGTTAGATTTCGTTTCGTTTCGTTTCGCATTTTACAGGTACCCACTATTTCAACCAATTTATCCAAAGAATAATTTTGTAGTTGCAAATTGATGAATATCATCTAATCATTAAGTCAGTGGATTTTATTTTTCAGCAAAAAAAGTTTATTTCTAATTGTAAAAGTAGCACAGGGTGCACTTACATGTATCTACATTCACAAACATAACGTTAGTTAGGAAACTAAAAATGAACACGCATACTTTTAAGAACAAAATAGTCTATCATTAAAAAACAAATAGATGTTGTCATTAGACAGCAATACATGCACCAAGTGTTTGCCCCTAAAAAACAATCTATTGTACCAGTTTTAGTCAAAAAGAAGGCCACATGCAATTTCTGGTACTTTTTAAAAATTATAATTTTCATGAAGGATGAGATACCATTCCATAATACACATGAGCGGCCCTTTATATACAAATGTATAAAACACGTAGAGACACCGGCATACAGATAAATATACTTTCACTTTCTAAATAAGTGATCTCCCTTTGCCAACATACTTACTGTATCAACATCTTTTAATATTTAGATAAGCTTATCATCGTTAACTTTCCTAATATTATTGTTTTGAAATAAAAATCTCAATTATAGGCAATACTTATATTAATCAAATATCCTGTTATTAGATATTGAGATTATAACCACTGAATATTTAGCTTAGTACTGTACATTACAAATGTTAAAATCGCTGCTTCCATAGAATGGCATTTTAGTGAAAATTCTTTTGGTTGAATTGGCGAAGATTCATTCTTTAAAAATGTTCGAAGGGAATCAAGGGGAAGTAATTATCTACACTCGGCGTCGGGGTAAGGTCATGGATAAAGTTGTTAATGTATGTCATGTATCCAAGTTTTTGGTGATCCTGTCTTCACAAAATATGTACGGAGAGTACAAATTATGGTACTTATGCACATGGCAGGCTTGAATGCTGAATTGATACCATAGATTCTGGACGCTCGAGGAGTTAAGGTTTTTGTAGCAGGTTAATGTTTTTAGAGCAGGTGCCCTTGGATAGACATATCTAAGTTATCATTGGTTCTACTATCACCAAATGTTTGTAGGGCAGGACATTAGTTGTAGTGATGTGGACACTCTCGGGCATGAAATTGAATATCCCAAGGTGCTGCATGAACCCAAAGAAGAATTGAAAGGTATATATCCTATATAATACCTTACGCTTTTAAGGTGGCTCACTCCACCTTGAAATAGTTTCTCAAATCAGCAGAAAAATACTTGATTATGATTGAAAGTAATATATGTAAGAAGTATATAGGTCAAATAGGCGAAAACGATAAGCAATTTAGAATAAATATTGGCTAAATCCTAAACTTGTTTTTTTTTTTATTTCATTTCGTGAGTTTATCAGCCAATCACAATATCTAAGGTTTCTAAAATTGTTGTCACAACGATGAGTAAGACGGTCCATTGTTTACATTTGTATTGCTTTTATTCGTTTTTTAGTTTAGAATTTTTATTTTTTTATTTATTCAAATTAATTTAATAACAATAAAACAAGTGTAGGTGTTTAATTAGCCAAGTCGATGTATTAATTCAGCTTTTCCCGCGCATTGCAATTTTTTTTTCTTTTAAACACAATCTTTTGATATCCTTAATTATATACATGTTTGCATTTGGATATTGAATTAGCATTGAAACTTTATTTTGAATTAAATTCTTTTTAAAGATGATCCTTCGAAGAAATATGAACAAATCACATCTGAAACGCTAAAAGAGCGGTTCAATTATTTCAAAGTGGATTTTCCAGCAGACGTTCCTGGATGTGAGTCATTTGCTCGAAAAATATTAGAGGATGACATAAATAGCCTTGTGACTGCAATTCAGTCACTTTCTAGTGGGATTGCTCTTACCACGCAAATAAATGCAGTAAAACATGACACACCACAAGTCGAAGCATGTGTCTTTGAGGTTGATGTAGTTTATGACAAAGACAGGGAGGGAGACGAAGAAAAGTTCTGTGTTTTTAAAAAGGTATCAGAAAAACAATATATAAGCGTGTGTTTTTTTTTCACTTCCCAATATCTTTCATTATATAATACCAATAAATGATAGTTGTAGTTTCTGATAAAACACAGTCATCCAGTATATCGTAATGAAAGCACTTTGATTTAAAGATTTGTAATGTTATACATTTATTGCATGATGGTGAGGGAAATATGAAAATTTATTCTCCCCAGGGAAAATCATTATTCCCGAGCCGAGGACAAAGCCCTAAGGTAATATGATTTTTCTGAGGCAATAAATCTTCTAATTTCCCTCACCATCATGAAATTGATTGTTTATCATATCAAATGACAGGCGATACTTAAGAATACATCAGGTTCTAATTGCTTTTCAGTCTAGTAAAGCAATAACGTAGCGAATGTTTACCAGTTTCTTTCTATGTCAGTTTTCTGATATAAAAAGGATTTATATTTTTATATAGAAGTAATCAATGACATTAACTACATCGTATGCTCATCCTCGGGTTTTTTCATAAGCATGGAATGAAAATTCGAAGGGTTGGATAGGATGAAATATGTCGATGACAGGGAAATACGAAGTTTCATTGTCCGAACACTTTATTGTCTAGAACGAATTAGATGTCGTGTTATATAGAATAATCATATTGAGGAATAATAATGTCAATTGTTTTATTGGTTGAGTTCAAATACACCATTTATATTTGTCAGCAACTTTTAATGTTATAAATTTTGTATTTACACTAACCCTGTTAATTCAAAATATGACATTAAATAATAGATTCAGTTCAAGGTATCCTTTGAAGCCCTCACGTTCATTCATTAACGTTCTTCATTATATGACAGCATTATTATTAAATGAGCACGAACCACGTACGCAATCATGTGTATAGGTTGACATCGTAGCAAAATGTAACTGAAAAATCTACATTTGCAATTTTTAGCAAAGTAGCAAAATCACTTAGTTTGTTCACGTTTGTTTTATCCTACATGTACAAATTCCAATCAAAAAAGCACAGTATCACTGCCATTACGTTTATATCCAAATATACAATGTATACCAACCATGTCAACTCTAGATCCATCTGTTACCCTGTCCCAATCGTTCCAAAAACAAATTAAATCGTGTCTGTAATTTTTTTATTTTTGTTTTTGGGGGGGGGGGGGGGGGGGGGGGGGGGTCGTGCTTTTGAATTGATATCTTCTGCTTTCGATACGGATACGATATCCTGTAAAAACTCCCCTGTAAATCTGTCCTCAATCGCTATTTTTTCAAATTTAAAAGTGTTCTATGGATTTTATGTCTGTGGCGTCAACAAGTATCACATACCAGCCGTCATATATTTTCTCATTTACATAAAGAATATTTTTTTTATCAATTAAATAATGAGGAGGTTTTTTTCAACATTAAAATATAAACAAATAAAATGCACAAAAAATATGTAAATGTATTCGCAAATAGGATTTTTAAAATTTCTCTTTTTTCTCTAGGATACTTCTTTAAATATGCTGTATGAAACGGAAGAAGATACCCGTATCAGAGTCATCTTGATAAGGAGCGAATCTTTACCAGTCGTTTCGTCAAAACTTATTGTTTACAAAAACTTTAAACATGTAATCAACGAAAAAGGTTTTTTTTTACAACATGAATACGAAGAATTTGACGATGTTGCAAAGTTGATTGCCTATCATGTAATTTCATCGTTTTGTTCTTCTGTTGAGTCGGTGATTAATGCCTTTACAGCAGATCTTCGTAAAAGCATGACTATTTATGATGACAAATCGTTGACAGCAAAACACATACGAAAAATATGTTGGAATGTTTTTGAAAATACAGGATACAAACCTTTTGGATCATCAAAAAGTACAAGGTATCAAACTGGCAATATCTTTTTAAACGAACTATTAAATAGGTTAGTATTAAACCGCAATATAGATCTTTATATCAGCAATACGTTACGAATTAAGAAGAACAGAACATATATAAGAAATATATGTATTTAATATAAAAATGTGAAAAGTTAATGAATCTTTTTAATTGTAACTTTTGAAGTTCTGGCTGCACCCAGTTTTTTTTATAACAAACTCTCAATTAAAATAGTTTATAAATTTAAATTATAGAATTTGGTCATCAGAGGTTGCCGATTTTATCCAATCAAACTTATCAAACGACAGCTTAGTAGGTGCAGATGCATGGAGTGAAATTCAAAATGCATGTTGGAAAACAGTTGAAGACTTAAAAGTCGTTTTAGATGGACTTGAGGAATTCCAGGCAAATGAACTCCAAGTCAACCAGAAGAAACGTAAGAATACTTTTTTTTTTTTTAAATTTGAAATACATAGACATAATTAGGTACGAAAAGATGTGTTACTTTTATAACAAGGGAAATAATGATTGGCATACATCTTTCCAAAAAGTGTTAAATTCTGTTTTTAAGCCATCTGTACCAGTCGATGTATCGTTTTTCATATTTTTAGAGCTTCTAAAGGCTCTACATAGGTTGTTTTGCCTTTTACTTATCCACCCATACTATTTTAATGCAAGTTTTCAAAGCTTTTATCAATAATTTCTTTTATATTAAAATCATTTAATTTATTATTCTTATTGATAAAAAAATTTAATATTCTGAAGTATTTGCTGTTGATTTAAGATTATAACTTATGGTTGACGGTTTGTTATTGTCATTAACTCACTTATATACAAAAAAATGTCAAAGATGGGGTATCTTCCGCCTACAACATGACAATTAAACATGACCGTTTTTGTATAATTAAAGGTAAACATTGACTAAAAAAATGGCGTGTAACGCTAAAAAGTTGCGCATGCGCAATCATAAGCTCTTTGACTAAATACTGTAAAACGAGAAAATTTGGCGCATACGTATTTTAGCGCAAATGCAAGTGCCAGTACATTGGCGCAATTATATTTTAGCGCATGCACCTTTTCTTTAAAAAGGAATACAAAAAATGTTCTTGTTTGATAAACGATCACGCCCAAATTTAGTTCTGTGTTCACTCAAGCACGTGAGCACAACGACTTTGATTTCTATCTCGCATGCATGGTAAACTGTCGTTGAGAACAATACACTTACTTTTGTGTAAATCGTCAGTAGATATATATGAAAACTTCATTTATTGGCGATGATGTGTAATTTTTGTTGGTAAACAAATTTGAGTTATCGGACTTTGAATTTAACGTGTCGACTTGGATAGCACTAGAAGAGTCCCAAAACTAAAAGTGAAATCGAATGCTACATTTACCATGAGTTTCGATCACTATGAGCGAATCTTTTTCACAGTAAATTTACATTAAAATAACACAAAAAGAGGTATCGTCTTGTTATCTTTATATCCACTAATCAGAGATCAAAGAAACTATGATCAATCATGTATTGTCAGCTTTAACGATCGCCATGCTTAATCACATTTTCACCTCGAGGCGCAAAATGGAAGTGGCATGGGGAGAAGCCCAATTTTCAAGGTGCTAATGAGAGATATTAAAAAGCAATTAAAATTGAATTAATTAATCCATGTTTAGGCACTTATACCCGATAACCCTTACTGTTTACCTGTGTAATTGTTTAAACAAACAGAATCGACGGCATCTGATATTACGTAAACGAACACTTTTATATAGCATTAAAAAGGACTGACGTTATTGTTTTGCAACTTGAAGAAATTTAATGCATATGGAAAATCGTTGGCGCACTATTAAGTTTAGCGCTCAGAGGCAGTTGCGCCAAAGGCGCTAAAATTTGTAGGGCGCCATATTTTCTCGTTTTACAGTATATAGTTAAGGGCGGTAAATAGGAATCAGTATCCATGCATGTTTCATGTTCATAGAATATATTTTATGGATAACTGATATGGTGGTGCTCCGTTTGCCACATTATAACACAAGACAGTGATTAAGGAATAAGAATAATCATTTATTAAATAATATAATAAATGACAAAGTACCAAATACAACATAAAATAGTTTAACTAAAAAACACAATACTGTTAATTAAAGAAACAATTATGCATATATAAACATGGATAATAACACAGTATTGTGACTAGAATAAACAGAGCACATAAGACAATAAAACATGGCTATTTTTATATACAAAAAAGTGTCAAAGATGGGATATCTTTCGCCACATATCAAAGCTGCATCCACCACCATAAATAACAAAGATAGAGTTAATCTATCATCATAAAATATCATACATGTACATAGATTTACAGTTATAATGCAAGCATCATCACAGTGCAGCTAAAAATAATCCAAACACATCAAAATTCTCTTGTAAAGAAAACTGTTCAAATTCATGTCACAAGCTATTCCTGGGGAGCTGTTCATTTCATAAATATAGTCTTAACATACAGTGCATAAAATAAAAAAAAATTAACTGGTACATGACAGTAACGGGACATATTAGCTCAATATCACCAGGTTAAAGAACATAATATTTACATACGAAGTAAACAAGAAGCTCCTGACTTCATAATTTAAAAACAAGTTTAAACAAGAGACATTTCTCGGCGTATGACAACTGAAAGAACCAGAAGCTCCTGACTTCATGATTTTAAAAAGTATGACATTAAATAATACAATAAAAATAATAAAACAGAGACATTGTCAGTTTAACACAAACAATAGAACCAGAAGCCTCTGACTTCGTGGTTCAAAAAGTGTAACGAAAACCAACCTTCTGCCTGTGCTTACAAACATTTGACAGTGCATCACAGACTATTGAACCAGAAACCCCTGACTTCATGGTTTCATCACAACTGCGTCCGAGTTCACATTGTAGAAATCATAAGCCTTTATAATCTATAAAGAGTTTAACCTAAAGCCCCTGACTCCAAGGTTCAGATCCCTTATACTGATATGAGAATCTCGTTATTGTCATTTTTGCATGAGAAAGTGATGGGAGCAAAGGTGATGAAATCTTATCTTCCTGATCATGAATAAAGCTTTTGTTAAGTCACAAATATATTTCTACAGGATGACAACGAATCCTGTGATAATAAGCTCCTAATATGGAAGTCTGCTGTACTAGTCAAAGGTGTAGCAATGCCTGTTTAACTGATTTTCTTCTCGCTTTCATGTCTGGAAAGAGTTCTCTGAATCTTTAAATCTGCAAGCGAGAGAGAAGATCAGGTGCGACATTATAAAGGCCAGGAATAGGTTCAGCGAAGAAATAAATGTTGTATTTTAGTGAAGCTATCATGGGACGTCTCATCAGTTTCATCAAATGTGGGTCTTTAGAGGAGTTTTTGTTTATGACATGAACCACTGAACTATTGTCGGAATGTAAAACAACTGATGTATTAGATAAGCTCTCGCCCCATTTTTCATTGTCAGTACAATAGAAAGAATTCTCCAACTGAAATGTGATATTTCAACTACTCTCTTTCAAATGACCAATAGAACTATTGCCTGCCGAATGTTCACTCAAAACCCCAAAAGTATGGGATGAACACAGTTTTCCGGAATGAAAGAGTGCTTTGCCGTTAAAATGTTCTATAAAAATAGACCAAGCTTCCAGGTCAGCTCTAGCTTCAGCATTTAACCTACAATGATGATGAAGGGTTTACTGAGGCTCTTAGTTAAGTCAATTATCCCGCGGAGGAATGTCCTACCAGGCGGTACTATTTGATAAAGCAAAGTGTAATACCCATATGAGGGCTAGCACCACACGTAAGGTAGTTGTGCGTTTGTTTTTGAAAAGGTGAATAGTATCTGCTAGACGAAGTAACTTGTCTTGAGGCAGTCTTATTTCAAATTTGATTGTGTCCATTTCTAATCCCAGAAAAGTTAAAGTTGTGCAGGGAAAAACTGTTTGTTCATGTTTTATCGGCAAATGTATATTGTCAGCCAAAGAGTGAAAAGCCATAGGGGCATTTTAAAACCCTAGTGAATCTGAATCTCAAATAAACAAAAAGTCATCCAGCATATGAACACTGAAAATTTATTTTGAAGAATCCATTGCAATGCAGAACTAAACTTCTCAAAAAGATAACAAGTATAACTAAAGCCAAACGGGAGGGTTTTATGAAAGTTTAACTGACCATCGATACTAAAGCTTAGAAGCTCAAAATCGGAAGGGTGGACTGGTACTTGCTTATGAGCGCTTTCCAAATCAGTTTTTACTTAAAGTGCCCCCATCCAAATTTCCTTGATTGCTGCAATAGCAGTATCAATAGTTTGATTCTGGACTGTGCACAGGTCACGAAGAATGTTAGCATTGATTGCCAAACCTTCGGGGTATGACAAGTGGTGAATAAGTCGAAACTCACCTGGAGTATGTTTTGGAACAAGATCAAGGGGAGAAACTTTTATTCCTTATCATTTGCCACAAAACAGATTCATTCCCCTTTAACGCTGATAAATTTTCTGAAAAACGAAATTCGCGATTGCCTTGAAAAGGAATTTTGAAACCAAATTTGAACCTCTTAATCAAAAACTGTTATAGCATTCGCGTCGATTTCGAAGGTATGCAGATAATTTATCAGCATCAATTTGGGAAACAATTGAGTATTTAGACTTTGCGTGCAAGGGTAGATGGGTTTTTTGTGATCATTGGTGACATGTTTCTCTGCTTCTGTTTTGTGCATTGAAGCTAAAGTGTCTATTGAAACAATATTGGCATATGCAGAAAGATCGTGCAGCATCGTCAATGTAACAGCCGGAACTCCTATATACAATTTAGATTTTTAAATTGAATTGTTCTTAAAAACTAAAATTATGAGTGTGTAGATATTTGCTTGTTTCATTGAGCGTTAGGGCTGCTTTGCATTTGTGACGCTTAATGATATAATTATATCATTATGCGCCGATTTATTATTAACAGTTGGACCAGTCAACTGTTATTGCAAAAATTTATAGCATTAAGCATTGTAATTGCAAATATCTGATTCATTAAGCGGCGTTGTATCCTTAACGGTTGTTATAGGGCCGCCAAAGTTCACTCACTCACTGCAGAACAGCGGCCTCTCTAAAAATATCCCCAGAAAATGGAAACAGCTAATTAAATAATACTTGAGCCGGTAATAATTCAGCACCTAAGAACCCTCCTTCCGCGACAACTATTTGCGTTCTGTAGGGACGAGAAAATTAACAGCAAAAACAAGGCAACAGACCCTGAAGAAATAAGAAACGAAAACATCCTACCACCAGAAAACTAATCAAACGCGGTGCTTTAAAACTTGCATAGAAAGAATAGGATTTTAAATACCTGATTGTTTTCTGAAGCCATGCCCCTGGTAGGCTGATTGACGAGCACGTCTATCTGCTGAGATGTTTTCCTTAAGCCTTAAACAATGATAAAAATGCTTTAATACAGCTCTATTTCACCAAAAGAAGCCTTTGAATTAGCTCCTTTTTTGCTGTTTTTCTGTTAACTAGTTTGGGTGTCACGTGGTCCCGTGACGTCATACATATAGATGTCAATCCTATAATATATGTTCAATAAGATGATTGTTATTTGACATGATTACTGGCAAATAACAACACATTCTTTAAATATTTAAGAATAAATGTTACTATATATGTGACGACTATTATTTATTCTAAAAAAATAAAAATGCTTACACATTTACAGTAAGCAATTATTATTTAAAAAAAAGGACCAGCAGAAAAACAAGCCAAAGAAATCATTAATCAAGCAGAAAATACAAATAGTTGAAAGTAATGTTTATCAACTGTTGTTTATATGTTCAATACACTATTAACGTTATTTATTTAGATATAGAAACAGCCTCTGTGCCACGGAAAACAATAGAGAAAACAAGGCGAAAACTCGTAGATCCAAGATTCTTACCTTAGACATAGAAGTGATAAAATCTCGAATATATTCATAAAACCTAACTTTTTTTCACTGAAAATGATACGAAGCAATCGTTTAATTGAATTTACTACTGGATAATACTTGACGCTAGATAGATGGTCGATTTTTAATCAAACGTTGTTTAGACAGCTGTTCAAATTGCAATGTGAACAAGAAATGTCGTCATTAATATGTTATATAACACGTTATTGTCTATAAAAACGCCGTTTGAA
This sequence comes from Magallana hongkongensis, assembly GCA_016163765.1. Classification (NCBI taxonomy): domain Eukaryota; kingdom Metazoa; phylum Mollusca; class Bivalvia; order Ostreida; family Ostreidae; genus Magallana; species Magallana hongkongensis. Next base: position 67,482,335 of record WFKH01011926.1, read on the forward strand.
CTTGATTATGCCTATGTTGAAAGGTCAGTGGGTCAATTGCATTTTACTTGTGAAAAGGTGTGAAATTGCCCACTGTTTTAAAGACATTTCTGTATATCCCCTTTATATTTGCCTTCACTGGACACATGTGTCAATTGTCCGTGATATCCAACAATTCATGACGATATTTAAGCGTTAATCATTGTTTTTTGAAAGATGTGGTCTCATAACTGCAACGGTGTGTGTATACAAATTGAAGATCGCGCGCTAGCGCGTTTTTAAAATTAGTTTGCACACACCACCGTTGAAAAACCTACGAATTTACTGAAAGAATGAATCCTCTAAACACTGCAATCTTGCCCCTTTAAAACGCCGAAATTTACCCTTTCAAACAAAAATATTGTAATATTTTAGCTAAAAGCTACAAGCATGGTCTGTATGGAAACATTTAAAAACGTTTTTGTTAGGGAGATTTTTATTATGAACATTATATCAATTAAATAAAATTGTATACTTCAGTGCGAAATCCCGACTCCTCTGTTAAGGCCATGTAAATAGGTCATTGTATTATTTGAATAAGAAGGTGGAGCATTAATCGAGCGTGTGAATAGTAAGCATGCGTATATTATAATGTGCTTCAATTGTTTACTAAGTTTTTTTTAAAGAAATACCGAAGAATGCAACCTAAAAACACTCTTTTGGGCTTGAGGCCGACAAAATACCTTAATTAAAATCTAGATTTTGGCGGTTGTTGATGATATGTTTTATTTGACCACGATGTCAGAGAGGTGTGCTCAAAGCGTAAATGTGAATAAATCTGAGGCACGCGTTCAATGATTTGTTATTCATGAGGTCAAGACGGGTTAAAATTCTTAAACAGCCTACATTTACCATAGAGGCAAGCACACAAGATTTTGCATTTTATAAACAAAAAACATGAGTGCATGCCTGTTTTAATTCCCTTCATGGACGTGAATTATAAATATAACTATGGTAAATATATCATTAACCATGTTTACGACAACATGAAACATTAATGCGTTCATACAGAAATCTAGCAATCTTCGGAAGCGCTCGTCACTTGACTGAGAAGTACACATGACGTCACAATGCTTGAAATACAGTACTGAAAATCGTTGTCAATGACATAAAGAAATGCTCTCGTTTAAAGGTTTTTTTTTGTTATAGAAACAATGCAGTTTTACAGCCATATTATAGATTTGGGACACCGTAATGTTGCTGCGTAAAATTGATGTCAATAACTAATGTTTTTGTATCCATTTAGTGATCGTTACACCAATCCGATTTTTACAACTCAAATCTTTTAAAGATTATCCTTAATTTTAAATGAGTTCTATTATATTAATTTCTAAAATGCTAAACTTTAGTACTGTGTTATACTGTTGAACGCAAAATAAAATGATGGAGAATCAGAATATGTGCTTTTAGATGATGCTTCCTGCAAAATTACAGTCCGTATTTTTTTATCTTTTAAATCTTTTTACAACATTTTACGAAATGTATAAAATATTTGAGTGAATAAAATGCGACAATGCCTTGTGGCATGTAGCTTAATACAAGAGCAAAAGAAAAGTAATTATATATTGAGAACTTTCATGCATTAAGAAAGTGTCCATAAACAATAAAAAAAACCGTAATGAAGGAAATCTTTAAAGGCGTATGCGACCCCAAATTTCGTTAAAAACGCATGCAATAGTGAAAGAAATATATTTCATATTGAAAATAACGATGTCGGATAATTGTGAGATTTTCAATGAAATGATTTGATTTCATTTAAACATATTTCATTATGCAAATATTTATTTACATAGGCAATCACCAATGCCCTTGTAAGCCTTCTCCATAAGGTGCAAGGTAAAACATTTAAAGTGCACAATATAAATGACAAATAAAATAATACACCTTTTTTTAAAAAAAAATAATGTGATGGAACATAAACATATATATTTAGATGGGGAAAAAAGATTGACAAAAACCGGTTTGAGGAAAAAAAAATCAAAATAATAAAAAACTTAACTAATACAGTAACAGCATAAGTATACTACTTTTGCGAAAATGTATTTAATATAAAGCTATAGATATGATATAGTTATGATAATTGTAGCCTGCGTTTGTTTAGATATAACCTACGATGAGGAGCGTATGTATTAAACAATAAAAATGTAGGTTTATGTTAAGGAATGATGATAGAAAACTCCCGTCAACTTTATACATTTATAAGTTGAAAATACCTTAATCATTTCTATCAAAAAACAACAGAGTAGACAAAATGTGACAGGATCATTCCATATGTCGGATACGCTGTATAATAACATAGAAATAAAACCGGTTCGAGTGAACCGTGAAAACACGGAGAAAAATTGAAACATAGACAGTGAAACCAAAACATACATACAAAATAAAAACGTGCAAAATTTAGGAAACATATAACAAAAAAATTATTTTGTTGTGAAAAGCACAGAAAAACAAGAGTAGGCATATAAGTCGTCTCGAAAACAGAAGACGGATTTAGAGTATTTGTGACTCAGACTTATTACACATGAAAGTGTGTAACATGTACATGGATGAAAAAATACAGACGCATATTTACACAAGAGACCAAAGAAAAAATCTATGAATCATAATGTATGAATCGGGAAAAATAGATAAAAAAAAGTCACGGATGAATGCGAATATAATTGATAGGTAAACCCCCTTCTGATGAAATGATGGATATAGTAGCAAAGTTAATACACGATTCAACAGCAATTTAACATTACCAGGGAGAGGTTTAAGCACAGTGTTACCAAGCGTAAGCACATTCAGTGACATTTTAATTGTTTTTGGCAAAAAAACTCTCAGAATCGTAATTAGTCTTCGTAATTATATTCAGCACTTTGTTTGAATTTTAGGGATTCAGAAGCCATGGCTTCAAAATAAGAATATATTACCGAAAAATTAACATTATATATATTCAAAAGCAATGAGAAAGTATTCATATTTGTATAAAAATAACATTGAAAATATATATTTCTTAAATTATCGGTGTGTTTTGCTTAATTAATTAAATATATCTGTGTTAAACAACTAATCAGATACAGACTTTGCAGACGGTAATAAATGTTTCGACCCATCAATACTCGTCTGCGGGTATTAAATCTAATATTTTACAATTATTTCACTCAATTCAAAATATGAGTTTCATTATTGTTTTTCGTAAAAGTTTGATTGTTTAAATAAGTGAATAAATGCATGTAACCAACAGCGATTTGTTGTTTGTTAGAGTTACATGTATGTCAAGTTTTAGATGCTTCCATAACAATTCTGAGTAATCATTGATATGTTTCTGTAGAATATTTACACACAACTAATCATCATTTTATCCATATGCTATTTACTCATAAAGATGCTATTTTCTAGCTATTCATCAGGCACATATTTTTTCCCCCCAATTTACAGAGATCAAAGAATGGCTGAAAATTAAATTCGACCGGGAGAGGTTTTTTGCGGAATTGCATTCATACAGTTTTGAAAACATACGTGGATATGGGGAAAATGAAAAAACCTTTGTAAAAGTGTACCATCAAGGTGAGGATAAAGAGGCAGAGAAGTATTTTTGTTATTGTTGGAAGTCGAACAATTAAAACAACGTGAAAGGAAACCCCAAAGAGTTGACAATCATCAATAAAACAATTAAAGTATTCATTCAAGAATACCTTGACATGTGTATACATTCAAACGATGTCGGTTTTCGAATTGGTAAAGCCAGTAATTCAATACAAAAACACCCTAAAATTGTTTTCTTACACACATTTTTGAGATTTAACGATGTGAGAAGCAGCAAAATGAATTCGGATTTTTTTTTAATAGAAAGATCTATTATTCCATAATTCAGGTATGCGATACACATTAAAAAAATAGTACGGACAAACGGATGTATTTGTAACTATAAATTTTGCAATAAGTTTCGAACAAAAAATTGTGGCAAAAATCAAAATTACGAGAGCATTTATTCAAAATAATCCTGGTAGTTTAAAAAAATAGCCACATTTTTCAGAAGACGTACGACACACAGCAGTATATTTTATGAGCGACTCATTTACCTAAAATTCATCAACAAGTGATTATGATGCTTTGTAAAAATATAATATGATGTTGAATAAAATTTATTTTTAACGAATGTTTTTAAGCCATTAAAAATAAATTAAAAATAACAATTTAATGCCGCATATTTAACTGTTGTATGTAGCAGAGGATGAAGGTAGCGGTAGTGAGAAACAGCCAGACATTCGCCAAACAAAGATTACGAAAATCTTCGAAGCTGAAGGTAAAGACAAATAATGTACTAGCTGTTTTCCAGAAATCTGTCTTACTTGGTCATGTCAAATAAAATATTAAGGAGACTGAATTTTTAACAAACTAGCCATTTGATTTGCCTTAAAATTTTAAATATGATTTTTTTTTGCCATAAATAATTATCATGGAAAAAAAAATCAAATATCTTAAATCAAAAATTTGAAAGCTTTCTTATGTTTTTTTTTAGCATACCTCTTCATTCAAAAGAAACTAAGATGGTCTAATAATGGCCACGACCATCAAGGTCTCTAATTATTAGCGCTTACAAATAATTTTAATGCAGTGCTTTCTTTATTTCTTTAAAAGTTGACATAAAACTAAGCTTTTTACCGCGTATTACTTGTTTTCTTTTTAAACACAATCTTATGATATCTAAAATTATATGCATGATTAAATTGAAACTATATTTTGAATCACATTCTTTTGTAAAGATATTCCTACAAAGAAATATGAACAAATCACATCTGAAACGCTGAAAGAGCTGTTCAATTCATTCAAAGTGGATTTTCCAGCAGACGTTCCTGGATGTGAGTCATTTGCTCGAAAAATATTAGAGAATGACATAAATAGGCTTGTGACTGCAATTCAGTCACTTTCTAGTGGGATTGCTCTTACCACGCAAATAAATGCAATAAAACGTGACACACCACAAGTTGAAGCATGTGTGTTTGAAGTTGATGTAGTTTATGACGAAGACAGGGACGGAGACGAAGACAAGTTCTGTGTTTTAAGAAAGGTAAAAATATATGAGTGTATTTTTTTCACTTCCAAATATTTTTCATTTTATTATACCATTAAATGATCGTTGTTATTTCTGCATAATAGTAATGATGTTAAAACACACCCAGTACTTTGATTTAAAGATATGACATATGGCAACGCTCACGGAAATATGATTTTTCTGGAGGATTAAATCTTCATATTTCCCTTACCATCATGCAATAAATTGTTAATTATACCAAATGACAGATGATACCTTAGAATACATGTACATCAGGTTCTTATCGTTTTTCAATTGTAGTAAAGCAATAACGTTGTAAATGTTTACCGGTTTTTTCTATGTCAGTTTTCTGATATTGAAAAGGATAAAAAATTTTGTTATATAGAAATATTTACATTCCGCATATGTTTTGCATGTAAAGTGTGTAGAAAGCTACTGCAGTTATAACACTGTAACACACACAGGGTACTAAAAGGTTAAAATGTCAAGTTTTATTATGACGTCACAACCGTTGAACGCTGTAAAATGCAACGTCACAAGCGAAAATCAAAGTTCACGCTTATGGCTGTTACAGTGGCTCTTTCATTTACTCGAACTTACCCTAAGGATAAAAAAGGATTTTAAGGTTTAAATCACATTTGCAGAAAAGGTAAGAAGAAAAAAAAATGTAAATATAAGCATTGAATCTTTTTTTTTTTAAATATTTAGTCTCATAACTGCAGTGGTGTGTGCATACAAATTTCCATAACGCGCTAAAGCGGGTTACTCAATTTGTATGCACACACCGCTGCAGTTATGATACTATATCTTTCAAAAAATAATGATTCAATGCTTAATTAATCATTTAATAAAATCTTATGCTCATCCTCGGGATTTTTCATAAGCATGGAATGAAAATTCAAAGGGGAGGGATATAATAAAAAACAAACAAGACGATGACACGGATATATAAAGTTTTATTGCCCTGACACGTGGTTGTCTAGAACCAATCAGATGTCGCGTTATATAGAATAATCATATTGAGGTATAATAATGTGAATTGTTTTACTGGTTGAGTTCAAATACCACTTTTATATTTGTCAGCAGCTTTTAATATTGTAAATTTTGTATTTAAACTAACCCTGTTAATTCAAAATTTATAAAATGACATTAAATAATAAATTCGTTCAAAGTATCCTTTTGTAGCCCACATGTTCATTCATTAACGTTCTTCATTATATGACAGCATTGTTATAAATGAGCACGAACCACGTGGGCATTCATTTGTATTGGTTTACATTGTAACAAAACGTCACTGAAAATCTACATTCGCAATTTGTAGCAAAGTAGCAAAATCACTTAGTTTGTTCACGTTTGTTTTATCCTACATGTACAAATCCCAATCAAAAAAACACAGTATCACTGACATTACGTGTATATCCAAATATATAATGTATAACGACCATGTCAACTCTAGATCCATCTGTGACCCTCTCCCAATCGTTCCCAAAACAAATGAAATCGTGTCTGTAATTTTTTATTATTTTTTTTTTTTTTTTTTGGGGGGGGGGGTGCTTTTGAATTTATATCTTCTGCTTTCGATACGGATACGATTTCCTGTAAAAACTCCCCCGTAAATCTGTCCTCAATCGCTTTGTTTTCAAATTTTAAAGTGTTCTATAGATTTCATGTCTGTGGCGTCATCTAGTATAACATACCAACCGTGATATATTTTCCCATGTACATAAAGAATATTTTTTTATCATTTAAATAATGAAGAGGTTTTTTTTTCAACATTAAAAAATAAACAAATAAATTGCACAAAAACAAGATATCTGTGAGCCAATGCTCACTAGTGATACCCCCGCTCTGATGTGAATATGCAAAATAAGCAAAGTCGACATTTAACATAAAGCAGGCATCCGATTGGTCAGAAATATATCCCACAATATGGCATGCCTAAACAAATAGTGTGTTAAAATTTCAAGCATCTGCGATAAATAGCTGCTGAGAAATCTTTGACGGAAATTTGTTTGAAAATTTTGGCTAAAATAAACAAAGTACTCATTTAACAGGAAGTTAACGTCCTATTGGTACAGAAAATATATCCCACGATATGTCATGCCTTTACAAACACTGTGTAAAAATTTCAAGCATCTGCGATAAATAGCTGCTGAGAAATATTTGACGAAAATTTGTTTGAAAATGTTGGCTAAAAATAAACAAAGTCATTATTTAACAGGAAGTTGACGTCCGATTGATACAAAAATATATCCCACAACATGGCATGTCTAACCAAATGGTGTGTTAAAATTTCAAGCATTTGCGATAAATAGTTGCTGAGAAATCTTTGACGAAAATTTGTTTGAAAATTTTGGCTAAAAATAAACAAAGTACTCATTTAACAGGAAGTTGACGTCCGATTCGTACAAAAATACATCCAACGATATAACATGCCTATACAAATACTGTGTAAAAATTTCAAGCATCTGCGATAAACAGTTGCTGAGAATTCTTTGACAAAAATTTGTTTGAAAATTTTGGCTAAAAATAAACAAAGTCGTCATTTAATAGGAAGTTGACGTCTGATTGGTACAAAAATATATCCCACGATATGGCATGCCTATACAAATACTGTGTAAAAATTTCAAGCATCTGCGATAACTAGTTGCTGAGAAATCTTTGACGAAAATTTGTTTGAAAATTTTGGTTAAAAAATAAGCAAAGTCGTCATTTAACAGGAAGTTGACGTCCAATTGGTACAAAAATATATCCCACGATATAGCATGCCTTAACAAACACTGTGTAAAAATTTCAAGCATCTGCGATAAATAGTTGCTGAGATAAATGCGACAGAAATTTTTGTTACGGACGGACAGACGGACAGACAGACACACAAGGGTAAAACAGTATACCCCCTCTCCTTCGAAGCGGGGGTATAAATATGTAAATGTATTCGCAAATAGGATTTTTAAAATTTCTCTTTTTTCTCTAGGATACTTCTTTAAATGTACTGTTTGAAACGGAAGAAGATACCCGTATCAGAGTCATCTTGATAAGGAGCAAATCTTTACCAGTCGTTTCGGCAAAACTTATTGTTTACAAAAACTTTAAACATGTAATCAACGAAAAAGGGTTTTTTTTACAGCATGAATACGATGAAATTGATGATGTGGCAAAGTTAATTGCCTACCGTGTAATTTTATCGTTTTGTTCTTCTGTTGAGTCGTTGATTAATGCCTTTACAGCTGATCTTCCTAAAAGGATGGCTGATTATTTTGACAAAACGTTAACAGCAGACAAAATAAGAATAATATGTTTAGATGTTTTAAAAAACACAGGATACAAACCCTTTGGATCAACAAAAAATACAAGGTATTAAGCTGCTCATTTTTTAACGAACTATTTAATAGGTTATTATTAAACTGTAATTTAGATCATTATATCAGAAATACGTTTCGGATTACGTAGAACAGATCATATATAAGATATATACGAATTTTATATAAAATTGGAAACTTAATGAATTTTTTTGTCGTATTCTCGGAAATTCTGGCTGGAACGTTTTCTAATAGCAAACTTTCAATTAAAATTGAATGTAAATTTTAGAAATTGGTCATCAGAGGTTGCCGATTTAATCCAATCAAAATTATCAAATGCCGAACTTAAGGGTGCAGATGCATGGAGTGAAATTAAGAGTGCATGTTGCACAACAGTAGAAGACTTAAAGGTCATTTTAGACGGACTTGAGAAATTCCAGGCAAATGAATTCCAAATCGACCAAAAGAAACGTAAGAATACTTTTTTCTCTAATTTGAATACATCGTTATGTACAAAAAAGTAAGCAAATTTTATATTAAGGGAACAAATGATTTTTTTAACTTTAAAATTTTGCTTTCAATCCATTTAAACCTTGCAATTTATCGTTTTTCATATTTTTAGAGCTTCTAAAGGTTCAATGTAGGTTGTTATGCCTTTTAATTTTTACCCATAATATCATCATGGAAGTTTATCAAGCTTTTATCAATATTGCTTTTTATGTTAAGATCATTTAAATCATAATCCTTATTGCCTTAGAAAATTTTGTAAAAATGTTCAATTTTCTAAAAGCATTTCTTGATTTGAGTTTATAATTACATTATCATTGGGAATTCTGGGTTGTGTTTTACAAAAGAACTTGGACAAAATTATTTAATGCTTATAATCACGAAGTAATCATTTTTTTTTTATTTAATGGCTGTAATGGTCTTAAATAAAATTTGTTCATCAAAAAACATTCCATGAAATTGAAAATATTTACGACTTTGTCGTAAGTTCTTTTGTAAAACGCAACCCCGGATATTGTTTGGTATATATAACTTTGTTTTTAAGTACAACGAAATATTTACAGGGTTTTAAACCCCTCAATCCGTTTGGCACAGGATCTCACAAATAAACCTTAAGTTTTTATGTATTCTTTTCTGATTCATTCTAACTCTACACACATGGGAAAAGTTCTGCATACAAGCCCATTCTTCTAAATTACTTGAAGATATGGATTTTAAGCATGTGTTCGACTTGAAAATGACCACAAAAAACTTTTAATTTTGGTGGAAAACTTTTTTAAAATTTACCGCTCTTCATTAAAAAAAAAAAAAAAATCCTGCAGTATTCGAACTCGGGACCTGCGGGTTGATAGACACAGGCTACACCCATTGCGCCACATAGGTAGTCACCATATTTTGGCGATATAAACTGTTTCTCAATACGTTCAAATCGCCATGTTGTGACGTACTGTCATAAAAAAGTAGAAGTCACGGGGTGTCGAGAATCCTTAAGTTAGAAGTAGTTCAAGTATTAATAACATTGTTTAAGTAAAAGGTATTTTTTTTCTTTATTTCATGTTCATTGTATTTTCAGTAAAAAAACCAATTATTGGTCTTCGTTAAATTTATTCTAAAATAAAAACTTAAATAGATTTCACGAAAAATATTGATTCTGATGAGACACCTTTGTATTTACTTTCGGATGTGGTTAATTTATAATAATACTTGTGATGCAAATCTCAGCTTAAAAAGTAATAAAAGCCAAGTTATAATGTTTAATTCTTCATTCGACATTTAATAAACGAAGAAAAACATCTGCTTACATTTGCTTGACAAAAGTGACAAGTATTAGTAGCAATGTGGCATCTCATCACTGATCATTTTGTTATGTGTTAACTTGAGTTCATTGAAAAATGAAATATTTGCTACCGTTTTTTCCATATATTGGATTTTTTCGGTTTTATTTTGTAGCTACTAATCAAGTTAATCTCATTTTGATCTATTTGCAGATATTGTAGAATGGCATAAAATGGAAGTTATTCGGAACAAATCTCTTTTGCGCGAATATCCATCTATTGTCAAGTACATAGCTGGTCATAACGGGTATGGAAAAGACAAGGTGAAAGTTTATCTCTCAGGTGATGATGAAAAGGCCAAACAATTCTTTAAAAAAGAGTGCCGTGAAGTATTGAAGGATCCAGACTTTGAATTTGTAAATGTTGAAAAAACGAATGAGATACCAGAAGAAAATGAGGACATGGAACTTCTTGAAGAAGAAGATTCTACTACTGACAAATTAGACTGGACGCAATTGACACATATCATTCAGAAATACGGAAAAAAAATTTATGCCAGATATTCGAACGTTATTGGTATTCAAGTTGGCAATGTCACAGGGGTTGACGATCCAAAACAAGAAGATATAGGCATTATTTTGTGTTGTTTAGACAAAAATCTTATACCTTTTGGTGAAAATCCCTTACCGAAATACATTGAAGGATGGCCTTGTGGAACTAAGGAAGAATTCTTTATGTTTGGAGCATGCCCCAAATTATGTTCATCCACTGACCCAAAACTTCCCGAACCCGGATGTAGCATTGGAATACCTTTCGGTAACTTCTGTGGATCTACTGGCTTTTTGTATAAGTCAAATAACCAGAAAGATATGCATGAATCTGGTTTTCTTACGGCAACACATGTTGCTATTAAAAATTGTCGAGACTTATACTTAGGAGGAAAACTTCTATCAAATCACCAACTTGGACGTCAAAAACATACAATAGTTCACCCATCATACCAAGAAAATAATGCGTCTAACAATCCAGTTGGTGAAGTTATAGAATCATTCTTTGGAGACTATGGAAATCCTCCAACAGGCCTTGATTGTGCAGTAGTTAGAAGCGACTTTCCTAGGCAAAAGGGTAATATTTTGTTAGGCTTTGTTAAATAATTCTGAATACCAAGCTGAAAGATTTCACCTCCATTAATATATCAGATCGAAATTAAACCGTCTGAACCCTCCATCTGTATAAAGTAAAACATCACAAAACAAAAATGTGGCTTACATTCTGACACTTCTGTGACTTTAATAGTTAACCAAATTTAGTTTGCATATGATCAAGAAAATAACAATAAATGAGTTCGTAACAATAACTTTAATAAAATAAGGACGACGGGCCCAATTCATTTCTTCAATTGTGATTTTGGACAAAATGTTATATAAGTAAGAGTTACTAAAGGTGTATCGAAATCAGTAAAAAAATAACATAAAAAAATGAAATAGATATAAGTAGGGACCATTTGAAAAATTGTTTGTATTTCTTCTCTTTTTCAATTTAACATAATGGTGAAAATCGTTCTTGTAAGATTTTTTTTTTACATTCTGCAGTACGATTTTCCATCCAAATTAAAATTTGATACTGATTTTTAATCTATGTCATTTAAAAGAAAACGGCCATGTCACCGACTTTAAGGGGCTGATGCTTAAGTGCGGCGTGTCGTTATTTTTCTTCATTTTTTTCATGACAATACTGCGCACACTCTAAAAAAAGGTTTTTGTGCATCATTTTGAGGCTGATCTATGAAACAAAACAACTATTGGAGTGTTGAACATTTTTGAAATAATAAAATACTTCGAAACGTGTCCACAGGGACGGTTAAACGGTTTATTTTTTTATTTTATTTTGAAGTTTTGAATGCTGATCTGAATATCTATTACTAGTATTTGATATTTATAAGTTTGACGAGATATAGGCGCTCCTGATACGTCAATAAATTACTTTGATACCTGCATCAAAAAAAATTTTACTTAGTGTAAAGCAGAATAATGACCCCTTTAGAATTATGGCCGGGGGTCATTTTTTCTAAGTAGAAAAATGGCCGGGGGTCATTTTTCGACTTAGAAAAAATGACCCTTTTGCCTGAAGAATAAGTGCAAATTTTATAAAAATAAGCACACCCTACCTGAAGAAAAATGACCCCTGTATAATAATGACCCCCTTATAATTTTTTTTTTTAAATGTCATTTCTTGTTATATGTAAAATAGTCTCTACGTGGCTATTTTTTCTTCAAAATAACCAAATTGTTCTACAGCTGGGGGAAGGGGCATTACGTCGTAAAATGACTCCCATCTATTATTCTACGGAGGTCGTTTTTCTTCTAAAGGATTACATTTACTCGGAGGGAAAAAAAACTCCTCTAATAGGAACGAAAAACTACTTATTGTACATTGTAGCCCTACTATTGTGGTGCTATTTTTCACTTTCAAGTAACTAGGTCAATGCATATGACCTACTTTTTACGCTAGTGACCTCTGAATGTTTATTGAAAAAATTGTCAAAATTGCTAAGCCTTGCCAAGGTTTTTTTTTTTTTTTTTTTTTTTTTTTTTGAAATTATACGAAATAAAAAAACAATTTGTTGGTTGTAAAATGATAAAATACGAAAAGGTTTACTAATTTCATATTTCAATGAATTGTTTTAAGCTCATATTTTGAATTTTATTTAGCCCGAATTTCCTCTATCATTATTTTAAATTCTACCCATTTTTGACCAAGTATTACAAAAACTGACTAATAGGAGCCCCATACCATTTATTGCCTAAAACTATATTTATTATCTGTATTATGTTGACATTAGCATTATATAATATAAGGTCAATGATCAGATTTTCGAGATATTCTATCTGAAATTAATTTTATGTATTTTTAAGATTTTTCCCATCGCGTGCCAGCCAGTGATATAAAATTATACACGAGATAATACAACAATAAAATGATAAAAATAATATGAAAAAAACAGGTAGAAACTTAACTTTTGCAATTACATTGCTACATAAAGTATTATAGGTAAAAAAAAGAAAATGAAAAAGTAATTCCGAATTTCCTCTGTTTTAATATTGATCTACCTTTATCGTGGCATATCTTCCTGGCATAAACAAAAAAATGGATACCAATATCGATATTTGTTAATAACATTGTTATTTTGTGTTTTTAAAACAACTTTTGACTTCAGGTATCGAACATTTAAAAAAAAAAATTGAAATCTCAAACCATGAGTAAACGTAATCCTTATCACCGGATCTAATTTTCTCTTCTGGTCTGATTAAGCACTATTTATAAAGCGGGAATTTCCAAAATAAACAATGTCAACAAAATGTAAAAGTTATTACCCTTCAATTGTAACCAAACAAAATTAAACTATATAAATATAAACATGTTGAAAGTATAACTCTGAAATATAAACAATATACATTAATTAATTCACAAAACAGACTGTCTTCTCATGATTTTGTCTGCTGCTTGAGGCAGCGGTCACCATTTACGCCGAGGCTGGCTATTCCAAGAATCATTATATGCATGTATTCACTACCATGGTAACACTACTGTTCAAGTTCTTTACGATAAGGAGATTTAGATAAACGGCCACCGGAACTCAGAACCCCTACTTATACATGTAGCGTAGTTACAGCTTGTGCACCCCTCGATCCTGAATTTAGCGTTTTCCGACGAAGATATACCATTTAAGTATCACAATGGCTATCAAATTACCACGACATTAAAAAAAATTCGCACATACATACTTTTGGGTTGAAATATAGATTATTCGTGTCCACGATCGCGTCCCCGGTCCCCATTCATCACGCATATGCCTTGCATATCCCACCGGTTCAACTCAGCTACGCTATATCAAGTTAGTCTCTCTGCACAGTGAAAAATATTACAAGTCATCGCATGTATTTTTCCTTCTTTTCAAAATCAGTGTTTTTAGCTCACCTGAGCTGAAAGCTCAAGTGAGCTATTCTGTTTATATGTTGTCTGTCGTCAGTCTGTCCGTCTCTAAACTTTTCACATTTCAACATCTTCTCCAGAACCACTGGGCCAATTCCAACCAAATTTGGCACAGAGCATCATTAGGCAAAGGGGATTCAAAGTTGTAAACATTAGGGACCGGGCCATTTTTTAAGGGTAGATAATTTAAAATTATTGAATTTTTTTTTAGAAATTTTCAAAATTCTTCTTCTCAAGAACCATTAGGCAAGGAAAGCTGAGACTTGTGTGGAAGCATCCCCAGGTAGTGTAGATTTAAAATTGTGAAAATCATGATCCCCGGGGGTAGGATGGGGCTTCAATGGGGGTCGAAGTTTTACAAAGGAATATATAGAATAAATCTTTAAGAAACTTCTTCTCATAAACAAATCAGCCAGGAAAGCTGAAACTTGTGTGGAAGCATCCTCAGGTAGTGTACATTAAAAGTTGTGAAAATCATGATCCCCGGGGGTAGGGTGTAGCCACATTGGGGGGGGGGGGGTCGATGTTTTACATAGGAATATACAGAATAAATCTTTAAGAAACTTCTTCTCATAAACAAATCAGCCAGTAAAACTGCAACTTGTGTGGAAGCATCATCAGGTAGTGTACATTCAAAGTTGTGAAAATCATGACCCCCGGGGGTAGGCTGGGGCCACAATTGGGGGTCAAAGTTTTACATAGGAATATATTGAGTAAATCTTTAAAATTCTTCTTCTCAGAAACTAATCAGCCAGAAAAGGTGAAACTTGTGTGAAAGCATCCTCAGGTAGTGTTGATTCAAAAGTGTGAAAATCATGACCCTTGGGGGAAAGGGTAGGGTCACAGTGGGGGGATCGAATATTTACATAGGAATATATTGAGTAAATCTTTATAAATCTTCTTCTCAGAAACTAATCAGCATTCTCAGGTAGTGTAGATAAAAAGTTGTGAAAATCAGGATGCCCGGGGGTAGGGTGTGGCCACGATGGGTTGTCGAAGTTTTACATAGGAATATATAGAACTAGACTCTTGTTGCTATAGCAACTAAAAGGTCTTCCGTTCCTCATGTATTTATCTGTGAAAAAAATTGCATTTTTCTTGTAAAAAAAATGGATATACTATATATTGTGAAGGAATTTTCAAGTAAATTTTTCTATGTAAAACAAAATAAAACGATAAAAAAGTCATTTTGAGTACCTCCTGTGACGACCGGAAGTTACGCCGGAAATAAAACATGGTAAACATATCTTCATACATTGCTCTGTCCTTCTTTAAAGATTGGTTGTTCGAGTTTTTGTTATTTTGATATCTCGTTGAGAAAAGTTTTTTGTCTCGGGATCGGAAACGGACAAACACAAAACATCAACAAAATTTAAATTAAATCTTTTTAAGACACTTACCTACAGTACATTACAGTTCATCAGATTGAATGTAATATTTCAAAGAAAAGTCTTAATTTATTAAAACTTTCATTTGCTTGAAGGCTTCCGGAGCGAACCGGAAGTGACGGAAGAAAAAATAAAACCCGTTAAACAAATCTTCTATCAGATGTCTATTATCCATAAAAGATTCATGTTTTGGTGTTTTACAGATTTTGAAATCTTGCGTGTACAAATATTGTATAAAAGAAAGCTACATGAGATATTTGGGATGTCTCACCGGAAGTAGAATTTCTTTGTTTATTTCACTATGTGGAGATGACCTAGCGTTTTTCAATTCCTAAAATGTCTATTCAATTCTAATAAACAATTTTGAAAAAAAAATCAAATTTCGGAGTCCTTCCTGTGACGACCGGAAGTTACGCCGAATAAAATAAAAAAGTGTAAACACATGTACACACATAGGTCTATTACCCCACAGAGTTTGGTTGTTCAAGTCTTCACTGTTTTTTGAGATCTTGTGGAGACAAGGTTTTTTGTCTCGGGACAGGAATCGGACGAACGGAAGTGTTCGTTGAAAAAAAAAGTAAGTGGTTCTTAAACATTTGGGTATTGCACATTACTGTTTTTCTGACAAACTGTCAAAGAAAAACAGTTAAACTTATAAACAACTTGATTTGTATGAACCCTTTCGGTGTGGACCGGAAGTGACGGTCGACAAAATGATACCCGTTAAACACATCTTCAATCAAATGTCTATCGTCCTTGTAAGTTTCAGATCTTGATCCCTTACAGTTTCTGAGATCTCGCGGGTACAAAATTTGTTTTTAAAAAAGCTACCTGAGATAATTGAGATATCTCACCGAAAGTTAATTTTTTTTGTTTACCTAACATCGCATAGATGACATATATATAAATATTTATACAAATATATTCATTCTATGCAAAAAAATTTAAATACGTAAAAAAAAGAATTTTTAAAGTGTTTCCGGTGACGACCAGATGTTACGACGAACAAATAAAATAGTTTAAACACATCTACAGACATTGGTCTATCTTTCAACAATGTTTAGATTTCAAATGTTTATAGTTTCTGAGACAAGGTGTTTTGTCGCGGGACAGGAAACGGACGACCGGAAATGAATTTTGAAAAAATGAAAAAAAAAAAAGCCTCGAGATATTATCAATATCTATCACCCTTGAAAATTTCAAGAAAATCTTTTAAGCCATCTCTGAGAAATTCTGCCATCAAAAAAGGGGAAAAAATAAGAATCACTATAAGGTCTTCCGTTGGAAACGAAAGACCTTAATAAATCTTTAAAAATATTCTGTTCATTAACAAATCAGCCAGGAAAGCTGAAACTTGTGTGGAAGCATCCTCAGGTAGTGTAGATTCAAAGTGTTGTGAAAATCATAACCCCCGGGGGTAGGATGGGGCCACAATGGGTGGTCGAAGTTTTACATAGTATATATTGAGTAAATCTTTAAAAATTTTCTTCTCAGAAACTTATCAGACAGGAAAGCTGAAACTTGTGTGGAAGCATCCTCAGGTAGTGTAGATTCAAAGTGTTGTGAAAATCATGACCCCCGGGGGTAGGATGGGGCCACAATGGGTGGTCGAAGTTTTACATAGTAATATATAGAGTAAATCTTTAAAAATTTTCTTCTCGGAAACTTATCAGACAGGAAAGCTGAAACTTGTGTGAAAGCATCCTTAGGTAGTGTAGATTCAAAATTGTGAAAATCCTGACCCTTCGGGGGTAAGGTGGGGCCACAATTGGAGGATGGAAGTTTTACATAGAAATATATTGAGTAAATCTTTAAAAATCTTCTTCTCAGAAACTTATAAGCCAGGAAAGATGAAACTTGTGTGGAAGCATTCTCAGGTAGTGCAAATTCAAAATTGTGAAAATCATGACCCTTTGGGGGTAGGGTAGGACCACAATGGGGGATCAAAGTTTTACATAGGAATTAATTGAGTAAATCTTTTAAAATCTTTTTTCTCAAAGAATAATCAGCCGGGAAAGCTGAAACTTGTGTAGAAGCATCCTCAGGTAGTGTAGATTCAAAGTTGTGAAAATAATGACATCCCCGGGGGTAGGGTGGGACCAAAATTGGGGGTCAAAGTTTACATAGGAATATGAGGAGTAAATCTTTTAAAATCTTCTTCTCTGAAACTAATCAGCCAGATGATTCTTAAAAATTGTTAAGACTTTGGTCCAAGGACAATTCTTCGGACTCACAAGAGGTTCAGAGTTTGATGTAGGTTTACATCCCATATATAAACAATTGTTAAGGATCTTTTTGAGAACTGCAATACTCAACATGTGATATGACTATAAGATCACCCTGTTAGAAAAGGGACTAATGATTATAAACATAAGAATATTCAGGGGGAAAATGGATTTTATTTATACAGGATCTACATGTATTATACTACATTGTCCAGATAGTTTGTATTATTACTTCATTAAGCTGATGTCATCAGACCTATTGTTCCTCAGGTGAGCGATGTAGCCCATGGGCCTCTTGTTAATTACAACTTTCATTATTGTTTAATCCATCAAATACAGCTCAGTAACTCAGCATCGGCTGAAGACGCACCTATTTAGAATGTTCTTGCTGTTATTGATGTGTATTTCTAAGCGCCGCTTTAATTACAATTCATGTATTTACATTTTCGACGTATCAAAATAAAAATTGAACGGAACATTTTTTTTATTAATGCACTTTACACGCGATTTTTTCATTGGGTTTCAGTAATTGTGACGTAATATTGAAAATTCGATGTTCTTAACAATCACTCCCCTCAGGTACGCAAAGCTAATTAGGTCCGTCGTCCTTATATTATAACATTGTTAATAATTGATTAGGTGTGTCATAAATATTTTACAACCATAATAGTCAATAACTTATCAATGATGTGATTGATTACATAAAATATCAATAGCATTAGCATTATTCTTGTGGTCTGAAACCGCCAGACTACATAAAAATACAAATAAAAATCATTTTTGACGCGGTTTAATTAAACAATAAAATGCTTTCTTTGGCGATTCATGCGGGATATGAAGGTGGCGATATTTCAGAAAAAAAATATATAACCCGCGTTAGCGAGTTATGTAATTTTTTTCCGCAGTGATCGCTACCTTCATAACCCATATGAATCATTAAGTTTAACATTTTATTGTTTATGTTTACATCTTTCTTTTAGCTAATTAATAAAATGATTATAAAAAGTAAGTATAATACACTAAATTGATGTTAACGTACATAAGTACGTAAGCTAAACGCACAGCCAAATCGTCTTCCTTGAGACTTTGAGTCTGACATCATCATGATTATTTCGTGCAATCCGTTAGTATTCCTAGGTCGCTGTAGGTTTCGACCAATCGATAAACAGGGCGTGTCGATTTCAATCCTGTCAGTTTCAGCCGTTGTAGATTTCAACCAATCTATAAACGGGGCCTGTAGATTTCAGTCTTATTGTTTCTTTAGAGCTATCAATTAACAACAAGTTTCCGTAAGAAACAGAAGGACTCATACCCGGTAGATGTAAATATTTTCAAATAATGTATCAATTAACAACATGATTAGGAAAAAATAAAAATTTGACAATTTTCATTAAATCAAAACAAATTATAGTTTTCTATAAACCTCTCTGTATATTAGGTTCATATTTCCCAGAGTTAGTGCACGTTTTAAATATATTTCTAACATCTAAACATTTGTATGTGTTATTGTTAGTAATAATGATTTACATTTTCAGTTAGTAAAATAGCTAGGAAATCAATTATATATATATATATATATATATATATATATATATATATATATATAT
>WFKH01011926.1:67522146-67535236 GCA_016163765.1 Magallana hongkongensis
ACTGCTGGCGACTGCTGCTCCTGCTGCTGGCTCCCTGGCCTCAGATACGGGGACCCTGCTGCTGGCCTCACTGCCGCTGGCCTTAGAATCCCTCTCCCTCTGCCTCTGGGTCCGGGAGGGGGTGGCGCCCTTCTCCGCCGGGGCTCCAGAGGGGGCTGCAGGGGTGGATTCGCTGCCGAAAATGGCTGTGGCGGAGTCACCGGATGGTCCGGGCAGCCCCGAGGCAAGGCAAACAGGTGATCCTGCCTCGCCACGTACAATGACTGGGTACAATGCAGCCGGTCAGGCGACCAGGGTGGCGAAGCTGGGCTCCTCTTGGTTGGAGTATCGGTAGGTGAATAGGGTTCAGAAGGGTCCGGGCTCTCAGGGCTCTCAGGGCTGGCTGGAGGACTGGCCTCTTCTCTCCTCTCACCAAAGATGGGTGGTGGTGGTCTGGGAGGAGGAACTCTTAACTGGGTGGGTGGCTGCGGCGGCGGTCCAGGTGGGAGAACTCCGGGCGGTGATGGCGGGGGTGGTGAGGAGAAATCAATTCTCCTCTGCACTGTCACAGGCATAGCTTGGTAAAAATCTCTCATGTCATAAAACACGTCTGGAGGATTCTCCGGTGGTTCTGTGATATGCAATGCCCGAAATCTTACTCTTTCATACATTTGTAACATCGAGTTCCACTCATAGTCCCAGAGCTCCAATACCCGTCTGTGGAACAGCCTGGGTACGTTGTCTATCGGTATATGGTACTGTGACATCTTCTTCTTTTTCAAACTTCTTTCAAACTTCGCTAGGGGTTTTTCTTGACTTGTACTAGGTAACTAGTGAAGTGCGGGGATAGAGAACCCCGATATTTATGCTGAGAAGGCGGAGCTTAACAAAAGGGGCGGAGTTTCAATCAAACTAGAGGACAGTTGCCTAGGAAATCAGAGTTCATAGTTCATGTACCTTGAAATCGACAGTTTCAGCAAGTGCTGTGACGTCATATTTTTCATTTCAACTCTTTGTACTCATGTATATTATAGGGAAAAAAACATAATTCTTTTTTGAGTAAATACTTTTTTTATTAATACAAACACATGAAATCAAACAGAAATCAAGGCAATTTTATGCGCCTTGTTAAAACACAAGAAAGTAAGTAACCATATTCAGGAATACCCCAAAACCATTCATACAATTGTAAGTGTCTTTTTAAAATCGGATCAATGAGGTGACTCATCTCTTCAATACGCCGTTCAAATCGATATCGGTCTACTGCAGCTGTCATCCATTCGCTATTCCGATCCTCGTTAGGAACTTCGTAATTTTCAATTCAGGATCAAATCTTACTTTTCTTGAGTCTCTTCCTTTAACGCATCCACATCCGCGATAACGGTCTCCTGAATTAAAGGCATGTCCAGATTTCTCTTTAGTTTCATGTAAGCAAACTCCAGTGCCGCAATCTTCATTTGGTCGATCTGTTTGATTAGGTGAGCACATTCCCTTCCTTTTCGGGTAAACATTCTCTTTAGGCAATTCCAAGACTGAAATTCTTTTAACGATACCCCCGTCTTTTTCTGCAGCAAATGAGATTTGGCTCCCTCCGCTACCCAATAAAGCGTTACCAATCTCCCGGGAGTGGGCTTTTCCGCTATGTATATCAGTACTCTCTGAAGCCATCTCAGGTTTTCGATTTTTTGGCTCACCTCCATGATCTCTATCAAACTCTTCTGTTTCTCCTCGTCCGCCAATGCATTCCATTTCGTCACCAACGAATACCCTTCAAACGAAAAAGAAGCTACATCAGACATCATTGCTCTATCATATGCTCAGATTTTTTTTAAAAAAAGAATGAAAAACCCCTCAATTATATACCCTCAGACAAACATGTTTACGAACTCATTTCAAGGTCGACACAGGTGCGAGGTGTTTACGTAAAAAAAACTAGGTCACACAGGTGTTGTTGACTTAACACCTGCATGGACTGGAGTCACGTACACAGAGGGTATATATAAAACAGAACTTTGGTATCAAATAAAATCATTATCTGAAAAATCATGGACTACGATTCATCTCTCTTGACACAAACACAGGATCCTATGGCCTTAGAAATGGCTGCAAGCGGAACATGGAACGATGAAGCCCCATTCATGAGCAAGGAAGACTTCGGAATTATTACTACCACTCAAGAAGGAATTCTGAATACCCTCCAAGTCATGAGCAATGAAATTGCTAATCATACGGACATCATCTTGAGAAAAATTCAAGAAATACAGGAAAAAACAGGAGGAAAAAAAACTAACAGCGCCGAAGAAATAAAACCAAAATATAAATGCTATACCTGCGGAGAACCAGGCCACTGTTCACCAAACTGCCCTCAAAAAGAAAATATAAATCCAACAACTAAAAGCAACGAATGCTTCAATTGCGGGGAAGAAGGTCACTGGGCTAATAAATGCCCACACAAACAAAGAGGATATTGCTACAATTGCCACCAAGAAGGACATTATACCAAAAACTGTCCTCATGGCTCGGAAGAAAAACAAAAAGAAACAGGACCAAAAAATAAAAGAAGCGCCTGCTATACCTGCGGAGAAACAGGCCATTGGACCAAGGACTGTCCGAAAATTGAACAAGTCTTGCAAACTTCGGACATAGAAGATAATGAACCGCCCAAAAAAATCGTCAAAACGGAGAAAAAAAAGGGAAGAAAACCAAAAAAAGAAGACTGGGACGAGGAAATGAAAATCGAACGAAAAATACCAGGCAGAATGAAGAGAATCAACAATCAAAACGTGTTCGTTGAGGAACCCGACCTCGATTAAACGTGAAAGAAAAAAATTATTTCTTCATTGTAAATATGTTATTTAATAACTCTTTTCATTCATCTATTCATTATTGCTTCATGTTTTCATTCAATAAAATTGTTTCTCAGTATTTTTTGCTCTCATTTGTTATTTCAATAAAAATGACACCAGACTTTTGTACTTGAATCAGTGCCAATTGTACTTGAATCAGTGCCAAGTCCTAGCTAGCGAGCGAGCGCGTGCTCTTATGACGTCATGAAACGTTAATCTTAGGCACAAGCTTCATTCTATCACAAACCATGGGAAACAGTGGAAGCATCGATATTGGATTTAAGTACTATGCAACAAAAGAAGAAGTTCCCGAGGGAGCAAATGTTAAAGAAATCACTTACGATGATGGGACCAAGGGCTACGTGGAATTTTTCCACGAGATAAAAGAAGAGAAAAAAGAAGAACAGAAAAAAGAAGAAGAAGATGAACAGAAAAAAGAAGTTTAAATTATTTTAAAATTCCAGAAACCAAAAAGACAGAAAAAAGAAGAAAAAAAAAGAAAAAAGAAAAAAGAAGAAAAAAAGAAGAAAAAAGAAAAAACACAAAAAAAAACGGCCCTTTTCAGGGCCATCCAACTCTTTAGAAAAGATACCTCTATTACTTACACAGGTGTACCTCATTTGCATAAAAAGTGCACTCAGTTGACCCCCCTATCTAGGCCCCTTATACTACTGTCAACTGATATTGATAATGCGCTCAATTTTTGAGAATAAAAACTACTGAAATATTTTTATGACAAAATTTCGAAAAGTATTTTAAATTGTTCAATTTCGACTGTCATTGTCCTTCTCCTTTAGAGACTGAAAGATAGTTAGACATTCCACTTCATGGAACATGTTGCATTGCTCATTGTAATACTAATCAAATAGCATCTGCAATGCGTTACAGTTGTTCCTATTTTTTCGCTTATTTTATAAAATGTATCCTGTATCTTTATCAATTTCGTTTACAATTGTACATTTTAACTCTATAAATGCACCTCATGTACCATCATAATCATATGAAAATAAATTAATTTCGACTATAATTGTTTTTGTTATTAAAAACAGCTAGAGGCAAGGGTAACAAAGCCATATTGCTTTCAAATAAATAAAAAATTAACAGCTCTATCTAAACCATTCTACTTCTTATAGTTATGTATGTAGTATTTGTAAAGTTTGGTGATTCAACAGATGCTGAGTTTCTGCATTTGTGTGATGTGAGCTAGTACATGTAAAACTACATATTCACCAGTGTTATACTTTGAGAGCGGACGTTCATTTCTGTTTATCAAACTTTTAATTTAGATATTTAAATTTTGCGGTCTAAATATGTATATCAAGAACTGCATATAACTGGGATATATTGCTTATAAAAAAGAGTAAACCAAAATTGTCAAAACTGAATTTATTAAAGAACAACTATACGTGTATATGAACCATACATTCGAGTTTTAAAAAATGCGCAATCCTTTACCAAATAAAATATTCGATTCAAAAATCATAAATCAGAAAAAAAAAAACGCTAGTGTTTGCATATCTATTTGCATATTTTAAACCAAAGTTGTCAGATATAAAGTATCTGCCCAATGGTTAACTAGCCATCACTTTCCGCCTTGACGTTAATTAAGTCTAACCGCGTTCCGGGGCACCCCGTTCTGGATTTTTTTCCCATCAAAACAAAAATCGCATCAAATTAATCTATTTTTTATCACTTTTTTTTTTAAAATTAACCATAGATTGCCGATCGAAGGCACCTACCTGCAAAGTATGATGAACTCGTCCTGTCATCTCGCGTCCTTGGTTACCCCGTTCTGGAAAGTTCTATCCAATTTCTCACCAGAGGTCGTGCTTCGCAAGTGTCTATTTATCAAAAATAAAATCGCGCATTCAAGAAACGAATTGACTCATTTCATTTTTTTAACATTTGTCAAATCTTATTTTTTATGTATACCCTAAATAAGTTTCCAGTGAATGTATTCACTCTTTGCGTTATCATTCAATATTATTTCATTGCAAGCATATATTTTGATACAAACTCCCACTGACTTGGATCCGCCAAAGCGTGTCCACTACCTCATTTTTGCTATTTCGGGCTTGTTTATAGAAAATGAAAGTAGGTTTTTGATTTATTTCTCAATAATTATTTATCAGGTAAATTTCAATTATAGCTTACGGACATCATATGACACGTGTTGAAATACAAAAGGTACATGTATAAGCAGTTACTCTGACGCAGGCGTTTCGTAGTTCATTGGCGAAATGTCTTAATTTATAAGTATAGATTTTTCTCTACTACTGGACATTCAGCAGGAAATGAAGTTCAAAGTTAAACAGAGCCTAGAGATCCCTATCTATATTGTGAAAAGTAGAGATCCATGGTCAGGGGTCGTGATACATGTATTACGGCGGGGTTCTATTGGTCATATAGTAAATATGCATTAATTCTATAAAATTTAAAGTTTAAAAAAGGCATCTAGCAGGCAAACTAAGTGCATGGTTAGGATTAGCAAGGATAATTTTACCAAAATGTGATTTCTCAGAGTCAGGGGCGCTTGTATCAGGCCGTGGCAGGTTAACACTCTAGAGAACATGGATTACCTTTTTTCAGCTCACCTGAGCTGAAAGCTCAAGTGAGCTTTTCTGATCACAGTTTGTCCGTCGTCCGTCTGTCCGTCCGCCTGTCCGTCTTTCTGTCCGTCTGTAAACTCTTCACATTTTAAACTTCTTCTCTGAAACCACTTGGCCAAATTCAACCAAATTCGGCACAAAGCATTCCTATGGAAAGGTGATTGTTAATTGCAGAAATGAAAGACCGATCTTTATTCAAAACGAAGAAAACCTCGAAACTGTAGAAAAAGGCGGGTGCATTTTAAAAAAATCTTTTCCTCAAGAACTACTTAGTCAAATTCAACGTAATTTAGCATGAATAATCCTTATGGACAGAAAAAATATAAATTGCAAAAATTATGGGCTTATTGTGTTTCAAATTTGAGTAATTTACGAAAATAAAAAAAAGAGATTATCGCGATCAATTAGTTTATATCTTCGGGTTCGGTATTCCATATCCAAACGAAAGTTCTTTGTATGAAGCAGCCATGTTTAGCGCATGACTGACAAAGATGAATTTGCTTGTTCTGCAACAGTTTACGTGCGAAAGGATACTTGAAACATGCAAAATATATTGTGCCGATTTCGTGAAGTAAATTGAGGTTAAATATTTCAATGCGTTGATATTTTAACTTGTGACGGTGGTTTTATAGCTTGTTTTGATTTTCGTTTCATTTTCGTTAATTATGCTTTTTAACTCGAGGAAAACTATCGCCTATATAAATTATAAATAGATCGGACGACTTGCTTTTATAGATGAAACATATAATAAATGGTTGACAATGAGTTCCAGACTTACATACTATACTGCAGCTCAGCTCCGTCGTTCTACACACTATCAGAAGACAAAACAAACACACTGCGCACGCACTCACACGGTGACATATCCATTCGTACCTAAACTCACTCGTACACCACTACACTCCCCTCCCTTTTGAAAAAAGTAGGTACCCCTGAACCACGGATGTATTTATATATAAACATTTATATTAAATGGATTAAAAATCATACAAAATGTATCTTCAAAATGGACATGGTTGGCTGTCAATTATCAATAAATGGTCATAAATACAAGTAAGGTCCTGGAATGATATAAGTATACAAAACATTATTGGCTAGATTGAACTGACGTAGTTAAATGGTAACAGGTACAAAACACTCACACATCATACTCCCTATATATGCAATATGAAATGAAATGACAAAATCTGTAATCATGGTAATGACAAGTAAATGGCTTACCATATTATGCATGCTACCATTGTAAGTTATACTTTTAACTCTTCTGCAACTACCCATGCACAAAACATACAACTAGTTACAGTTATTAAAGATACAAATATGTAAATATGTATCAATATACATCTGTGCTGAAAGGAAAATAATAGGAGATCTTCCGTACGATGATTCCTGATCCTTTCCAAGGCGAGTCTAATTTCTTGCACGGTCCTTTAACCTTTGCTGTATCCAAGACATACAAGATCACCAGCTTTGTATGCTTTAGTGTAAAGCTTAACATCATAATCTCTTTTTGCATGAGCTTGGGAAGTCTTTAAAACATTTCTGGCCACCTCATGTGATAAGCGAATAGATTCTTGGAGTCTAGTGACATAATGATAAAGATTTATATCTTCATCTGTATTCGGTGGATGAAATACTAAATCTGCTGGTAGGGTAACTTCACGACCAAGCATTAGCTTGTTTGGTGTAA
Source organism: Magallana hongkongensis (assembly GCA_016163765.1). Classification (NCBI taxonomy): domain Eukaryota; kingdom Metazoa; phylum Mollusca; class Bivalvia; order Ostreida; family Ostreidae; genus Magallana; species Magallana hongkongensis. The sequence continues at coordinate 67,529,271 of WFKH01011926.1, forward strand.
AACCTGTATTTCTGTTGACAGATGATCTGATAGCACCAGCAAGCTGTGATAAGTGTTCATCCCAATTGTCCTGTGATTTACCAACGAAACATCGTACCGCATCCATGATGGTTCTGTTGAATCTCTCAACCTGACCGTTGGCAGAAGGTCGGTATGGTGTTGTGCGACTTTTGTGAATTTGGAGCACTTCATATATGGATTTGAAAAGTTTGCTTTCAAAGTTTCTGCCTTGTTCTGTGAAGATGTTGAACGGGAAACCAAAACGTGCAAAAAATTTATTGACCGCTGCTCTTGCTGTCACTTCGGCTGTTTGGCTTGGTAGGGGCACACATTCCACCCACTTGGTGAATTGATCCACCATTACAAGTATATTAGTGTTTCCTGATGTTGATTCGGGTAGTGGATCCAAAAAATCTAGATGCACTCTTTCCATCGGTGCTCCTGAATGATACTTGGACATCGGGCATCTAGCTTTCCTATTACCCTTTTTGAATTTGCTGTATACATCACAAGTTCTGACAAAGTTTTTTGTTGCCTGGTTCATACTAAACCAGTAGAAGTTTTCTTTGACACGTAAATAAGTTCTGGAAACTCCTTGGTGTCCCATTGCTGGAATTTCATGACATAAATGTAATACTTCATCAACCAAATTCTTGGGTACAACTAGTCTGGATTGGCTTCCATTCTTTGGGGTATTTCGCAAAATTCCAGCTGCGTCCAGGAAAAACATTTCTTTATTTACTCAATATTTTTAGCAGCTTTACTGCTTATGAAAATTTCATCTTCTGTAGGAATATCATTTGATCTCAAGTAAGGCAGAATTAATCAAAGGTCTGGATCAATTGTCTGAAATTCTTTTAGCTCTTCAGCTGTATATTCAATTTCTGTAAAATCGCTATCACAGGTTGTACTGCATACGTGTAGGCATTGCTCTGCACACGTTTCAGTGACGATGGATACATCTTCTTCTGTGAAAGAGATATCTATGCAACTGTGGCAGAAGTCATTTGTCAGCTCCTGATTTTCTTCAAATAAGGTACAAAATGCAGCATAAATTTCTGTTGGTGCTTCTTGCTTCTCTCTACCAAGTGGTATTACATCATCAACGTCATGTGTAAAATTGGACCAATTACGGTGCGCTCTAACACAATACTTGCAACTGCCGCAAGGAAGACAGGTAGGATCAATATCCACCTTCATATCAGGGCATGGTTTGTTGTCAGGGATACGGGAAAGCGAATTCCTCGTGGATTTTTAAAGTTAAAAAGCCAGGTCAGGCTATTGTGATCAGTCCTAACCACAAATTCTCTGCCCAGAAGATAATGATTTAATTGCTTGGTGAAACGTACGATTGCAACCAGCTCTTTTCTTGTTGTACAATAACGCTGTTGCTCTGGGGTGAGACTAAAACTTCCGTAAGCAATAACGCGCTCTTCACCCTCCTGCACCTGTATGAGTTCTGCAAAATCTGAAGCATCCGTGTCTAGGATGGATAAATCTTTAGGATTTGGCAATGCTAGTACCGGAGTGGTTGTTAGTGCCAGCTTCAAATTGGAAAAAGCGTCTGGCTGCTCTTGCCCCACACATACGGCTTCTTTCCTGTGAGCCGGTTAAGGGGTGTTGCCATCTTGGCATAGCCTTTAATGAAAGTTCTATGGTAATTTGCAAAACCCAGGAATTTTTCGATTTCTTTAGTCGTTGCTGGAGTCTTCCAATTCTTAACAGCTTTAATATACTCGTCTCCTATAGCCAATCCTGTTTTGTTTACTTTCCGGCCAAGAAATTCCACTTCTTTCTGGAATAGAAGGCATTTCGTTGCTTTCGGCTTTAATCCATATTGCCGAAATCTATCAAATACTATTTGCAGGTTGTTCAAATGATCCTCAAATAAATTTCCCATTACAAGGATGTCGTCCAGAAAAGCTACCACAATGTTCCAAGTCAGTCCGCGCAAGACTAGGTTCATGACTCTAGCATAAGTTGACGGGGCGTTGCAAAGGCCAAAACTCATTCGGGTAAACTGAAATAACCCATACTTCGTTATGAAGGCCGTTTTGTCCTTATCAGACTCTTTGACCTTTATCTGATGCTAAGCCGAGTTGGCATCTAGTTTCGAAAACCACTCATTTCCGGACAATGTGTCAATGCACTCTTCTATAAGAGGTAATGGGTAAACATCCTTCTTTGTCACTGAGTTTAGTTTCCGATAGTCTATACACCATTTGACTTTACCATCTCTTTTCCGAACAGGTACGGGCGGTGACGCCCACTCTGAGTTTGACGGTTCAATGATTCCTGCCTCCAGCATTGTGTTCAAATGGTTTTCTTTCTCCTGAACAAAGTCTAGGGGTGTGCGTCTCATCCTCTGCTTAATTGGAGGTGCAGAGCAAGTGTCGATTGAATGTTCTATTTCTGTGAAACTGCCTAGATCAAATTCATTCTGAGCAAAAACATCCTGATATTCCTTGAGTAGATCTATCAGCAATGTTCTCTGACTTTGGTCTAAATCTGTAACAGATTTCTGGAATAGGGAACTCAAGTGCTCTGGAAGTTCCTTTAATGGGCCTTTACTCTGGGATTTTGGTTCTGATGCAATAGTCACTGGGTATGTCGACAAAGCTTCTCCAACTACTGTGCCGTTTCGGATAGTAAAATACCGGTCACTGGCATTAACTAAACATAGCCTAGGTGAAGTCTGTTCAGAATACACACATCGTGGCATCATAACTGGAATATCTCCCTGATGCTCAATAATATAGCTTCCCTCAATAGGTTGAGCAAGCTTACCGTTGACGTGTATGGCTGAATTCGGTGGAATCACCGTTTTACCAGGCACTGTTACTTGGGCAATTGTTGGCAGTTCCCTACTTTTACCATATGACATCTGTAGATCTTCAGAGTTAATGGAGAATTGATTGTTACTACAATCTATGACTACATTGTTTCTGAGCAGAAAATCTAGTCCCAACAACATCTCATCAATTGGAGCAACATAAATTTCTGATGGATAATTACAAGATCCTATCTTGATACCCACAGGTCCAATAACAAGTTTCCATTTTCATGTACCGACCCGCTCCATGCATGAAAGTGTGTCTCCTAATGGGTGGTTTGATCTTAAACGATTGGTAAACTTTGTCCGAGATAATGGTTGCTTCCGCGGCTGTGTCTACCACTGCAACAGTTTTCCTTGAATTCACAATTAAGCTTAATCTTAACATGGATGCTGATCCTAGCTAAAGTATAGTCATAGTTTTGTCACTGTCAGCGACACTTTCATGGCTTCCATGGGATGACACCTGGTGATCATTTACTGATGAAGTAAGCATTTCTCTTTTTGGCTTGCTTCTTCTATATCTCTCTTTAGCTTGCTTAATGGTTTTGGGTGTAGTTTCTGTACTCTGTGGTAAATGGCCTGGCCTGTAAGCTTCATCATATCGGCGATCCTCATTTCGGGTCAGAGTTACGCCTGCTGATCCGACCCGTTGTCGTTTAAAGGTTGTCGACGGGTCTGTGCAGGACTATTAGAATTGTCTGTTCTGTTCTGGGTGCGTGGGAATTGTCTTCTTGGCTTTTTACAGTCTTTGGCTATGTGACCCTTTCTATAGCAGTTATAGCAAGTGCGTGTCTCTGCTTTCTCTTTGGCCTAGACTCAATACTGTTCAACTTAGAATGAAGTAGTTGCATATTATCAACCAAAATCTTGATCTGGTCTTCCATAGATTTCAATTGATCAGATTTTTCTGAATGGTAATTGTGTCTTCTTTCCTTATTTTCTGTAGTGACTGCATTTATTGACCTCTCGGGCTCTTCCTCATCTGAATCCGAGAAATGTATTTTCTGTCTGACGGACTTTCCAAATATAGCAGTCTTGGTGTGCTGATACCATTTTATTTTGTCTATAGCCTCATCTATAGTCTGTGGTCGTGACATAGCTGCATGCTGTCCAGCTTCCTTGTCACAACATCCTTGACACAGTCTCAATATGGCCTGTGAGTATGCGTGATTCTCCGGAAGATCATAAAATGCTTTGGTAGCCAGGGAAAGTAATCTATCCGCCCAATCTTCCAACTTTTCTCCAACGTTTTGATGGGCTCCAAGGAACTGTACCTGAAGAGTCTCAGGCAGATCGACAAAGTTAAAGCGTTTTTCCATTTTACGGACAAGATCAAAGTAGTCTATATCTTGGTTCCTGCTGATTATATTTGTGTAAAAGTCACTCGCTTTCCCGTCTAAACACCAGCACAATTGATCTTGACGTTCTGCTGTTGTCCAATACGATGCATCCGCATACTTGGTAGGCCTTGAGTATGTGTATGCTTGCAAGTTGCGTTTTGCAAATGTTGGCGACAGCTGAGGCGAAGGTAAAGTACGTCGTTGGGTTGCAGGTGACTGGAACCGGACATGGTCTGGAATTGGGCGTTGCGCTTCAATGTAGTAGGGAGAATTTTCCTGCTCACCTGATCTGCAAGTAGCTGGGCCAGCAGATGGTTGAATACTGTTAGGTATAGAGTGTTTTGGGTAGGAGTTTTTTCATTAATGTATGCGTGGTATTCACCACTACATTCACCTGATAGGGGAGTTCTCCTAGGTACTGACAAAGGGGTTGCTGTGTGTCGATGATGAGTAGATGGCTTTGCTGTGCAGTCATTCATCTTGTATTCGATGTTTACTTCACCATGATCATCTTGATCCTGAAACTCTGTGAAGTATTCTTCCATACCATCACTTGTGGGTTTAGCATAGCTATGATCTATGCACAATGATGGAAGAAAATCTATACATTCATTTAATTCTGGAGTGATCCTAAGTTTAGGTATACCCGCAAATGTTTCTAAGTCAATGGGGCCTTGCTTTCTCAATTCCCATACACGGTCAGCTATGACCTGACCAACACCTGGTGGACTCTGAGATCTTCATAACCACAAGTATTAATGTTGATCTTGAAAGCTTTGTTCTTAGCCATTTTTCTTTTATAACGGGGGGGGGGGGGGGGTAATCAAAAAATAAATTATATTCTGAATATTTCCCAATAATTAAAATGTTCTTGAAATAAAAGCTATAATATCTCATTTCACATATCAATAGATGTATTTATGATATTACATGTACATTTCAAAGACATATCGTGGAGACAGCTACTGAACATTTGGTGACCATGTGCTCGACTCAACTTCTGGTGATTAGCATCATCGCGTGTTTTCATCAAAATGGCGAAAATGCATTAAACAGCATGAACTCTTGCAAAAATCAGGGCTTTAACACTAGTTTTCGTTCAGTTATGAACAAATGATTCTCTTATTTCTTTCATCAATTACCGAGAGAATGCATAAAAAATGTACGTAGCATTACTAAATGCTGACAGTTCCCGCCAAAGAAATCGTCTACAAACTTCTGTATCAAATTTTACCCTTTGCAGAAATTCGGAATGCTCGCAGTGCCAGTAAAGTATAAATAGATCGGACGACTAGCTTTGATTGATGAAACATATAATAAATAATTGACAATGAGTTCCACACTTACATACTATACTGCAGCTCAGCTCCGTCGTTCTACACACTATCAGACGACAAAACACACACTGCGCGCGCACTCACACGGTGATATATCCTTTCGTACCTAAACTCACTCGTACACCACCACATGTATTTTGGAATTTTTACGTATCGAATTATATATACGGTGACATATCCATTCGTACCTAAACTCACTCGTACACCACCACATGTATTTTGGAATTTTTACGTATCGAATTATATATAGACTTCGGTAAATCAGCGGCCGATTGTTTACCTGAGCAAAATGAGCAAAATCTATTGCACTAACAACATATTATAAAATACTATACATTCTATTGGTAATTCGGTACGATCTCTACGTAATGGTTGATTAATGCAACGTGTTTTGTTAAGATGCTCGGCATTTTCAGTCTAAGCGGAGATTGTTTTCGCTGCTATATATATGTT
>WFKH01011926.1:67552048-67567259 GCA_016163765.1 Magallana hongkongensis
CTCTCTCTCTCTCTCTCTCTCTCTCTCTCTCTCTCTCTCTCTCTCTCCTGTTAGTTGTGTGAATGGAGAGACCAGATAACATTGTATCTGCTAGATTTGTGCTATCAATTATCTCACACCCTGTGTCAGGTGTTTGCCATCAGTACTCTCGTACCATTACCTGTACAGGTAACACCAGGTATCTAAGACAGGTACAGGTATACTGATCAAGTAGTAAGGTCAGCATATATACAAATTTTCTGGACAATATTACATACTTGGTTACATTAGAACGGCAACTCAAAAGTAATATCACTATAAAAGGTATGCATTTTTTATTATTATTAAGGGGTTGGAGTGTGAATTAGGAAATTTCCCATCAGATCTACTTTAAATTTTTAGTGACAAATTCTTTAGCCATAAACAGTTATTTGGTATAAGAAAATCTAAATATTTCTTTAAACAGAGCTCTTCTTCTAATGGACATTGATACAGGAAAAAATCTAGTAAAAATCCTAAATTAATAATTTCAGTTTTAGAATTTGAATGTTTTTCAATATCTTTAAACAAAGCTCTTCTTCAATTAATGGAGATTGATATAGTAACAAAATCTAGTAAAGAAAAAATCCAAATATTTCAGCTTTAGAATTTGAATATGTTTCAATATCTTTAAACAAAGCTCTTCTTCTAATGGAGATTGATATAGTCTAAAAATAGCCATGACCATCCAGCCCTCTTAAACATTGTAGTTTAATGTGTACACTGTACAGCATATTTAATATGTACAATGAGAACTTCTATTCAAGGATGTTATATGTACAATGTACTAGATATGTACCGGTATATATAGGTATTTGGAAAATTTCTAAAAGTTGAAGGTTGTTTGTGGATTTATGTTAAGTAAATTTCTTGATGTGATTTTTGTTGACTGGGAGTAAACAGTTTATTTACTTTTCACCTTTAACTTGACAAAACATGAAAACTCTACCCCGATCTACACCTTTACATAGTATTGCTACATATTGCAAAACTTTAAACCCCTCCTCCATTGGAGAGATAGAGAGAAAGAGAGAGAGAGAATGGCATCTTTATTACATGTCTTGCATGATGCTCTTTTTTTCATCTCTAGTAACCTCTTTCTGTAAAAAAACATAATTATCAGTAGTTAATAGGCCCTACAACATCCTTCCTCTGACCTTGATGGAAAAATCTGTTTTTGTAGGCTTTGCAGCATTCCTTAAGCCTCCACATACTCTGCTTCCTTACTTTTACATATACACACATACATCCTACACATATATACATGTACCCATCCACCCCTATCCCATCCCCTCCACCTACAAACACCATTACACATACAGACCTCACATGACCATGTATCCCTCCCTCTCTCCCACACACATACATCGATCTGTACATGTACCAATCCACCCCACCCCTCAAACATCATTACACATACTGGTACACACCTTACATGACCATGTAACCATGTATCCTTCCCCCTCCCCAACACACACTGTCATTCATACATGTACCTATCCATCCCTCCCCCTCCACCCACAAACACTATTACACATTCACACCTCACATTTACATGTATCACTCCCTTTCCTCCTCCCCCACACAACTACATGTACATCCTTATATGTACCCATCCACCCCCTCCCCCTCAAACATCATTACATATATACATCTCACATGACCATGTATTCCACCCTTTCCCCTCCCCCCACACGACATCTCACATGACCATTATCCTTGCCTCTCCTGCTCCCCCACACAACATCTCACACGACCATGAATCCTTGCCTCTCTCCCTCCCCCACACGACATCTCACATGACCATGAATCCTTGCCTCTCCCCCTTCCTCATACAACATCTCACATGACCATGTCTCCTCCCTTTCTCCCTCCCCCACATGACATCTCACATGACCATTATCCTTGCCTCTCCCGCTCCCCCACACAACATCTCACATGACCATGAATCCTTGCCTCTACCCTCCACTACACGACATCTCACATGACCATGAATCCTTGCCTCTCCCCCTTCCCCATACAACACATCACATGACCCTGTATCCTTCCCTTTCCTCCTCCCCCACACACATACATCCCTACACTTATCACCTTACATGGACCTTTTCTATTATCCCACACTTGCCCACACCCCATCCCTTACACACAGCCTCACACATACACATACCCCCCTCCCTCCACACACACACACGCACACACAAACAAACACACACACAATTACACTCCGTGTTATCCACCCAGCCTGTGCAGAAAAACAAAGCCCGTCCTGACAAGATGCCACGCCCCCTTGTATTATGTTATTGTGTTCAACACTTCACAGTTCCCAAACAATCAGTTTCTTTCACTTTACCAAGAGAGAACACACAAAACCCTACAGCTTTTGTTTGTAAAGAAAGGTCAAAAACAAACAATAGCAATTGTAAGTCACCCCCCTGTTTAGATTTTTAACAAGAACAGATTTGGTATTAAATTCTGTGTTGTCGATTCACAGTCACTGACTTGTGTGAAGACGAATAAGAATCGGTCATTTAAAAGGATCGACCGGGTGTAGGGTCCTTGCATCTCGGGGGCAACTCTGTACAATTCAATAAATGGAAGGGGGCGAGCCTTGTTTCGTGTGTGGGGGTCAGGGAATGCTCTCTGTATATGGTATATTAACCGTACTACAGAGGACCTAATGAGTATTACAAGGAGTCCCTCCATAGGAGTCTCATCTTTTCTGGTATGTAACTCTTTTATATGTGTACATAAAACAAAAAATTATGAAAATCTAAGCCAACAAAGTTTTTTGTTGGTTCATTTATTGCATTTAAGATGGTTTGGCACACTTCCATATTGTGACATATTTCCTATTGAAATAAACAATGAAATCAAGTATAATGTTAATAATAATTTTTTTTTTTCTTTCCCAAAATTGCTAGCAATAGATTAGAGCGTTAGCCACCAATCTGTAAGACTTAGTCATGAGTTCGAATCCAACAGGGGCTTTTATAATTTTTACCTTTCTTAAAAAGTGAAAGTATTTTGATATAAATGTACTTTTATCTACATTAATATCGACAGGTGTCCCATACCACCATAAATCCTGAGTTAATATTTTTCGCTCTTAGACCACCCCTTTTTAATCTCTCTCTCTCTCTCTCTCTCTCTCTCTCTCTCTCTCTCTCATGAATGATCTTATTAAGATATATTTCCTTGTGACTATGATTTGTATTAGGTAATATATCTAAAGTGTTTTTTGTTAGTAGGTTTTATTTATAGACAATTGCACATGAGACCATGTCATTTCCTTTGATGTTAATACCTTTTATAAAGATTTTATACGTCAGTTGAGCTAGTATTTTACTTCTCTTAAGGAAAAGCATGCATAGACAAAGGTAATAATGCTATTTCTACCTTTTTTTTTTAAAAATGAAGATGATGAATAACGATTTAAATTAATTACATCACAGTACCGTATTTCTATTTCTTGAATACATTTAACTGTTTCAATTTTTTTTTTAATATTGATAATTACCTTTAAATCTTGATGTATGACATATGATCAGTGATCATTACCCTCTTATCATACCACAAATTATGGAGGCACTTAATAAATAGCTCACAATGTGTTTATTTTCATAGTCAATTCTTTTCACTCTGCTTTATTAATTTTTTCTTAAGGTCTCCAAAGGTAATAAAAGTCACCACTGAAATCATTTACCCAGACTTTTATAATCCTAGATCTTCTCTGTCTGGGAGATAGGAAAAGGCTGTTTTAGGTCGAGCCTCCTTATAGGGTGACAGATTGACTGTCACTTAATTTGTCCTCTTTTTACACACTGTTGACTCGCTTTGAAAACTCCGAGTTAATTACTCATATTTAGGGTGCCTCCTACCCTGATATCCGAATTAGTGTGCGCTGAAGCGTGTAAGGTCATTGGGTGCAAACCCTCATAGTTGGTCCTGTAACTTTGATCTCCCTTTAAAAAATTATGCATGTTTAGTAAGTATATTGTTAGAATTATTCCTTCATTTTTCACTTTATGGCTTCTGAAGAAGGCATGTATAATATTAATTTAGGAGTATGTTTAAATAGCTTGGAATTTCTAAGTCTTTTATTTTTTTCATTGGTTATTAAGCAAGCTGAACTATTATTTAAAAAATATTTGATTCTACCTGTATTTGCAATTCTTTATTTGTACTATGTAGAGGGGCATTAATGTAGAAGATGTGAAGAAAAAAGGTAACCCATTGTCATCATAGGGAATTTATAATGTACCGTGGAATCATTAATTCTAAAGTTAGTGGATTTTGTTGGTACTCCCCTTATGTTGAGCTTCAGTGAAATCAAATCTTGTGTAAGGAAGTTAAACTCCCTCCTAGCCCTTCCCAATACAACCCAACCCTCGGTGGTGAAAAAACCTTTTGCCTTTTAAGGTGGTATGGGACACCTCCATGTTGTGACATATTATTTATCGAAATAAAACAATAAAATCAAGTGTAATTTTATAAATAGTTTCTTTCCCAAAATTGTTACCTAACAGCTTGGCGCAGTTGGTTAGAGGGATCACTACGAATCTGTGAGTCATAAGTTCGAATCTCGCTGGGGATTTTAAAATTTTTATTTTTCCAAAAATTTTTAAAACGTATATTTTGGGTTAAATATTGTAAAATTTGAAAATTCTAAACCAGTGAAAGTATTTTAATTATAATGTACTTTAATCCACATTAATATCGATAGATGTCGCGTACCACCTTAATTCTTCACTCAATTCATGGAAACCTAGAATATGCAGTAAAATGCTGACTTCTGATATAGTAGTGGTGATGTGGATTTTATCGGTAAACCAGTATATTGCTATTTTTTGTTGCATGATACGTATCATGATACAGGAACCAAAATACCGGTATTTTTCACATGTTTTAAAATTCTGGAAGTAAATCATTTCATAGACCAGACTTTAAAATTTGAGTTTGAATATATAAGGATTTATATTTTATTTGCTTGTTATCTGTTGTGTGTCGTTTGATTTTCATATGAATAGTGAAATATAAACACAAATACATAATGAAATGATTGATTTTTTAATTTATTTGCATTAGATTAATGAAAAAGTAAAGGAGTAATTGCTTATAAATCAAAGAATTGTTGTGTCCAAATGTATCACAATATTATCGGGATATGTTGAAAAAATATTGCGATAATATCGCGATACGAAATTTTTGGCGATACCCATCCCTAACTGAGTAGTATTTGACCTGTAAAAGGAGACTTTGTACTGATTTTGGACTGAGTGAGCTAAGTATACATCTCTGTGCAGTAGTTCAAATAGGAAGTACTGTAAGTGGTCATTGTTTCAATGAACCGCGTTCACCTCACGCTGTGACTGTAAATAGATGGAGTGTAATGTACTTAACATGCTAGTAAGATTACTGGATATCCTGTGTGCATGCCGACTCAAAGAATAATGTAAATTGGAGAGAGTGAAAAAATGCCCCAGTGTTACACATATTAAGCTGCTGACTGCATTTTATGTGAAAAATTGGAATTACTTAAACTTAGAATTGACTAGTTTTGTAAGTTGATTGTTACCGGCATGTGACTATCATTTGAGTGATTTGTTATTTATTTATTGTCACTTGGTCATTTTTATTGGTGGAAAAAAAAACCTCCCAAAATGTAGGGCTGCCAACTTCAATCTTTATTTTGTAAAAAAAAAAATTGGAATTTTTTCGACATGAAATTGACAAGGTTAGTTAGTTGATAGTTATCTGCATGTGTCCTGATAATAGTGTGATTTGTTAAGTTGTTGTCACTTGCTGATGTAAACTTAGGGGGGGGGGGGGACCAACAAATATTGGGCTTGCATATAATGACTTCCTTTCTTGTGAATACTTCTAAGAATTATTTGGATTGACTAAAGTGTATTAAATTAATATGTTTTTCTATGCCTGTATGTAACTTGTATATGTGCCTTTGATGATCAGTGTGATTTGTTAATTTGTCATCATTTAATTGTGACTTCTGATTAACTTTCATTTTTTCTATCTTTCCAGGAATGATGAAAGGTATAATCAACACTTAAAGCTTAGCATCTTAAGGGAGAGAACTCTGACTTATTGATTTTACACAAGGGAGACAACTAAAGGACAAACCAGAAAACACAGGTAATTCGTAGTGGCTTCATTCTGTTAGTATATACATGTACTGTATATCTACTTTAATTTTGTAAAAGATGCAAGATGCTGATGAAATTTATAAATCTATATCAAGAGTTAAGTGGGGTTATTTTTCATTCACAAATGACCAGTTGAAGAGTAATCTTCCTGAATGACAGCTTTCATCAGGGAGATGTGATTTTGTTTACTTCAAGAAGTGCATTTTGTATCTGTCTCCTATGAATATCAAGAATCACATGTTTCTTGCATGTATAATATTTATATCATGCAAATAACTCTTAGTTTACTGAATATTATACTTTTTCTTCCAATGTTTCAGAGTAAAATGTACAATCATCTTGATTTTTTTTTTGTAAAGTGCCCTAAATGTTTGTTTGATTGTAATGGTTTGAAGTGTAACTCAACAGGTATATCAGTTTATTTAAAATTTCTATCTGAATAATTAAGCATTACCATTCATTAAATTGTCTTCTATTGCAAGATGTTTTGTTAGACTTAATAGCTTTGATGTTGAAAGTTGCATGATTAAGAAAGAGATGTGTTGAAAGTTGCAGAGGGTTGAAATTATCTCCCTGTTTTAATTAGGTAAAAAACCAACAATATTAATTAAAGGAATAATTTTTTGGGGAATGTAACAAGTTAAAAAAAAAGAAGTTAATGGTAGGCCCTGGTAATGAGCAAATCTATAGAGGGTGGGTTTAATTACAGAGTAAGAAATGTTCGGTTTTTTTAAACTCCATTACACAAATTTAGCCTGAAATTTTAGTAGCCTTTGAGGAGAAATTTCACAGAAATCCTGTGTTTTGAAGTGAATCAAATATTTACGACCATTTTTAAAAAAAGTTTTGCAGATCACGTTTTAGTTCTTTACTTTAAAACTCGTGATTTAAAGATTTTTTTTTATTAGAGCTAACAGAAAGGCATTACGTGTTTTAAAGTGAATCAAATATTTACGACCTTTTTTAAAAAAATCTTCGCAGATCATGTTTGATTTTTTTTCTTTTTTCTGTAAAAAAACGTGATTTAAGGAAAACAATTTTTTTTTTATTAGAGCCAAGTTTTATGAGCCTTATTTTTTATTTGTTCGAATTAAAGGAATTAATGTTCTTGAGGGAATCAAGAAGAGTTTTTGATTTGGAGAACTCTTTTGGGGAATGGTATTTAAGCAATAAATAACTGTAGAACAGCAGCAAGGGACAATGAGGCATAGTCTGTGATTGCTTGTTAATAAGGGCATTCTCCTTAGATGTTGACAAATTTATGACCACTTGTAGATGTATTCCAAATTTGCTCTGACAGCTATAAAACTGGACTGGAGAGTTTAACAAAGTTTAGCCCTTAAAATATTTTAGAATCTCATTGATTGCACTAAATATTAGTTCTCAAAAGAATTTAATTTTTTTTTATTGCACAAAGAAAACACTGAATTGATTTGCATCTTATAAAACTCTCTTTCTCTCTCGTTCTCTCTTCTCTCTCTCTCTCTCTCTCTCTCTCTCTCTCTCTCTCTCATGTTAAATTTGACAAGTTTTTTATGCATTCATTTAATCATTGAAGATAAAACAACAGCCCTGATCAAATCTTGAACTTTATAATCATCAGCTTAAAGTGATTCAAACATGCATATGGGGTTGGGCTTCCATGGATAATTTTCCAAAAGTGGTTCAGATGGACATTGGGCCTTGAGGTAAATTTTGGGTTGATTCAGAAAAACATTTAATCAATCTTTGAGTAAAGTGGATGTATATATAATTTACTTTCAAAAATCAATCATGTATGGCAGCATTCTAAAATACATGTATGCAATCATACCTGTATATATATGGTAGGTATAATTATATAATATTTACATTAGCAAATATGTTTTTCTTATATAAACCTATAGAATAGCAAAAATGTTCAATTCTGTGTGAACTTTTAATGACTTCACAATGATTACTGCACATGCATATCGTTTGACGGTTGCATAAATGCATTATTGTAAACATAAAAACATGATATATTATTAATTCTGAACAATTTGCCATTCTCAAATGTAAATATGAGTAATAAACAGCAATGTTATAAAGTTCACCGGGATATAAACTTGATTGGTACGTGATCAAATCTTCTGAGAAGCCCTTCAGGCTTCACAGGATTTGATTATGTGACCAACCAAGTTTATATCCCGGTGAACTTTTTAACTTGCTGTTTATTTCTTAAATGAACAGTTTTCGAGTTCACTGACTGTATATAATTGAATTATATGAAATGAAAATTTTAGAGCAAAAAAAATATCTTGGAGCATCAAGGAAATAATGGTTGCGGTTGTATGATTGGAATTATTATCCCAGTTACAATGCTTTAACCTTAAGGGGATATCATAGCACCTTTCTTTAATCTTAATCTGAAGTCAAAGAGCATCTAATTGATTGGAACCTAGGAAAACTAGCTTTCTTATTAATAAGATCCTGGCTGCATGGAGAGATGATATTGATTTATAGGGAGGCTTTAAGGCCAGGCTCAGTAATTATTAATTAGTGCAGGGCTGGGTTCTTTATTATGAATATTAAGACGATCATGTGTGAGTTATAGAAAGAAGAAATTAAGATCCTTAATATTGATATAAGGCACTATCTTTCTACATTTACCGTAATGGCATTGAGAGCAAGCCATGCATGATACTGTACATACTATATAATTTTCAGGATTTGTTTGATCTGAAAAACTTTGAGAAATTGAGATCACCAAATGCAGAAAAGAAGAGATTTTATAAGAGAGATGAAATGTTTTTTGAAAAGAAGCAGATTTATAAGAGAGATGAAATGTTTTTTTCTTTATCTGCAGAGGTTAGAGAGTAAATTCTTAGAGATGTGTACAGTACATTAGGGAGGATACACTCTGTGACGTATTGTCCCAACTAGGAACAATTATCTTCTTTTGAAATTAATTAACACGCAAGATCAACGATCGTTTTTATCAGCATGGTGCCGATTGTTGAGAATTTCGACCGCTGGGTTTTGGAAATTTCACTGTGAGTCCCAAATTCTTTCCATCACGGAGAATTTATGTTTTAGAGAATCACCAAGATTAAAGTATGCACACAACACAGTGGGAGAACTTTGAGGATTAACAGATAATCCCCTACTTAAGCCACTGAGGAGGATTTGCTGATGAATTAATTCTCTGCTGTTTACCTGTAGTGAAGAAATCATACTATCCTTTTAAATGCATGTCGTCTGAAGCTACGATTTATTTTGAAGATTTTGACTGCTTGAGCAATCTCCTTTCTTTGACTGTGAAAAATTGATCAAAGGAAAAATTTTTTTTTTATTGGAGTAACAATGTATGCATCATATAAAAAAAGGTTGGTTTCTGCAGCCATGTATGTTCGCCATTGCTGAATGGTTTAGGTGTGTGGCTAATTAAGGGGGATTAAGCTTTTTCCGGTTGACTGAGAAAGGTTAGTTTTCTTAATCATATAGAATCTCTAATTTTTACATCTCTTCAATTTGATGCTCTCCTTTTAAAAGTAACTTTAAAGATTTAAATGTTACATTGCTTACTTATAGTCTATTAAGTCAAGTTAAATCCCTTTAATATGTGCAGATCCAGAAATTTATACCAAGGGATAATTTTGTTTTCCAGGGGGATCTAGGCCCATTTTTGGTAATTATAATTTCTATGTTAATTTTTCTATGATAGTAAATTTACATAAATTTAAGTAAAAACTAAAAACGTTTGGACTTCCCAGGGGGGGGGGGGGCTCCTGATCTCCAACTAAATCTTCAGATGTAATACACAGTTTTATGAATCATGCCTTCATTACATGTACATCAACTGGAATTATGATAATCCTCGCCGTTTAAAAAAACCCTTTGCAATATATCTTAGATACTCTGTGATAATGTGTTTAATGTTATCTCATATAATCACACCTAATTTATATAAAATTGTAATCACATCTCAATATTAAGAGAAAATATTGTTATGTACAGTAAATACATCTTTTAAATACGGCGGGAATACTCTTGTAAAATGTTTATTGGTGTATGAACCACACCTACTTTACATCACGTTAACATAAGTCTAGATAAAGATCTCTTAAA
Organism: Magallana hongkongensis; assembly: GCA_016163765.1. Taxonomy (NCBI): domain Eukaryota; kingdom Metazoa; phylum Mollusca; class Bivalvia; order Ostreida; family Ostreidae; genus Magallana; species Magallana hongkongensis. The sequence goes on from WFKH01011926.1 coordinate 67,562,317, forward strand.
TTACTGTGATACTCTTTTATAAATGTATTTATTGGTGTATGAACCACACCTAATTTACATCACACTGTAATCACATCTCTAAAAAGATAATCATTGCTATGAAAACCTCCTAGATATGATACAATAAACTCTTGTAAAATTGTGTGTTTACTCTAATATATAATCAAGTCTCAATAAAAGAAAACACTGTACAGGAAATCTCCCAGATACTGTGGGATATAAGTGATCGAGAGCAGCTCTGTGGGATTTCCCCGGGACTCTGAGTTCATAGAGCCATGACGGCCGATAGAGCAGCGAGGCACGGTAAATTACCTATGTAGTCAGCCCATTAAACAGATAAGTCTGTTATCAGCGGGAGTAGCATGCCATCGATCGGCATATAAACTCACCTCTGATCGCATTGAGGTTTACCACTGTTAAAGGGGCAGTGGCGCTATCCCAGGGAGCAATATAATATATATGTTGTTCTGTCAATCTTCTAGCCTTCATCTATATTGCCTCTTTTTCTATCTGAGATTTTCTTCATTTGTTAATCTTTCATATTACTTTGAATTAGACTTGGAAGATTTTTCTTGACAGTTACAAAATATTCCGACCCTCTTAGCTGGTTTTGCAGGGGAGTGGGGCAATGGGAGAGGGGGGTGTAATAAACCTATATTGTCAATTTTCCTTGGAGTGTATATTGTAAAGTATCTGTATAAATGACTACATTGTACTTTTATGTACAAGTACGTGGTTACAAATCAGTGTATAGATTAGATCAATATCATGTTATTAATATTTGAATTCACACATTTTTGTGTATGCATAGAGTCAGTGTTTAACATTTCATATATTTTTTTGAAATTGAATTTTAACCCCTTTTCATTTCTTTTCTATACTATTGAAGCTCATGCATGAGAGTTTAAATCTTTCTTTCTCGGAGAACTGAACACTTCGTTCTACTGTTAATTTTTTGTTATTTACACTGCGTTAACTTCCTTTCTGTGTTTCCGAGGGTTATCTGGGTAAATGATCACTGCTTGTTCTTTTGAATAGAGGCTCTTTGATTTAATTTCCTCTGCTGTATAAAATCTGAACGCGAAATTTTCAGTTTATTGTTGACCGTCCGTGATTTCACAATTATATTGCTCTATGAGACTCGCTATCCAAGCATCCAGCCTAACCAATTTCGTCTTGTTACGATTTTATGTCATGTCCAATAAACTTTTAACTGAAGTGGACGGGATATTTCGCGGTCATGAGTACGAGATTCTTCACATTCTTGAAAGTTTTTGCTTACAGTAAATAAAATGTAAGGACACTTAATTGAGCCAGGGCCTTTTTTTCATTCATTCAGCAACAAAATGGAAGAACAGTTTTGTACAAATTTTCAACAATTTTGAATGGGTTAGAATCTGATATGTTAAACAAGCCATCCATGCCAGGTCTAGCTGTTTATCTTTCTCTGCATCAGAAACAGGTGCTTACAGCATGCAATTAACTCTTCTTTAATTACCTTCCTTTCTACATGTTATAAAATCTAAAGTTTCATTTTGACTCGCAATATAAATGTACATTTTTTTTGATTTATTGAAAATGTTTAAAAAGGCTGTGTTGAAAAAAGGCATAATCTTTCTCCATCTTTTTCCTTTCATTCATTTTTTTGTCTCTCTTTCTGTAGATATCTTAATTTCTTCTTTTTTCTATCTCCATTTCTTTGTCTCATTTTCTCCCAAACTTAGTCTCTTTTCCTCTCTCTCTCTCTCTCTCTCTCTCAGAGCTAGCTCTTCAAAAACAGATCATACCTATTTAAAGGTCTGAGTTAGGGCATGTTTACTTACGTAGAATTCACATCGTCTTCCGTTAAATGTCAGGATCCCAATAAAATCATTGATGACAGATATTTAAAATCCACTTCAAGGCCAACCTATTCAATGATATGTTGAATATCAAGTGTTTTCCCCAAGACAATGGAACCTGAATTGAATCAATTCATTTGGTAATATTGTTTAATGATGGCCAAATGTAGAAGGAATTCATTTTTTTTCCTATAGATATTCATTGTCCAATTTCGCATTTTATTACCAGTATTTTTTTTTTTGACTTGAGAAACAACCACTTTTGTTGCATATCACTAACAAACAACTTAGATTTCAAAAAAATTAATCGGTCATACGTATAAAATTGCAGTTGGAAAAGGGGGGAAGGCGTCATCTCCCCCCCCATTTTATGGGAGCTTCTGAATCAACCTTGATGCTTCTCTCTGAGAAATGCATTGTTAATGATTGTTCATATTAAATTTTTGTTGTTGCCCTTATTGTGATATTGTGATACAATTCAAATTCTGAATCTGATTTAATTAAGAATTCTACAATCATTATCTACTAATGCTAATTTATTGTATGGTTAAACATCATGTGCTGAAACTTTTATTTCATCAATGCACTCACTGACATTCAGAGTAATTTTAATTTTAAAAATCAAAGCCAGTTAATTTAAGAATAGAATACTTATTAGAAAAGGCCTAGGAAAAAGGTGAATGAAGTTCATATTAAGGAATGTGGAGATTATGAAACTAAGAATGATTTCTGTGCAGCCTATGGAATATGTACAGGTATATGGAATTGTATCAGTGGAACAGATAATGAAACTAAGAATGATTTCTGCGCAGCCTTGATAGAATATAAGGAATTGTATTAGTGGAACAGATTCTGTAAAAAAGGTTATTTATTGGGAGGGGGGTGGGCAAATTCTTCGCTAGCCAAGGGTTTACGATCCACTCTGCTCCTCTACACTAGCCAAGGGTTTACGATCCACTCTGCTCCTCTACAACCCTTGGCAGATTTAGCCAATGTTTACAGAAACAGCACAGCGCCGTCTAGCGAATGAGTTAAATTCGAGCAGCTAAAATACGTATTTTTCATCTAAGAGGTATTAGAAGAAATGGTAGTGTGAAAAAATAAAAAATAAAAATTATTAAGAAAACCCATATATTTGTAATTATATATCATATTTTATTTATTAATCGCGTAAAAATTGTAATAATGATTGTATTTATATTTTGTATAAAAACACAACGAATTACACCGCCAATTAGTAGATTCCCTGCGATCGCCTGTCTTCGCAGCCAATCAGATTCCATTGCGCGAGTTTTGATTTTGTCGGCTAAATCTGCCAAGGGTTGTAGAGGAGCAGAGTGGATCGTAAACCCTTGGCTAGCGAAGATGGGGGGTGGCGGGAATTTACACTAGTTACGCATTAAGCTTAAAACTGCATAAAATACCCCTGCGCGTATGGTAAAAAAATACAGCTTAAGATTGGTACTTTTAATCACACATCCACATATTTAATATCCAGGCGTATTGTTTAAGCATAGAAAGCCCGTACTTAACCACCAGCATAAATAACCACTTTTACAGTATGAAACCAAGAATGACTTCTGTGGAGCCTAATGGAGTATGTACAGGTATATATGGAAGTGTATTAGTGGATCAGTTTATGGTTTTGTGAAATGTATTTGAAATGTTGGGACCCTTTAATTTGACCCTTTAATTCTGTAAAGAATCTGCCACTATACCCCCTGATGGTTGTAATAGAGGTATTTAATGAACACCTTGCATTATGGATATTTAATAAACACAGCAAATTACTTTCTCCACCAAAGAGTAGGGGGAAAGAGATTTAAATAACATTTTTTCCATTTGCTACAATACGTGGAAGTCTTGTTATGAATCGGAGCGAACGATATTGAGGTTCTCAGAAGTGATTGATGTCAAAGATAAGTAAATAATTAAAATCTCTCTGTGACAGACCAGGGGAGAGAGGGGAGATTTTGGAGATATATATTTATATACCTCTGTAGAGGAATGATTTTGTTGTCAAAATCTGAGACCCATTCTTGTGTTGTCATCGCTGTGGTGAGGCCCTGTAATTTTTTGGTAGAGGGGGTCTGTGGTTTGGTAAAATGAGAAGTTGGAGGAGGACTATTGAAAAGTTGAAAAGTTCTTGGTGAAATTCTTTGGAATCAGGAATCTGACTGGCTGTTGTCAGTAGAGAGAGTCTGTCATATGGTAAAATGAGGAACACAGGAATGTTGGGAAGATTGCAGGAATTCTGGGAAATTGGACTCTGAGGGATTGTAGTAAGTTTGTGATTCTTTTGGAGAGAGAGAAAGAGAGAGAGAGAGAGAAACTAGGAGAGTTGAGTGAGGGATATAAATATATGAGAGTGATACAGAAAGAGAGAGATATAAAGAAAGAGACACAGGGAGAGTGAGAGAAGTAAAGAGAGAGAGAATTAGAAAGAGAGAAGGAGAGAGAAAAGTACAGAGTAGTGAGAGAGAGAAGTAAAGAGCATAAAAAGGGATGATTGTGAGAGGAGAGAGAGAGAAACCAGTGTTACTTGTGTAATATGAGAGAGATACAGGGGAGGAAGAGAGACAGACTGAGGTTCAGGAAAATTAGGATATTCCTTATTATTAAACTTTGTTGATACAATAAGCTTTAGAAACCCGACCAGTTTGACGTGATATTTATATGGAAATGTTTGGAATGTGGTCCAAGAACTGGATAGATCATTAACCTGCATCCCATGTCTGAACCAGCTAACTGTCACTCGCATCAAATACCAGCAGATATGATACAAACTAAATGCTGAATTTTAATCAATCTTTCAAAATTCTGCACAGAGAAAATTAAACAGTTGAAGCATAATTCCATTGTATAACATAAGATTGAGGAGAAGTGACCAGGTTCAGTGAGTGCATGTATCCCGGTGTGAAGGCGTAAGCAGGTGTTAATCAAGTTAATTAATTATTTGTGATTAAAACAATTACCCACTCCTGACATTTTGATTTATTTATATACAGGCTTGGTGAACTGCAACTTTCATCTTGGCTAAAAGAATTCTCAAGATGTTTGATGATTGTACCTTATGTCAATAAAAAAAATTTAAAATAAAAC
>WFKH01011926.1:67591092-67628693 GCA_016163765.1 Magallana hongkongensis
AGAGAGAGAGAGAGAGAGAGAGAGAGAGAGAGAGAGAGAGAGAGAAAGGAGAAAGAGAGAGTACATACTTAACTGTCCTTTGACTGTGTTGGTATAAGGGGCCATAGTTGTCGTTGTAAGTTGATTGACATTACCGCTACCTATTACGGGTATAAATAAACCATTGAAGAACTCGAACAACATTCGTCAATAAAAATAAAAAAAAATAAAGATGACCTATGACATTTTTGTTACTATCTATTAATTTACTTCAACACAAAAAGAATGAAGCATTATACAAATATATTATTGCTATCTATAAACTTACTTGCGCACACACACAAAAGTGTAGTTGAAAAGTTATTGCTACTATTTATACCGTTACTTCTGCCCACAAAAAATGCAGTAGAAAAATTATTGTTACCATTATTAACGTTACTTTGGCACACGAAGAATGCAATGGGAAAGTTATTGTTACTTTTTATAGCAACAAAAATATTCACAAACAAAAAGTGCAGTAGAGGATAAATTTGTTACTATTTATAAACTTGCCTGCGCACAAAAAACACCCAGTAGGGAAATCGAAGCTCATGGAGAACTTGAAGTTGACGGGGGCACATCTTCCCTGTCTGTAGATAGGGTTACCTGGATAAATAATGCATTTGATTATATAATTCAATTTTTTTGCAACGAAATGTTTGATTGGCTACGTGAACTACTTAAATAAAAATGTGTAGCATTTAAAGCGTACGTTATGACTAGCATAGAAAACGCCTCATTCTAACATCATAAAATGGCGTTAGTCATTTCATATTTTTTTTCTCATAAATGAACATACTGTGTCTTTATTTCTGTAACTTTTGGTAGAAAACTGAATTATCCGCATTAAAATAAAGTTTCCCTTCGTTTTCTTTTTTTTTAATTTGAATACTTGATTCTGCTAGTTTAACGTCTCTTTTTTCAATTGTAGTTTTTTTTTCTCTCGATTGTTGCAAAGCACTTAATAAATTGTTTAAAGGGGTTCAAGCACCGATTTTCTTTATATTGCATACATTGATACATATTGATGTTGAAAGTAGCGAAATGACATAAAAATGTTGCTAAGTCAACTGTTGCCATGATAACGGATACTTAAGATAGAACAATGGCTTTAGATAAAAAAAAAATGGCTTAATCTTAGCAATTTTAAAGCAAAAATAATAATTGCGGTTTATGTAAGTTATGACATATAAGATATTAAATCCATGAAATGGTCAATTTTCAAAATTGATAAATAAAACAATGGTGAACAAATCAAAATCTGAAGATTTATACCATGGAAAACAATAATAATTTTCGAAACATGATTTTTTCGGATTATTTTATGCCATAAAAGCAACCGTTAAACCAAACTAATGAATTTATATATTTTTTAAAAATATACTTGCTATATAAGAAAATTGACTCCTGTGCTAAAGGTAACAAGGTTAAAAAAAAAGAAGAAATGAAAAAAACCCAAACATTGTGATTTTGAAAAAGCGAAAAAATTAGTTCTAAAGACAATTTAGAACCTGTTCAAAACAGGCTGAACGTTCATATCAAATGCATTCAAGCATTATTCAGCATCATTAAACTGCCTCTGCAAGAGAAATTCTTAATTGTTAAAAACGTTATAGCAACGGCCATTTTTTTTTTTTTACTTTTTTTTTTTTTTTGCAAAAATGCAGCTTCATTTGATATTACATCAAATTTGAGGACATATTTCATTATTCCTGTCAATTTATTTTGAAGTATCAGGTCACTTGTATGAATAAAAGTTCTTCAAAAGTATCTCAAAATATGCAGATTTTTGAAATTTTTAGCTTTGTTCTATACGACGGATTTCGTTTTTAATGTATATTGTTTTTATTGCCAAGAATTAAAAACAGATTGAAATTTATCCATTTAAAACTATTTATGTTTGAATAAACTTAAAAATGGCATGAATATATACATACGTACTAATAAGTCTGTAATTACTTTGTAAAAATAAGCCTGAAACCAAAACATAAAAGCTCACCGTGTGAAATTGGAAATAGAGTTAAACAGACAAGCAGAATCGAGAGATATTTGGCGGGCATGCTGATGGTCACTCCTGATATCTTTGGCGTGGTGCGGTCTTTGTTGACTGGTCCCCAACTGACTTGTTCCTTTCCTCTGATAGGAATACAGGTGTTGGGTTAAATACACGACATTCCATGGGGGTAGACAGAGTGTGAGGTAGTCATTGATAGGAAAACAGATTACGTCAAAAGTGGACTTGTTTTGAAGAGGTGACCAACAGAACAATATAGATAAAAGTTGATAGTAAAATGAAATTGTGGAAAAGAAGTCGGCGCGGGTCATTAGTGGGTTATTCAGATTAAGAGGGCTAGGAACTCGTGTCCATTTTTATACTACATTGATCCCCTTAAGAGGAAAGGCCTTGTATCATATATGGATTTTTTCGTTCTTAAATAATGTAAACATATAACATGTAGCAAGTCCTATATTTGGCAGAAATGATTTTTCAACAATTAGGTAAGCGTTAATTTTAATTAGCCTATTTCTCAATGTATCTGTTGTGATACATATATAAGGTCATTTAGCGATATACATGAACTTGATTTAGCGGTAGCAGCTTTTCACCAAAACGCTTAAAAGAATACACAGCTAAATGTAATACTTCTTGAGTAATAGTTTTTGGAAAAGAAATAATTTATAAAATTTAAGATAGAATTGGTGGCCTCCTTAGGAAAATGCAATAATTTCTATAAAAATCACTTTGCTAGCTCTTATTATAATTTAAAAGATTTTCATGATTTTAAATGTATCTGTTCCTCTTTTCTTTTTACCGTAGAAGGCATATGGGAAACAAATGTAAACCGATTATGTTCCATCGTGCAATGTATGTAAAGTGTAAATGTTATTTAGAAAGAGACGTTTGTGATGTACATGATATGTCAACATTTCGATGACTTATATATTTTGCTGTAGAAATCGATTTTTTTTCCACATTTGGACATGTCTATGAAACATTTTGTTTAATTTTAAGATCACGATGACATGACGTGATCTGTAAGCTGTTCTTTTAGTTTCCCTTAATTTCCTTCACCGCATCATATCCGATAATCCTTATATATGAAAATGGAATGGTTTGCAAATACCTTTGATTATGCAACGGAAATAAAGTAAGGACATAAACAGTTCAAAGTTCCACGTATATTTTTTGTATAAAGCAATTAACTTTATTGTTAAGCATTTTGTCACGACAACCGTATAGTTTTGTCATTTAGAAATACGTATTTATCTTTTTTATAATAAATACCTTTCGAAGTGTACCATGATTTAACACGTTCTATAAAAAAAAAACAATATTATCTTTTTAACGGCTTTACATGGATCTTGTTACAGATGTGATAGCAGCACATATTACATGGATATGAATATAACAGAAAAAAAAAAACATGGCGAAGTGTTATAAACACAAATTACAAAATCCTTGTTTAAATAATCCATGTCATGTTGAACAAAAAAAACCCCTCACCCCCCCCCCCCCCCAAAAAAAAATAATACGAAAAAGAAAACACAAACTTCTACAATATAGTAAGTGAACGTTTATTTAGTTTTATTTACAACACGTTCAATGCGTTAGCATGTACGTCAATATCGGAGGCCGATTCATTATATTTTTTTTCCGAAGAAAGGTTCGAGATCCAAAAAAAAAAAAATAAAAAAAAAAAATTTAGTTTTATCTTTTCTTTCGGGGACCCGTCACGTGACACGGAACAGGGTGGCCATATTATCCCAGCTCTCGTGTTTTTTGACAGTTTTTGCGAATATCCTTTTTTCTGTGGATTTAAAAAACAGCCTAGATAACACAGGAGGATATTTGTAAGGTGTACATATGTGTTTGATGTGTTCGAATTTTGTGTTTTTCAGTTTATTTGTGAATTTTATGCAATTATTTTCCAGCTTACCTGGTGAACACTCGGTGAACACCCTTCACCGCACAAAACTCTCCGACCGTCTAGCCTACACTGTGCTCCTAAACTCTGTCATGGGTGAACAGGCAGAGTACCGTACGATCAAACCGTAATACCTTAAAGACTCTGAGATCCAGTGCTCTGACGAGGGAAGGGTAACGGATTTTAAGCTAATGGACTGTGTCGCAAAAGTTGTCGGTAATTCTTTGCACTGTCTACAGCTCGACCGCAACTTATGGCGTGTTTACCTGCGGGATGTGGCAAGCCGGGAAAAGCTGCTGACAGAAGGGATTCATATCCATAATGTGTCTATATCATTCTTTGATACTAATCCGTATTCATCGGGCAATCATGGCACCTCGGAAAAATCTCTAAAGATACGGCTATGTGGTCTACCCCTGTCTGTAGACGATTCTGCTATCCTCGAGCTACTTGAAAAGCTTTAAGTAAAACCCACAAGCAAAATATTATATGAGAAAATCCGTCACCCAATCACAAACAAAATGACAAGTGTGTTAAATGGAAATCGTTTTCTATACATTGAGCCCCTGAAAGCAGGAAAACATTTACCCAGAGTCAATTATTGTGCCGGCTTGCGCTGCCAACTTTTTCATTTTGGTCAGCCAAAGTCCCAGCGACAACTGACATGCACAGTGTTGGGCCACAGACCACACTATGAAATTCTGCAAAAAAAATCCGCGCTGCAAAGTTTGTAGGCTAGAAGGACATAAACCCGGGAATAAAACATGCCCCTCTTACGAATCGCAAAGCAACGTCATTGCTTTCAATGGAGAGGACAACATCCTATCCAACTTTTTTCCGTGTGAGCTTAACATCTATGGTTTCACCCACAAATCAGCAGAACATGCTTTTCAGTATGCGAAAGCTGTAAGATGTGGAGATCTGGACACGGCGAAAACGATCCTAGAGGCCAAGGATGCTTTATCCGCTAAACGATTGGGAGACAAAATACGGCCTAATGAGCAGTGGACCGATACCAGGGAATCCGTCATGACGGAAATCATAGAAAACAAGTGCGTACAGGTTCAAAGGTTCCGGAAAAAGTTGAGATCGGTTAAGAAAGACACCATTTTTGCTGAATCCACTTATAACGACACCTGGGGCACACGACTGAACAAAGAAGCCTTGGAAAATACAAAGATCGAGGCCTGGCCAGGGAAAAATCTTCTTGGTCAGATCATCAGCAAGATAAGCAAAAAAAATCCGTAAACGGAAAAAGAGCGACCAGTGGAGCAAGCCTAGCCAAAAAACAGCAGTCAAAAGTCAATACCAAACAAAGAGACATTGCGCAGATGCTTCGTGAATTACGCTACCAGTCAGAATCGGAGTCGATGTCGGGATTCAATGCTTCCACGGAGTCCGACTCAGACGAGCCAACTTCTGCTAAGGACAAGGGCTAATCGCACGTTGCTATGGCCAGCAACTCGGTCAATCAGGACACCGACTGTTTCAGGACGTTGATTATGAACTATGGACCGGAGTATTGTGCACGGTATATATATCTGTATATTGCACTTTTTAATGAATTATATTCAATTAAGACGTTAAATGGAAAAATTAGAAATTATTTCAGTAAAGGGGGTTAAATACCCCCAAAAAGCGGAAAAAGGTATACTCTTGGTTAAAAGAAAGTAACATTACACAAGAAACACATTATATAGAGAAGAATGAAAACTTATACAATTATAACTGGAAAGGCAATTCTTTTCACTCTTTAAGCGACTCAGCTTTTAGTAAAGGTGTGTCTATATTATTCAACGACAAATTAAAAAAAATATATTTAATATTAAAAAGTCTTTTGATGGGTGAAGAATTCTGATCAATCTTGAAATTGACAATAAAATTTTTACACTGGTAAAAATTTATGCTCCGAATAATGCTAATAAAAGGTGCGAATTCTTTAAAAAGCTTAAAGTGTTTATATAAAAAAATTGCATCATTGTGCGGTAATTTTAATTGTAATATGTCTAACAATGCTGATAAAAGTTTACGCTATTTACAAGATTTGAAAAAAAAAAAACCCACTTTAATTTAGATGATATGTGGACAAAACTTAATCCGGAAAAGACAGGATATACTTGATGTGATGCTAAAAATGATCCTAAAAGTCGAATTGATTACATACTTATTAATAACTCTTTCTATTATATTCCAACAGATTTCAAGATAGGGAAAATCCCGGGTACTCATTCAAATGGGAGTTGAATGAGTGATCACATATTTTTAAAGCTCATTTATTGGAAGCTAAATGTTTCTTATCTCGAAAATGATAACTACAAAAAGGGAATTAGCGATATCGTTCATAACATAGATTCATCCTTAAACCCAATTACAACGTGGGAATTAATTAAAAGAAATGTTAAAGAATTTTTTATTAAATTTGCAAAAACTGAGCAAAAATCATTTAAACAAAAAATAAAGACAATAGAACATGAAATAGGTGAATTAGAAAAGGAGCACGCTGACAGATTCAATTACAAAAGACTAAAAACATTAGAAGCATAATTAGATTCCTTATACGATAAGAAAGCTAAAGGAGCTCAAATAAGATCTAAAATTAAATGGATAGAAGAAGGAGAGAAAAATTTAAAGTATTTTTTAGGCCTAGAAAAACATAACCAAGCGTCAAATGTAATTAAAGAAATAAAATCAAAAGAGGGTATAAAAATAAACAAAACGAATGCAATACTGGGGGAAATGCTTATGTTCTACCAAAATCTCTATACAAGTAAAAATATTCCAAATGAAACTTGTAATGCATATCTGTCATTAATAAGCGAAAATCCTACGTTAAATAATGATGGTAGGAACTTATTAGACAATTTTCCTTCTTATGAAGAATGTAGAGAGGCAGTAAATAACATGAAAAAAGAAACATCACCTGGCTTAGATGGCTTACCTAGTGAGTTTTATCAATGTTTTTGGGACGTAATCGGTCCTTTTTTCTACAAAGCTCTTAAAGAAATATTTCAAAGAGGTAAAATGTCATACTCTCAAAGACTTTCTGTGATATCATTAATTTACAAAAAAGGTGAAAAAGATAGCTTAAAAAATTACCGACCAATCAGTTTAACAAATACAGACTATAAAATCATTGCTTTCATTTTTGCGAAAAGATTACAAACGATCTTAACTAATTTAATTAGCGAACAACAAACTGCTTACATAAAAGGGCGGTATATCGGAGAAAACGCTTGATTAATTTTAGACGTTTTTGAATACTGTGGAGCAGAAAATCTTGATGGCATATTACTCTTCCTATACTTTGAAAACGCATTCGATTCAGTGGAGTGGAATTTCTTGTTCAAGGTTCTAGAAAAATTTAACATTAGTACTGAAATAACTTCATAAAATGGGCCAATATACTTTATACCAATCCAATATTTAAGATGAAAAATAACGGTTGGCTGTCAAAAACATGCATAATGACTCGCGGAATCAGACAGGGTTGTCCGCTCTCCGCCCTGCTATATCTTCTTGTTGCTGAAATTCTAGCTATTAGGATAAACTGTATCATCAGAACATAAAAGGAATAACAATAAACGACAACGAAATAAAAAACTTTCAACATGCAGATGATCTAAGTATAGCCCTAAAAGATGAAATGTCAATGAAACATGCTTTAGAAGTACTGAACGAATTTTGTAAACATGCTGTATCTAAAATAAACATAAACAAAACAGAATGTATTCTTTTAGGAACTCTAAAAAATCTTTATGATGATCTCTATTGTATTAAAACTACAAAGAAAGCAGTAAGATGTCTGGGAATCTTCATTGGTCACGATAAATTAGAATGCTATAATAAGAACTGGATGAAAACTTATCATGATATTGAAAAGCTTTTTGAATCTTGGAAAAGAAGAAAATTAACTTTATTTGGTAAATCATGCATAGTAAACACACTTGCTTTATCTAAACTTACATATGTTGCTTCAATACTCAATTCTCCGGAAAATGACTTTATAAAAAAATGCAACGCCTAATCTATAACTTTATTTGGGATGAAACCGAAAGAATTAAACGCAATACTTTAATAGGTAGTGTATTAAACAGTGGGTTGGCTATTGTTGATGTTGAATGCAAAATAAAGGCATTAAAAGCCTCATGGGTTCCTCGACTTTTAAAAAACAAAAACATTTTGTACAAAATTTTTTATTCTTACTGTAAACAAATAAACATAGATGTGAATTACGTTTTACAATTTTCAGAAAAAAAGTTAGAAAATATGCAAAAAGTGGGGAAATTACCAATGTTTTATCAACAAGTATTATGCTCATTCAATGAATGTAAGCCTAAAAACCTAGAAAATATTTCAGCACATAAAATTGTACAACCACCAATATGGAATAACTGCAATTTTTTGTATAAGGGAAATTCCCTCTTTTTTAAAAATTGGATTACCTGTGGAATTCTATATGTAAACGATTTATTAAATGATGAAGGTAATTTCAAGTCTCTTGCAGACTTCAAAGACTGTATAAAGGATAAATCAAACTGGATAATTATGTGAATTTAAGTTTCTTTCCTCTGTTTTTAAGCCACTATGTAGAGAATTTGATTTTTCAAATTGTAAGTTCATTAATATGCAAAACAATAATCATTTCAATTTCTATTCAGGTTATGAAAATGTATCAGGGCAAAGATGTAGTTTTTATGAAAATTTAATAAATAAGAAGTTTATTAAACCTTGTTATCAGACTGTTTTACAAAAGAAGTATAATATTGATTCTATTGATTGGAAATATATTTACAAATGTAAATTATTAGATATTTCTGATAAACGTCTAGCAAAATTCAATTACAAACTGTAGAATACTATTCTTTGTAATAATGTTTATTTGAGTAAATGGAAGAAAGAAATCTATAGTCAATGTAAAACATGCAAGATGAATGAAAATACAAAGCATCGTATTTTTAAATGTGAAAACGTATCTGAAATATGGAATGCGTTAAATGTTTACCTTAAAATTGATATTAAGTGGAAACATGTACTTTTAGGTTTTTCTAGTGAACAATATAGAAAAATCGTATCATTGAATACCCTCATTTCATATGTAGCATACACAATTTATAAATATAAGATTGATTGTCGGATACATTCATTAGAAGAAACAAATTACAATATTTTGAACCATGCACAGGCATCTACTGTATTCTATGCTTCTGTTTTGAACTCATACGTAGACTATAGAATTTTCCACAATTTTGTAAAATCAATTTAGAGAATCTACTTCCATATATGTATATTTTATATATTGTTGATGTTATTTCTGTTTGTTTTATTTGATGTCAAACTGATAAAATGAATAAATCTATAAAAAAATCTTTTCTTTCAAACCGGTACCATATTGTTAGTTTGTATTTGTTTTTTTTTCTCTCTCTCTTGCTCTTTTTTCATTTGTATCTTTTCTATAGTATGTCTTATCAATATTGATCATTTAAATACTTCAACTTGCTCATTCTGACCTTGATGTAGGAAGAGGGCTAAAATAGGCTGTGCCTGCTGCCTAATCCCATTCAATATACATTGAATAAGATATTGTTTAAATTAAATTAAAGTGTTGTTATGATAACGTATATCACTTGGATTTAATAAGGCTTAGTCTGGACCTAAACAAAAACACTATATTTCTAAACACATTTACTACATATATGAGATGGTTGTTGCTTCTCTTTCACAGACAGAGTTGTAGTAATATGTAAGTGTATTGTCATTACAGACGCCTTCCCCGATCTGAAATCAAAGCCGAGTTTCAATCGGCAAATCTGAAGTTTCAAAAGGACAATGTCCTGGCATAGGTGTGCCGTCATGGAATCTCAAAATCATATTCGGATCATTTGGGTTCCTGAAGCTTTGAATCCAAATTTCAGCAACAACGGGGGGTACATGACCTGAAATATAACATATATTTACTTTATTTATCTGGCCCTGCTTTCTGTTTTCAGATATGTTTTGCTATTTCATTCATAAAACATCCAAGTAAATATTACTAGTACCCAATAATTACAATTGATACTCATTTCGAATTTCCTCCACCGGTTTTTTTAAATGGTACCTTTTTTCTCATTTTGATTCAATATTAAAAATATGATTAATTGTTACACTTAACCATTAATTGTATACATTATGTATTGGAAATGTTCGGGGTCAATACGATCAAATATCGAAAAATGGTATTTGGATTAAATTATGTGTATTATTTTAATTATTTTGGTGTGTGTCGACCAGTACTATGAACTTTTACACGAAATAATAAAATGCACAATGATTAAACAATACACATAAAAACTGAAATCTTATTTTTTTTTGCATTGAAATAAAAAATTTTATGCTAAAAAAAGAGAAAAAAAACTTAGATCAAATTTCACTGTTTCAGAATAAATCCACCTCTTCAACAAGTAAACAAAGCATAAATTTCACTATCGATTATTGTTTATAACATGTTAATCTGTGTATTAAAAAATTACTTCAGATATCGAACCTTGTAAAAATATTTTTTATTTGAAAACTCACAGTCTGACCTAACCAAATCCTCAAAACCTGTATATTATCATGTAACAAACCAGCAATACATTGCTGGAATATATGATTCTGTAAAAAGACCTAGATTTTTTTCGAAATTGTAAATGTTCAAAGGTAAAAAATATACTATAACTTACTGGCAATAAATTGTTGAAATATGGTATACTTCTCGGCAGAGTCAATTCGGATTTAATCTCCTCCGTCCGTCTGACAACCTAGAGCTGCGCCGTTGTAATATTTTGTCATCAACTCCAACATCAGACAAGTTCTGACTGTTGAGTAGTTGATAATAATGTATCCAATGGGGCAATATGAATATATAATATGAGCTCCATCTAAAGAACAAACCATTGTTTCATTCTTAAGTCTAGAATCATACATAAGTTTTTTGCAGTGTGACAAATAAAAAACACAACTCTAATATTGTAAACAAAAAAAATATATTTGTAAGACAATTGCTATGCAAGGGCGCCATATTTGTGTGTATGTTAGATAAAATTAATACCATTCAGATTTTCTGTAAAATAAACATAAATAAAACAAACTACAACAATAACACTAGCGGCCACAACTTAATCAACAACAAAGACGCCAACTACCACAACAGTTATAGCAAAGCCGTTAGTAGCACAACAGTAACAGCAAAGCCGTTAGTAGCACAACAGTTATAGCAAAGCCGTTAGTAGCACAATGAAATTTACACCAAGTCAAATATAAACATATAACGTCATCTACTACATTCTGTTTCTGCTTCAAACACATTTTATTTGAGATTTCGATAATCATAAATACCTTTGGGTCCAAGCTACATTTATCCACTGGAATGAAAAAAGTCCAGTTTTACTGTATTAAAACGCCCCCTCTAACGCTCCAAGTTTAAATACACATCCAAAAATTTGCTGTGCAAACGATATGAAAAGTACCCGAATGATAATGTTGAAAAATCGTGCGAGGTTATCGGAGTGACTTCCAATTGGAGAAAAGATGTTAACCTTTCCCTTTATCAATCCCGTAAGAAATGTATTTTCCTCTGTTCCAGCCAATTTCTCCGGGAGTAAAGAGGGAACATTTGAAAGAGGAAATCTTGATTTCAAATGTTTTTCAGTGACCCATATGTGTGTCAACAAAAAGTGATTGAAACGTTCACCTGGGACAAACTAAATATATATTATCATCATCAACATTACAGTGACTGTTACCGATTATAACCATAACAACAACACTGCCAAAAGACACAGCTACTATGGAACCATTTAATTTCGTGGGGGGCCAATTTTCGTAGATTGTTTTTTGATTATTCGTGTAGATATAATTTTGCTGATGCGTCGGTTTTCAGTTTCAGTAGGAAAGATCTTTTATAATTAGTTTTTGTCGAGGATGTAAATTCATAGGTGAGGGCTACCAGCGAATACCACGGAAATTAAGCCTGAACGAATTCTAATTGTGACTTGCCAGTTTTATTTTCTAGACATGTTTGTTTGGTATGTTTGTTGTATTTTCCAGTGTGTTAAAAGATACATTTGTCACTTTCATGTATTTAATGGTATAACACGAATTATTTATAAGGTACCTTGTATAACATCATTTAATTCAACTTAACACCATAATCAACAACGAAATTAAAAACAAAAAACACAGCTATAATAACATTAAAATGAAACTATACATCCATGAAAAAAAGCAAATGATAGAGGTTGTGCTTAAACATTCAACGACATTTCTAAAGACACTTTTGAAAAAAAAAGAAAATAATAAAAGGTGTACCCTGGTTTTACGTGATCCAATCAGTGTATGAAAAATGTGTCCCTGTTAATAAACGTCTACAACAAACACATCTGGTGGAGACAACATGGCGGCTGAAGACATAGTTCTGCAGACAACTCGCCGAGCAGAGAACGGAGCTTTGTGTAGGTTAGCGACCTCAATGCATGAAGATGTTGGCAGAAAATTACTTTTAACGAATCGCTGCTGTAACGCAGAGCCTGCTAATGTGCATTTTACTGAAGCGCTGAAATACACACATATTAAGAAGAAATGAATTTGTTCTCTCATGCTTTTAAACTGTTTACCTGTTGCGACACAGAGGCTAATGTGCAAATGATATTCCTTAAAACTAGTTTATATAGAACTTTATTGTATTGATTTGTAGATCCATACTAGTGGTTAGAAATGGTAAGAGTTCTAATAGCAAGTCAATTTTGTTTTTTGTAACTAGTTATAACATGTATTATCATCAACAATCATTAATGTTATGTTTCTCTAGTTGTAGTTAAAACACTTGTTGTCTGATTTATTTATTTTACAAATTAAATATCTGTGTTCTAAAAATAGCATTCATGTTCTTTGTTTCTCTAATAAGATATTTATTTATGAAAACAATTAGTTTATTATTACTCAAGTCACTATATATAGAAAACCTACAATTTCAAATTAGCAGGACTTTCAAATTCGAAACTAGCGTGTATTAAATTAATATGCAAGTGTTATTATGTTACGTTTATAATTGAATATATTTTGAAAAAGAAAAACCCTTCTCAAATTGCATTTAAATGTTCGGCTTTTTATTAGCTATTCTACCGAAATACAGTTTTAAAAAAAGCCAAAACAGCAAAATTCGTATTGTAACTGAATGTAATTTCCTATAATGATTGTTAAGAGAGCTTGATGGTATTGGCCACTTTAAGACTGTATTGACCTCCTTTAGAAGAAGAGCTCTATATAAAAATATAGGAAAATAACCAAACTCAAAAGGAAAAACATTTGTATTTTTCTATACTAAATAATCGTTAATAGAGCAACAAACCATTTCATAAAATATTAGATAAATCTGATGGTGATTTTGTTAAACATCTAGCCTCCTTAACTGAAGTTTGCATCTGTTTTAAACAAATCATTTAATCATTAATAGACAATAATGAATCATTTTTTATGAATACAGCTGAAACTTGAAAAATGGTCAAGACATTTTTTTTAATTTCAAAAGGAATAGTATTTTAGTAATGATTTTCATTTATTATAAAAAAAATGTTATCATAGGTGTCTGATAAAATCACCTAATAAAAGGTTTTCTTCGAGACCATTTTTATATATTTAAAAATGTATATGGCCTATTTCTATAAGTAGTAACATATTTTATTTTCAAGGTAAAAAAAGTTAACATCAGTATTTATATAAAAAAAAAAATTAAAATGTACTTATTTATTTTTGGTTAAAAAAAATAGATACAGAGGTTATTTGTTTTGTCTTTATTGTATTATCATTTTTTAATATATTAAATACATTGGAAATAATTGTTTGGAAAAGGAGAAATAACTTCGTAAAGATGGACAAAGGAGTAAGATTTTGCCTCAAATACATTAACACTATTCGTTTTTGTTTGTTTTGGTTTTTTTTTTTTTTTTTTTTTTTTTTTTTTTTTTGTTCCACCTTTTAGTCAAAACACCTTTTCCGGGAGACAAGAATTTATAATTTTGCTAGAGGGCTTGCTGGTAAACATAACTATGACTTCAGTTTTCCTTTCAGACGTGCAGAATAGAGAAGATGAAAAATAAATGCTGAATGCTGTCATATTTTGCTATGCTATTTATGTTATGACATGCAGAAACAATCTTATTTATTTACAATATTTTTTGATCAGAAAGCAAATAGTTTTTGACCGGTCGTTTGACGCTTTTGCGTTTATCGGGATAGAAAAAAATTATGTTGTTTTAAATATCTAGAGCTTAGTTCACATGTAATATTTAAGCAAACAGTTAAAACCACTTTAAAATTAAGGAACATTTTACTTGACCATCGATTTATTTGTTAGATTGGCATTACGATCATGTGATATACGTATTCGATTCTCATCCTAAAATTAATATTCACTTGAGCTTTTTAATGACAACAATTAGTAGATGCGGTCTAAACCAAATATATCGGGCGTATAGATGTCACAGCCGAAGGTGACAATATAAATGTATGCACGCGATTCTTCAAATAGAAACATAATCTGTAAATCAATATCTTAGCTTTAATTTCGACACATGTCAAAGAAGATTAAGAGAAGTATTGTTACAAAGAAAAAGAAACTTATTTGAAATACATTATTGATACGAATTCCTGAAACGAGACACTTTGACTACCTTTTAATCAGACTGTGTTTCAGTTGAAAACAATAATCTGGTATTGTTTGTAAAAATATAAGAATAATTGCTATAATTTATACATTAAAATTGATTATTTTGTATTTTCTTTAACTTTTTACAAAACATTACCTTATTTGTAGGATCAGTGGTAGGGACGATGCAATGAACTTTAAGACTTTTCAAAGCAATTCAATTTCCTTTATGTGTTGAAAAAAACCAATGCATGGTTCATTGTAAATACAATGAAATAATTCCAAAATCCTATATATAATATTTGAAACTTTTTTTAAAAATCAGTTGCATTTGAAAAACAAATGGATTGTACGTGTAATGAATCAATAAATCAAATAGCATTTAAAGATACAACCTTCACCACTGTTTATTTCATAACTTCTTAACTAAGAGTGAAATTATTTTTCTCTGGGTGGAACTTTATAAATAACAAGTTGTGTGAATTTAGATGATTTATTTTAATGATTCATTGCAAGGATATCGATGTACATTAACTGATATAATTGACTTAAAACCAAAATATGGAGGAAGTAGATATTAATAAATATATATCATCAGAATAATAAGATATTTCTAGAAATGTGTGTGTTATTACGATTTTACACTTTTTTGTTAGATGTTCTGCATCTAAATACAAAAAGAAAAAAAAAGAAACAGAATATGAAAATAAAGATATAAAAGACAATTAAAATATCCAAGCCGTGTAAGAAAATTGATCCTTTATATGAATAAATAATTAAAGACACATACAACACATTTTCGGGCGGGTGAGTGGCTGTCAAAATGTAGTTGGCCACGTACCTCATTTCATATTTAAAGCCAGTAAATGAAAGTCAAAACTCAAAGAGAGTTGCTTAGGGTCGACAGTAAGAACTACAAGTAGGATATATTTTAATATTTTGTGTTACATGTAATTCTCTACGAGAGATAACTCTGTAAGTCTAAATAAGATAAGAGCTCTTCTAAAAAAGGAGGGAGTTTAAATGTACTGTGTTATAAGTTGATGTGCACATGGCATTGGAATAAAATGTGACGTCAGCGTGTGTGTCCTGGATTTTATTAGCGGTAACAGGATACCCAAGATGATGCATAGATTCAAATCTTTAAAAAGGTTTAGGTTAAATCTATATCTCACAGGATGAAACTCTGCCATTCAGTCAACTGAAAGGTCTGGAAAGGTGACTGAATTGCATTGCTCAGCCATTTAGCCACCTTTCAGCTAACTTTCAGCTGACAGAATGGCAGAGCTCCATGCTGTGGATCTGATACTCAAATGTATGTTGGTTGCACAGATAAATTGTAAAACTCACAAAAGCAGAGTTAAGCAATTCAATCCTCTTGTGAAACATCAAAAGTTTAACACGGAATATTGATTTAGTTAAATTATGACCTTGATCATAATTCTGATAATAACTTTCAATACTATGACTTTGACATTTTCCAGGTGGAATAGTCCCCAAGTTTGTAGACTGGGGTTATTCATATTCCTGTCCTTGGAGATGAAATGATAATTTGACTTTGACCTAGTTTTAATTTGACCTTTTCTGTTTGACCTTTGTTCCAGGAAGCTGTCAGTAAGATGGGAGGTATATACATTTTGATTCTGAACCACATCCTGCCTATACCTCTAGGGATGTGGGAGGGGAGCCCCCAGAACCTCACCATTACTGACAAGATTGTGAACGTCAACTCATCTCACCTCGCACGCTCTACCTCATCTGGTCGCCTCCAATGGCAGCATCATTGTGGTATCCTCTCTGGCAGGTCTGGTTATTTGTTTTTCCTTTAATTAATTTTTTTAATTCTCTAGAATTTTATCGCTTTAAATTTGGAGTATTTTTCTAATCAATCCATTGAAACCAATTGCATTCTAACAACGTTTTTATCTTCTCTAAATGTTAACAACTCCTGATTTCCTTCATTATAGGTAAGATAGGACAGCCATTCACTGCTGTGTACTCGGCCACTAAGTTTGCCCTGGATGGATTCTTTGGAGGTCTGAGACAGGAGTTTAGAATGAAGGGATGTGGCGTCTCCATAACGCTCTGTGTGATCGGGCTTGTTGGTGAGTGTAGTACATGAACTCATGAAGTCCTTGCAAACTCAGTAGAGTGGGGGCAAGCAATGACTGTGTATCATAAATTATAAGTTCCTATCCCCATAACATTTACAGTAAAACACTGTTATAGCGAACACGCTTATAATGAATTGACGCTTACAGCGAAGTGATTTTCATTCCCCGTGACTATATTACAAGTTTACATGTTGTAAACTTGACGGATATAACGAATTACGCTTATAACGAAGCAAAATTGACCGTCCCTGGCACTTCGTTATAACCGTGTTTTACTGTACAAGTAAAGGGACGTGACATGTCCATAATGCTATGTGTGATCTTTGATTAATTCATCAGCCACTTTAAAAGAGGGGAAATAACTCATTTCTTGGTTTTTAAGTGAAAAATACTTGCCTGCTTCCTTGTAGTTTTAGAAACTTCAACATATTTTCCCCCTTATTAAGTTAATATGTTTCAAAGTTGAAGGTTGGGGCTAGTTTTCTGTAGAATTTTTAAATCTCCACAAAATCTGTCTATTCCTCAGAATTTTTGTCTACATTCTATGATCTTATCACAGACATTGTAAAGAAAACTGCGTAATAGTCATGAACATTTTAGATTTTATGATCTTGCGCTGCTGTCCCTCTTTACAAAGGGGGGTATCATGACAGAATATAAAATGATTAGAAAAACCAAAAACTGAATGTCTCATGAAAAATAGTTTTATTTCTAGGGACAGAGAATGCTATTAAGGAGCTCAAGGATTATGGACAACATTACCCCTTGGAGATGCTTCCTGCGGAAACTCCAAGTGACACGGCTCTAGCCATCATCCGAGGCGGCGCGATGAGGCGAAGGGAAATCTTCCACCCGTACCTCAGCATCCGCCTCATGACACTGCTACGAGACTGGATGCCATGTTTACAGGACCCATATGCATGTAAAGGTTCGAAAGAAAAATCGTGCTTCCCGGTCCATAGTGGTAGATATAGTCCAACTGAAAGCGCAAGATGAACAATATACAAAACTGAGATGATTCAGGATTCCTGCTACCCGGTAGATAAGTCCATAATGCAATAGTGCGTTGACCATGTAAAATTCCCGCTTCTTGGATCTTATATGTGCAATAAGTGTGATTCAGGGTTACTTGGGCACTGAGAAAATTGTTTTGCAGTTTAGATTGGTGAATCCGTGTAAGTTTCAAAAGACGAAATTCCCCTGAGTCTGAGGCCATAGTGCAAGATGACCAAAAAAAAAAATGCCAAAAATAAAGTTGATTCAGGGGGAAGAAGTTCAGGCAAAAGAAAGACATGTATTGCTATTGAGGTACCTGGCTACTGTGGGGAAAATATTTGCTGCTCAGATCATTGGATTGAATTCATGTGACCAGCAAGGTGCATTTCTCGAACATGTAGTGATAGTGAACTAGTTGATGAAATCCAAACAAGTCTGATCCAACCATTTGTTGTCAAAAGAATAAATGTGACAGTGATGGAATTGCAAGCTACATTTAAATGTAATTCTAAATGTTGATGGTTGCAGCAAGATTTTGACTTTTTGGATGTGATGTTCCATGTTAAAGTTAAAACGTGAACCTCCTCTGTAGCTCTTGATGACCTTAATGTGTCTTATCTTAGTCCATTGAGTAAAATTTAACAGTTAACATTTATCAATGATTAAAGCCCAAATTCATTGGTTTGCGCTGCATGGATGGAAGAAGATGGGACGTGATGAGGCCTTGTGTATATAATCTGTTAAAGGAAGAAAAAGCTTTAGCATTTCTCAACAATATTGGATGGGGGACAGGTGGAGACAGGTTTTGAAGCGGGGTTTTCTATATTTGGGTCTCAACAACATAAATTGCCTATGTCTGCGTGTCACAACCTAGAGAAATAGTCCTTAAGAAGACGTGGGAAACCTCCTTAATTTGTCTCAACAATATACGGTGGCAGAATAGATTGTAATCTAAGTGGATATAAAACCCAGATCTTGTACGTGATTCTACAGGATATTCCATCGAAATTGGAAGTGTTCGAAAACTAATTGAGATCTTGGCAGCAAAATAATTAAAGGCGTTCTCATGACGATAGCTTGCACTGAGAAATTGTCCTTGTAGTTTCAATGTACCTGTAAACACACCAGATATGAACAAATCCATTGGCAAGAATATCATTGTCATAAACGTTGCTGTCAATATTTGAAATTGAAACAGAAAAAAAATCCAGGGGCCATTGTAACAGTATTATAATTTATTTGTTTTAGACTAGGTAGACTTACTTTTATTTTCCTGTATGTTAATATATGTATTTCTGCAAAAAACAATTGATGTATTGGTTCTTGGGCACTGCTCTTTTAGGTCAGATAATGCTTTTTATTGTCATATTGAAAAGGGAAATAACTCAATTTTCAGTTTAAGTTGAAATATAAAAATGAAGCCTAATTAAGTCCCCCTTTGCAAATCTTGCTGCAATAAAAAGAGATTGAAATAAGACACCTGCCTGTCTCATTATATGTTGCACTTTTTGACCTGATAATCAATAGATTGGTGTTTTTTTTTGGCCTTAGGTAGACCTTGATTTTTTGTTTTCTAAAAATTATTATGTATTTATATCAGTAAGTTATTCAATTGATGTTTTATAAGAGTTTTGACTATGTATGATTAGCTTGAATCTGAATATTTCCGCATTTGGATGGAATATTTAACTCGGTATTTTAAGAGCATGGTAAAAAAAATTAGAAATGACAATGATAAAGTTTTTGTAAAGATATGTTAAGTACACAAGTGGTTGAATTAAATAAGAAATACAAAATACTGTTAACAATATGTTGATCAAAAATACGCTGCTAATTAGGTCTATTATTATTTACTAACACAGTCAGGTACAATGTATACCAATTATTTTGTTCACATAAGGGGTTTTACATCGTTTATTCTTCAATAAGCAAGTGCTTTTGATTTTGTTATTAGGGTTTTTTAGGGTTTTTTAAAAAATATTTATTATTATTCATTCATAAATAATGACGTTACATCTATTTCTTTTGGGAGTATTTAGTTCAATCTACATGGCTGTGAGAGAGAGAGAGAGAGAGAGAGAGAGAGAGAGAGAGAGAGAGAGAGAGAAATTTATTATGTTCAAAATACTTTGTACTGTGAATTTAAAATGACCATATGTTCCACTAATTTGATTGTTTTTACTTTTTGAGTGACTTACATGTAAATGACGTACTTGTACCATTGATTCAGCTGTGTCCTTTGTTTTGTTGGAGGTAAATATCATGCTTAGTGATTTCGAATGTTGACACGAGTTCCTTATTCAAATGAAAGATAATGCATAGATAATTTAAATAAGTGTTGAATTATATACTAGCGGAAAAAAGAAACTGTGCATTATAAAATTTAGTATAATTTTTCTATATCTATTGTTTGTATTCATAAAATTTAAACAATCGATAATGATATTGTTTTTAAAATATCGGATGGTAACCTTCCGGGTGCACGGACTTTTTCATGGTTAGTGAACACCTGTTGTTTATTGAAGAATTTGTACGCATGGGTTTTACGGGCCAATACTGTTTGGAATAAGAACTGTAAAGGATTTGTTTAAACTTTTTTTGTTAAGGAAATCACACAAAATTTACCCATATGTCATGCTGTTGGGATGCTGCAAGCTGGAATGGCACAAAATAATGTAGCAAGACACTTTGGAGTTCATCGGAACACCATCCAGTCATTATGGAGACGTTTTCAACAATCTGGCAACACCCAGGATCGACCGCGCTCTGGTCGACCTCGTGTGACGTCACGTCAACAGGACAACCACATTAGACTTGTGCAACTGAGAAATCGTTTCCAAACAGCAAGTTTGACTGCCCGTAACATTCCAGGGCTTCGACCAATTAGTCCAAGAACTGTGCGTAATCGTCTGCGCGAGCAAAACATCAGATTAAGACGTCCAGCGGTACGCCCAGTACTGCTTCAACGTCATCGTATCGCCAGACCAGCGTGGTGCACACGACATCTGCAATTCAGAATACAGGACTGGGCCAATGTTATGTTCGTTGATGAATCCAGATTTCATTTAGATAGCAGTGACGGCCGTTGTAGGGTGTATTGTCGCGTTGGGGAGCGTTACCAGGACGCTTGTGTTGTGCAACGTCGACAATTTAATGGAGGTAGCGTTATGGTGTGGGGTGGAATATCAGCACGTGGAAGGACCCCTCTACAAATTGTCAATGGAAATCTCACCGGCGTACGCTATCGAGATGAAATTATCCAGCGTAATGTGATACCCTTTATACAGAGACATCAAAATCACATCACTCTGCAGCAAGACAACGCAAGGCCTCACGTTGCACGTGTAGTCAGGGACTTGTTTGTTCAACAGAATGTCGATGGCCTTGGCCAGCTGTTACCCCCGATTTGTCGCCGATCGAGCACGTCTGGGATGAAATGGAAAGACGTTTACGCCGTTTACCAAATCAGCCAATGACATTGGCTGATTTAGGCCAGGCTTTAACCAACATCTGGAACAACATCCCTCAAGCATTTCTGAACACTTTGGTGGCATCAATGAGGCATAGCTGTCAAGCATGCGTGAACGCAAATGGTGGTCACACGCGTTATTAATTTTGTTAATTCAATTTCAAATAACAGTGACTTTCGAGTGTGCTGAAATTGACGTTTTTTGACGTGGACATTAATGTGTTATGAGATGTTGTTACGAATACATGTGTTAACAGTATTACAAAAAAAAAACTAGTCATTGTAATTTTTAAATGTTTTTTCATATATTAAATAATGCACAGTTTCTTTTTTCCGCTAGTATATATCTGTACATATACCTAAAAGACAGTTTTCTCCCTTGTTTAAAATCTTAAAAACATATTTGGTCAGAAAAGAAATAAATGTACTGTTTTTTAAGCACCACTGCATTAGGGAAAATGCTGTTGCATTGACAATAATTTTATTACCATATTGAAAGGGGAATACCTTACTTTTTGAACTTAAAGTTAAGCTATGAAAATTGACTTGTCCCCCCTTGCAAATTTTACAGTAAAAATAAACTGACTTCCTGCATCATCATATTTTGAACTTTTGAATTTGAAATTTTGAACTTGCACGTCTGGGATGAAATGGAAAGACGTTTACGCCGTTTACCAAATCAGCCAATGACATTGGCTGATTTAGGCCAGGCTTTAACCAACATCTGGAACAACATCCTTTTTGACGGGTGAGAAACAATACTTAGATTTTTATTTGGGCCCAATTCACATTTGCTCACTCATCTGAATGCTGAACTACTTGTAGTAAGTTATTATGTTCTGTCAAGTTTTTATATAAATGACCCTACGACCGTAACCGACAACAGAAAGAAATCCATTAAAAATGTATTTTCAAGTTGTTGATGTTTGGGTCATGAATTTTAGACAGTTAACATTTAATCATAATGCAATAAAAACATCAAAATTTCTACTACTGTAGTTTGTGATATTGATTAAAATTTTATTTTACAATTGATGGGTTTTGACTTAATTTATTCCATTAATGATGACATGTCCAATTTTAGTTTCATTATGTATGTATATTTGATGCATTTGAGTAGATAAATTTTGATTGGTTCATTTGATAAGATGACTTTTGATTGGTTCATTTAATAAGATGACTTTTGATTGGTTCATTTAATAAGATGACTTTTGATTGGTTCATTTGACATCATGTCGATGACATTTGATTGGTTCATTTAATTAGATGACTTTTGATTGGTTCATTTTACATCATGTAGATGACTTTTGATTGGTTCATTTTCTACACTCTGTGCTCTCACTTGTGTTTTGTCTTTTATAAAATCCTGATCTGTGCAATAGATATGAACACCATTAGTGTTGTTTGTTTTTTAAGGAAAATTAAAATGTAAGAAAAAAGTATGTAGTATTTTGTCCTAATTTATGACATCTGTAGATATGGTTTATATATGTCTGTCAGATTGGACTTTGCTGATCATCCTATTTATTCCAGTAAAGCACGTCTTATGACAGTTTTTATAATCAGAAATATTGATATTTTTAATATGAGAGATAGAGAGTTAGAGAGAGGAGAGAAGAGAGAGAGAGATTGTACAAGAATAAGACAAAAGAAACAAAAAATAAAGTAGTGGTTCCCTTGTTAATCGTTTATTATGTATCACAGAAGCAGTAGGCGCAGTAATTCTGATCGAACTTCAAACATGTCTGTGGACAGCCTCGTTCTACGGCCGGACAAACTGAAAATGAGAGTACAAACACGTTACCTTACAGATTCATCATGGAAAATAAAAATTACTATTACAAGTTTAGCTTTTTAAAAAAGCTTACCGTCTTTAGAGCAAACTTTAAACAGTATTAGGTTATCAAGAAAATTAAATTCTTTTTTTTTTTATATAAGGTCACCTTCCTCTACATGCAATGGCTTTTGAAACTTTTTTTTAATGTACCTTAATTAACCGTGCGTGCCTAAAATTGAGAAATGCGTACCACGTGCTTGTGAGTTGAGATCGACTATAGTAGGGAAAAAGATATCTTAGGAAGGGCCGTATCATTTTAATAGAATCAAACTTGATACAACATCATTCAGAACTTGTTTCATGCGCGGATCTAGAGGGGGGTCTGGGGGAGGGGGGGGGGGTCCTGACTTTTGGGGGGAAAATGTTGCTTATATAAATATTTTGATTATGTTGTTCTTTTTTATGTTTTGACACTTTATTGAAAAAAAGAAGATAAGTAAAATGTAAAAAGCCGCCTTTCAATTAAATCCTAGTAATATACCAGTACATCCTTAGCTAAACAGCTTGTGTATAAAGACTTCGCTGAAAAGTTGAACTTGGCAGTTCATAATGTTTTACATCAGGCTGTAGGAAAATGAACACAAAGAAACCACACGTACATTCCGCCAAATGGTAGCCATGCTTGTTTTCCATGATATGGAACAAAGGATGTCAACACAAAAACGTAGAATCCACAATAATCAACTAATCATTTGTACTCTGCAGACTGTTCTAATTAATCAAACAACTCCCAAAATATTCCAGTGTAAAATATAAAATAGTAACAATAGTCGAAACGCTAAAATCCCGGCATTTTACTGTACTTCAAATCCGTGTAGTGACTGCACGAGGTGTACCTAAGATTTGATTTTCTTTGTTCACCACTAGCGTCTTAAGCGATTAAGCTGACATAAAGCAGTCTAGTAAATTGCATAACTCCCAAGATCAGCAGTGCTTGCAGTGGTGATAGGTTCGCATCCCCTTATCACTGACCTAGTTAATGCAATTAGCCACTTGCTGTACGCAAAGCTCAATGTTAAATTTTTGTATCAAAACAATCTTTTGTTTC
The DNA here is from genome assembly GCA_016163765.1 of Magallana hongkongensis. Taxonomy (NCBI): domain Eukaryota; kingdom Metazoa; phylum Mollusca; class Bivalvia; order Ostreida; family Ostreidae; genus Magallana; species Magallana hongkongensis. The sequence goes on from WFKH01011926.1 coordinate 67,615,164, forward strand.
AAAATGTAACGTGAAAAAATTCATTTTTTTTTTTAAATCATTGATATTGAAATTGGATAATACAACCATATAATAATTTTTTTTCGAAATCAAATAATATAGATATGAATTTAAATAAAGATTAATATTTGTAGATCACATTATGTAATGTTTCCACAATTGACAAAATATAAGTAAAAGCTAAATAAAAAAAAAAAAAAAAGGAAGTTTCAAATTTGAGATATGTGTTGATTTGCAAATACTAATACGTTGTTTCAACATAGAAAAGTGGATGATCTCTTCAACGTTGAAAATAGGTTGGGTCTTCAACGTGGAATCAACGTTGAGATATGGTTTGGGTTTCAACGTTGAATCAACGTTGAATAATGGTTGATCAACGTTGCAACTGGATTTTAACCATTCCTCAACGTTGAAACAACGTTGCGTTCTCACTGAGATTATTTAAATAAAATCAAACAATACCACAACATTCAGCGCTTGTTTTACTGATATTAGAACCATATTAACAAGACCTTGGACTTTCAGTAGGACGTAACTATCTATTCTTGCGTCAAAACAAGTTAAAAATGACGCTGGTTTCAAGCGAAATATACACCGATTGCGTAGTCTAAGCTCCAAAGCCAGACAAATCTAGTTGATTTCAAAGAGCCATGGTTGTATGGACAGCAATGAAATAGACAGGCCTATGTCACAATGCTGTTTGCGACAACTACCCAAAGTCCAAGCTCCTGTTAAAATGGTTCTAGTTTTACCCGATACCGTATCTTTTTTACTGATATTAGACATACCGTATCAAATTTTCACATTTTTGTACTTGCATAAACAATCCAAAAAGAAAAGAACACAAAATTTCAATAGATATTATAGAACATTGCTTCAAATAGTTGTACTGAAAAATTAAAGCCTGAATTTCATTGATAGCTAATTTTATTGCTTTTTTCGTTTTCTCACTTTTTAAGATTTAAAATCTACGAAAATTGTTAAGTCGTACGTAAAAAAGATCATCAGAAAATTATCTCCCTTGCGCCGAACAGTTTTTCAACCAATGAAATAAATGTAAATTTTCCCATCATGTATTATCTACCAATCACAAAGGAGAGGAAGTGTACAACCCGGAGACTGTAAATTATTTCAACTCTTTATACCGTCTTCCAAGGAAGACGGTAATAAGTGAAGCGAAAATCGATCTCAGCTAGGAAGTGACATTCAGTCAGCTACATGTAGATGTTAACTGAAAGGTCTTTAGAGGAGTCACAGTCACATTAAGGTGATTCGGCCTGAAACCCACCGCATGGGAGTCGGAACCGGGGGGGGGGGGGGGTTAGCCCCCCCCTTTTTTTTTTAAAATTTGTATATTTTTTTTTTTTTTTTTTTTTTTTTCTTGTCAATTTTTTCGATAAGTCCCCCCCCCCCCCCCACTTTCAATTTGCCTGCGACGCAACTGCAACATAGCGTTTAACCAATTCATTAATCTCATTGTATAATGAGATAATCCGAGATTTACAAATATTTTTTTTATTAATGATCAAAGCATGTTTAAAATTTGTCCGTCTCTATATATTGAGATAGAAAGACAGTACACACATTTGGCAACATTGTTTTGATTACGACAATAAATTCATTCGGATGCTGGGTTGTCGAAAAGCTACTATAAATCTACCTTAATATTTAAAACATGACTTTTAAGCACTAAGCTACATGTATTATCTATTAATTAAAAATTCATAATTGTTCAACTTTTTAATCTATATACTTTATGATCTTTATACATAGCTTCTCTTTTAAAGGATCTATAATATATATAATATAAAAAAATTACGACCATCCAGCGGTAAAGACCGAATATCTTTATATAACCAGTCACTATATTTTTTCCTGTGGAGCGCAACATAACAATATAATGAATCTTACTGTTGTTTGACGATTCGGTTCCTTTAGTGACGTCATCGGAACAGATGCAGACGGGACAAAAATGGTCGTCCAGCTTGAGGCAGCTAGAAGCGCAGTTTCGAACTTTTTCTGTTATTCTGCAAACTGCAAACAATTTTAAGAGGGATTATATAAAAAGAGCAATATTAAGAGAGAGAGAGAGAGAGAGAGAGAGAGAGAGAGAGAGAGAGAGAGAGAGAGAGAGAGAGAAAATATTACCAGAGTCGGTTGCCGAGGATGTCGTGGTGTCGTGTTCTGTGCTGGTTGTTGGTGTAGGTTGGATGAAGGCTTGGTCTGTCTGTGTGTCTGTACAGACACAGACCGGACACATACTGCTGTCCAATGTAATACAGCGACTCGGACACCTTACATCCAGGGGAACACAATCTGAAAACCCAAAAATACCGTATATCCGCGTATTTTTGTGACGATATATTTTTCGCTTTTTTCGCGTCTATATCGATATCGCAAAAAAAAAAAACAATACAAAGAAATTATAACAGGTATTGCTTGCTAGCTTTATGAAACCAGACTATATCCTAAAAAAACCCATTTAAAATGGTTTGATCTTTAAATAAGAAGTTTTTAATCATGTTCATAATTTATTCATTAAAATAAAAACTGAAATCACAGTGCAGAGCTGGACTGGTAAAATATTTTTGGCATTTTAGTGCACTAGCAAACCAATTGTAAATGGAACAGTTAGACGGTCTTTTCACCCTCAGTTGTTATTAAATTGAAATGGTTTACATGCTTCGAGAAACTCTTCAATTCCAAACACCAAAATATTTAAAAAAAAGTCCCCTGACATCTACCATAACCTGTGGTCACGAGGTCCCAGATTGTATGATCCAGATTTAAAGTTTTTGTTGATATCACCTTTCTTGACCTGTCTACTATCAATCAAAACCTTACAGATCATTTTTTAATCCTAGGCAAATTCTTTTTTTTTTTTACAGTTAAGAGATAACATCGTAGCATACATATAATTTTATACATTTGTGTCACATAACGTACTGCCTCTACTTAATGCAGGATCTAAAATTCACAAAATAATGATTGGAATCAAAACTCTTACTTATGGCCGCGTTGTGTGTCTCGTTTTGACGCTCTGCGCAGCTGCAAACAGGACACTTAGAAACAGGGTCTGTCACGTGACAATCAGCGGGACAGGAGTAGTCCAAATCGAGGCAGACTAAAAGACAATACTTTAACATTACTTTGGTCGTACAATTGAAAATTCGTGGTCGTCGACCTCAGGCCTAAATACGTTAGAGGTAATTACGTAGGAGCTCACCTTCACTATTGGTGTTCTTTATGGATTCTGTTGGTGTGTTGGTAGTTGTGACGTCACTTGGGCTTATCTCAACTTTCTGGAAGTTCGGCGTCATTCCTGCAGCGGATACACCAGCGACATTTTTATCGCTGATACTGTTATTCAATAGCAATATATTTTCTATTTCAGTTTGACCTTCAGATTTCTCAATTTGATGACCCTGACCTTCGATTGATTCTTCATTGTGACCCTTGTTCACCTTTGCGGCTAAACTGTACAGAACCTCTTGAAGAGATTTACGTTCTTTTATCCCGGTTATTAAAATCTTAAATAAATCAGCCCCTGTAAGGTCTACTAAACTGCTTCCAGTGAACGGGTTGGATCCTTGACCATCTGTGAACTTTGAGGTCACGGTCATTCCAGAGGTCATATTCAACACCGAATTCAGCTGCTCTAAAACTGCATTCTTTTCTCCGAAATTAGTGTTTATACCGACAGAATGTAAATTCAAATGTTGTGGTATAAATTCTTTAGAAGCTGTAGGTGTTAGCGTCCCCATCTTCGTGGTCGTTTCTTCGATGCTTCCCTTGATATGCTGACGATTAACAGATTGTGAGGCTGTTTGTTGGGTTGAGGTAACAGACAATGACGTAACAGTTGATGACGTAACCGTTTGTTTTGTCGTTTGTTCCGATGTCATTTTCGGTGTTGTGGTTGGTACGTTGGAAGTAATTTGCTCGCTATAAGGCGCAATAGTTGTGGTTTGAGTAGATGACGGTGGCAGTGGTGTTGATTGTTTGTCTAGCAAGAATTCGAAGAAAAAAATAAAACACTATTTTCCAGAGCCCCCACGTTCACTTTAGAAAAAGGTTAAATAAGTACAATAACTATATACTAAAGTATGGTTTATTTAACTTTTAGGATACGATTATCATTACCTATTAATAATGATTTAAGAGTTTTTGAAGCCTTCAAGCTTTAAAACTAGAAAATCAAAAAAAAAAAAAAAAGAAAAAAAAGAAAAAAGAAAAAACAACCACGTTTAACCATAATGACATAATTATAAAAACACTGAAATGTTTCAGATAAAAAAGGTAGTAATGACCTTCACACGTTTAACAATAATGACATAATGATTAGAACACTGACAATTTTCAGAAAAAAAGGTAGACTTAAGTCTGGTGTAATGACCTTCACATTCACACCGGAAACAGCCACTGAATCCGTCCGTTTTCCAACATCGACCTGGGCATGCGTAGCTCATTTCTGGACATCTTCCTGGTAGAACCATAGCAACTGGTTTGTAAAACTCTTCAATACAGAAAGAAGTTAATTGAATCGTGTGAATCGAGTGAACACAATGGTTTTTTTGTGATTATGATGCGTAATAGAAATAATAAGGTGCCTTGATTAAATTACTAGAAGTCGGAGTAAAAGAAAAACTACATGTATTCCCAAATATCAAGAACGCTTTATAATGCTAAAGTAATATTAAAAAAAAATAACTTCCTGAAATGCTGGGGAACATTTAACATGCATGCATACGTTAGTTATGCACATTCAGCAAAAAAATAATAAAAATAGCAAAAATATAGTGAACTTTATTATTTAAATTACACCTAAAAAAAAGAGTGAATGTTAAGCTTTAAAATTTTGTCGCCGGACAGTTTTGAACATTTAAGATATAATTGCTAAAAGCAGATAATGAATGGGGATAGGCTGAACTGTTGCGATCAAAAGTCTTAAGCATTAGTCCATTCGTACTTGATTAAATTTTGGCATTGTCTTTGCTGTAAGATTATTCTCATTAGGGTGGTATGGGACACCTGTCGATATTATTGCAGATAAAGGTACATTAAAATCAAAATACTGGAACCGGTTTGAATTTTAAAATTTAGCAATATATTACCAAAACTATGTTTTTAAAAAGATGAATGGTAAAAATGATAAAAGGCTTAGCGGGATTCAAACTCATGACTGACAAAGTTGTTAACGCTCTAACCCACAGCGCTATGCTGTTAGGAAACAATTTTGACCAAAAAAAACCCAACAACTTTTATAAACTATACATATTCGAATTGATTGTTTATTTCGATAAAAGTACGTCACAATATGGAGATGTCCCAAACCACCTTAACGTCGGGTTTCATTTTCACCTTTAAAGTCGGGCTCGAGATAATGGCCCGTTTGACTGACGGATTCAATCCCGCCCATCATAACTCCACCAAATGTATTTGCACCAAAATTTCCCATATTTATCCACGGAGATTTCCGGATATTTGGAATTTGTTCATGGATTTTATTGGATTCATCCTTAGTACCCATGTTTAAATTGACAAATTTACTCCCGGTCTGGTAAATAGGGTCATAATCGTGTTTCATTTGTTGTATGGCGCCCTGCATGAATGAGTTCATTGATTCTATTCCGTAAAAGATAAAAGAAATAATAATAAAAAAAATGATCATTTGACGATATCCATTTTCTTTTTTTAAATTTGGATGTTATTAGGTTGATGATTTTGATTTTCAAACTTTCCAACTTTACATTACACGATCAATGTAACTTTACTTCGACAATCTTTTCGCAAAATAATGATTAATAAAAGCAATTAATAAACCAATTAACATCATTCAATTTTCAATTCAGTTTATTCACTCAAACCATGTAATGGTACATGAGGTCATTCAGTATAATTATACATTTCAAAAGTCAGAGGTACATTTCATAAGTGAATAGATAGGTAGTAAATAAATAGTAAATAAGCATAAATATATAATATATACAATGAAAATAGGAAAAGGTAGAATTGTGGAGGACAGATTATTATATAAGACTGTAAATTTTGATAATGAAATAACATATTTTTTTCAGTTTTGTAACGTTATTATCATCAATGTCGAATTTTCGAAGGGCGAATTTTGCTACTCTTCATCTCTTCTTGTCGAAAAACGGACCATGAGTAAAGAGAATAATGATGTACGTATTTATATTACATGTATCAATTTTTGCTCGATTTATTAAAGGTGGAATAACACATCATCATAAAAAGACTGACCTCTGATAGAAACGACAGTTCGTTTTATTACAAGGATTTTCGAAGGAAATTTTGAACTTACTCCATAGCCGAGTGGATAAAGTGTCGGACTTGTGATCCCATTCCAAGTTCGAATCTCGCAGGGGCTTTTGTTGCTACTTTTTAGATAGTCATTGTTTAATCCTCAAACTGCAAATTGTTCGCTTATTTGACATATATACAGTTTATTTATCATTGTATTTTTCATAATCAAATAATTACTGTTAACTTGAGTGACTTTTTCCAGGTGTGTTATTCCGCCTTAAGTATTTCAATGCATAGTATCTATTTTAGGTAAAAACTAGTACATTAAAAACTTCATACTTTCGCACTCGCAAATATAGCACTCATCTTTGATCTTTAAGCAAAACTGAGGACACATCACAACTGCCTCACACTTTTTGTTCTGTCGCTTGTAGAAAATAGTCCCTATCAAAATTAAGACAAAACAAAAATATATCATAATATTAAACTTGTTTAGGATTACAATTACACCTGTCATACCACTATAACGAACATCGTAAAAATATACCCACTGAAAAAAAAAAATAAATTATAAGGTAATCGATTCCCGTATCTTTTTTCAAAATTTTCATTTTCTTTTTTTGGAGAAGGGACTATTTAAGTCAATTTAAAACAAATAAAAATGAATTTGTTTGTTTTTATACATACCTTCTGTTGATGACAGAAGAATAAACGCAAAAATCCACGAAAAAGTTTGCATTATTGCTATCACTTTGTTGGATAACAATTTTGAAAAAAATCTTAAATAAAAGTGTCCTGTAATGGTCGCATTTTCTTAAAATCCAATCACATATACAAATGCTTTGCATGTAGCTTGAATAATTCTCTATGGTGTTTTTTTTTCTCAGGAAAATGATCTACTTAGTTTATATCTTTATGATAAAATGTGACTTATTTCACCTGCGCTTTGATAGCAAGGGAGATAAATACTGATAATGTCACTCCCTGTAAACGGAATTTCAAGTGACCAACAACCCGATGTTTGGCACATTTTTGAAATTCTCCTATAAAATGCTGTGTCTTGAAAACAAAACATGCGTTACTTCCGCACGGATTTCCATCACGCCAAAAATTGGCAACTCAAGGTATTAAAAATTTGACCTACCTTGAAAATATAGTCAGTATAATTTTTTTCCCACAGGAACCCTCTTTTTCTAACAATTAATGCACAATTTATTCGATATTGTGCAGGATTATCAGAGATATGATACCTTGTTTACACTATTATACCCGTTATGCGATGCAATGGAAGGGGTTAAGGAGGGTGGACGGTCAACAGATTAACCAACAGATCTCCCAAAAATTTAAGATATGATTTTTTAAAGCTATTTAAGGAATGTTTTTAATTTTTGCCCAGATTATCCGATATAACCTAGTTTGAGGCAGTGCACGCTTTATAATCCGCGAAGCACTGCCTCAAACCAGGTTATATAGGATAATCTGGGCAAAAATTAAAAACATTCCTTAAAATTTAATTAAAAGATAAAAAAGAATTCATTGTTAAAGATTAGAAATTATTTATTTTTGCATAAAATTTGAATTTACATAAAAACTGCACATGCACATGAATATAGGGTGGTCAAGGGGGCGTGGCTACATAGCTTACCAGGTTATACAAAATAAATTTATTTTTTTTCTGTGTGCATAGTCAATCAAAATGCTTGTTACAAATGAAATTAAATTATAAACTATTATCTAGTAAAGAAAAAAAATCATACTTTTTAACTTTTATATTTTAGTCTAAAAATGGCAACGACCATCGAACCATCTTCAACAATCACACTGCAATAAAACACGGTGTTATTTTTGCAGATCAAGTGGGTGTGTCGGGGAGGTAGGGGGGTTCCGGAGACAATTAAATCAAGTTAATTTGTTATTCTTTCACCAAATTGTCAACTAACAGCGTAAGGCTATGGGTTAGAGAGTTATCTACATATCTACAAGTCGCGAGTTGGAACCCGCAAGGACTTTTATTATTTTTACCTTGCAAAAAAATAATAATAAATAAAACATATTTTTTGGTCAAATGTTGAAAGTATTTTAATTATAATGTACTTTTTCCACGTTAATCTCGACAGATGTCTCATACCACTTTATGAAGAAAGTACATGTATGTGAGTTTATTCTTCAAATTATTATAATGAATCATCTAGTGGAAATTATTTGGTGACAGTATCTTTCATTGTCTCCTCCCCGTCGCCAATGATGGTAGACAATATCAAACAGTGTTTACACAGAAAAATAAACACTTAATCGGACTAAAACGAAGCCAATTTAAAACGAAGTTCATATTTTGGTATCTATGCTTTTTTTCAAAGTGCGTTAAATGTCTTGATGGTAAAAAATATTGATGTAAACTATTAACGCACTTTGAAAAAAAAATATCAAAGTGCGTGGCCAAAGGCTACATGTACCCTTGATATTGGTATACTAGGACTGTAAAAGCAGACATCAATCTCAATTGGAGTTGAAATTGCAGAGTTCGAACACAACTGAAAATCTTCTCAAACATTCGCAAACATTGTACGCGAAAAGAAGTCGGACGCTCACACTTATCTTTATAATTACCTTAAATACATGGATAATTTTACCTAAGTAGATATACATTATATATGTTGACCATTCTTCAGTTTATCATTCTTCACTACCACGCAATCCTTGTATATAAAACAAATACAAATACAAATTGGGCGTGTCTTATAGAATAACCGAAAAACGCTAATGGCTGCGCCGCAAAGTAATACATACCATGTGCTACATGAAAAAAAAATAGTGGTTTTAAAATGTTGTTTTAAAGTATAGAATTGGGAATAATAATAAAGAATCATTCTTTGAATATTATGAAGTGATAATTTTGGAGCGTGGTCAAGTATATCATAAAGCACTTCGGGATTTGACTACGCCCAGATCAAAATTATCACTTCATTATACTCAAAAAATGATTCCTTATTCCTTAAATACATTGATGAGGAATAGCAAGTTCCGTAGGAATTTAACAGGTCATAATAAAGCTTATGCTGAACGACACGATTTCTAACTGGCTTGTAAAAGGTAAAGTACTTCATCCATTTAAGAATAATATTATAATAATAACAAAATACAGCTATTGACCAAATGAAGAAAATGATCATGACACATGAGTTCAAACTCAAAACTTAAAAATAAGACAAGACAAGCAGTACGAAGTCTTAAGTAGATCGATAATACACATTCATAAATAGCTGAATCCACACAAAAAATTATGTCATGTCCGTTGGACATCTTTGAGGAAAGGTATATAATTCTTAAAATATCTTTTTTAGAATGTGTATAGTTATCTAATGCTTAAAGACTAACCTTTATAATGCATGAAATATAAAAGAAAAAAGACGGCATACATTAAATCAGCAAACCTCTAGCTAAAGACCAACACTATTTTGAAGGTCATGCATCAACCTTAAGATTAAACAAAGAGTGAGCACATATTTGCGTATAATTTGTCACATTTTATTTTCCAAGATTAACAAAAATAAAAACAACGAAAACACAAACAGGATACACAAATTTAGTTTCACTTCATATCTCAAAATAATAAAAGGTCGAAGAGAGAAACTGGTTGTATTCATCCTGCTCTTTAGAAACATTCACATCTGTCACAACCGTTGGGGTCTTTCTTGAATCCGTTTGGACAGTTCAGAACGCAGAACATGGCCGGGCATTTAGAGGAAGTGGTGGCGCTGACAGGAGGTGGCGTCACTAAAAGACAAAACCAAATATGATTGGATACATGTATAACAATTCTGAATAAGCTTATTTCATTTTTTTTTAAATCAAGCTAAGTGACATGTGTCACTACATATTGTGTGATGCTTAAAAAAAAACTTACTGCCACACATGCTGTAATCACAGATCGGACAAAAGGTCACGGGGTCAAAGTTACCACACGGACCAGGACAGTTACTTGGGAACGGAGGACATCCTGAAACAATCATGGGAACAGAGTTGAAAATAGAGGAAATTAAAAAAGTTGTCAAACAAAATCATCTAATAAGAAAAAAAAAGTCATGATATGAATATTACATGTATTAAAAAATCGAAAATTTCGGATTAGCTCTAATATGAAACTATTCTAAGAGAAATTTTAAGATATGACAAGGTCCTGGATTTTCTTTCTGAAATGAACATCATTTTTTTTAAATGACGGTGTATTATTCAACAACAATAAACATATCGGCATAATCTTTGTTAACGTGTGTCAGAAGCAAGTCACTAACTTTAAGCCATGTGGTATATTTGGGTAAACAGACCAGATCTGTCTATGATCCAGTCATACCAAGCGATTGATATATGATGCCTTTCTGACTAGTGTTATGCCTTGAACTACCAGAATTCCATATGACAACTAACTAACGCACCAGTTGTTGTTGAAGGCGTTGTTGTTGTTGGCGATGTCGCTGATATAGTAGACTGTGACGGCGGAAGGGTTATTTTCTGTGTTGTCGCTGTAGATGGAGGCAGAGTGATCTTGGGAGTAGGTTTAGTTGTTGTAGATGGCTTCTTTGTAGCAATTGTCGTTGTAGCATTCGTGGAAGTCGTCGTCGGTGTTGCTGTAGTAGTGGGTGTTGTTGTGGTTGTTGGTGTTGTTGTAGTAGTGGGTGTGGTTGTTGTCGGTGTTGTAGTAGTAGTGGGTGATGTCGTTGTAGTGGGTGTTGTTGTGGTTGTAGTCAATGTTGTTGTAGTAGTCGGCGTTGTTGTGGTTGTTGTCGGTGTTGTGGTTGTTGTCGGTGTTGTTGTGGTTGTCGGTGTTGTTGTTGTCGGTGTTGTTGTGGTTGTCGGCGTTGTTGTTGTTGTTGTTGTCGGTGTTGTGGTTGTTGTCGGTGTTGTTGTGGTTGTCGGTGTTGTTGTTGTCGGTGTTGCGGTTGTTGTCGGCGTTGTTGTGGTTGTCGCTGTTGTTGTGGCTGTCGGTGTTGTGGTGGTTTTTGTCGGTGTTGTTGTGGTTGTCGATGTTGTGGTGGTAGTAGTCGGTGTTGTTGTGGTAGTCGGTGTTGTTGTGGTTGTCTGTGTTGTGGTGGTTGTTGTCGGTGTTGTTGTGGTTGTCGGTGTTGTGGTGGTAGTAGTCGGTGTTGTTGTAGTAGTCAGTGTTGTTGTGGTTGTCAGTGTTGTGGTGGTTGTTGTCAGTGTTGTTGTGGTTGTCGGTGTTGTTGTGGTTGTCGGTGTTGTGGTGGTTGTCGGTGTTGTGGTTTTTTGTGTTGTGGTGGTTGTCGGTGTTGTGGTGGTTGTCGGTGTTGTTGTGGTTGTTGGTGTTGTTGTGGTTGTCGGTGTTGTTGTGGTGGGTTTTGTTATTGGATTTCCTACAAAAAAGCTCGTGGGTACAATTTATACATGCATAAGGCTTTGCGAGGTTTTGTACGGTTTTATGAAGTATTCATAACAGACCACGCTGATACATGTATGAATCATTTTAAATTTTTGAACGTGTCTCTTAAAATATGTTCTACAAAGCAAGACATTTTTATAATTCATTCACAATACAATTTTTGTTTCTATTTGAAATATCGTACCGTTCGAGTCGCATGTACATTTATTACAACCATCAATAGGGTCAGTATAGTGACACTGCATGGGGCATTTCATAAACTCAGAAAACGTCAGACAGTTTGTTTCTGCTCCGTGGTTTAAAACTGTGGATACAAAACAAAACACCAAGCATTTAATGTTGTGGAAGCATCAATATGACATAAACCATGTACGACTCGCATGACTTGATATTATTAGTCAGCCCGCGGGCTGACTAATTAAGTTAGAATGAAACTTCAATTGCGCTTGCGTAAATTGGAATTATGGGACGGAATTACTAGACAGATCGTGTTAGAAATTCGAAGAAGTTATGAAACTGGTCTGTTTTTAGGTCAAACTGCGCATCGATGTATTGGAAGACTGTCAATGGGAATCGTCTGCAGCCACAGTCCGGAGTCCGCGTATATTTTCCAGACTCTCTTAGTGAGATATTGATAGTGGTTTGCGACGAGACGGCCATGAAATTCAGAGAGCTATATTTGCAAAGTTACAGCTTTAAGTATTAAGTAGATGTGCGGTTTATGTGCCATAAAAAATGGTGCAAACTAAATGTGCACCTGCATATAATTATTGTTCTGGAAACTAACTAGTATCTTGTTTTTTAATAGATTGTGTATTCACTTTTGTTCTAAAATTAAAATTCCGCTGGCTGACTTTCTTAGCTTTTTAAAAAGATAACCTTGTGAATGGATTTAAATCGTAAATTTGTGATACCCAATTCAACAATAATACAATCAAAATCATATGAGGTTATTTTTACTTATTAATTACTTGGCCATGCAGTCTACAAAAGCAAAACTTTTCTCAATGCTTATACTATACATTAAATTTATTTACACGGTATCCGATGTTTAATAAATATGGTCTCATTAAAATAAAAAAAAGTAAGCAATCGCATAACATTTTTTATGCATCTTTAAGGGGGATTACTTACATCCATAGATATTCATTGACCCTGGACCCCCGGAAGAACAATATGGACAGCCATCGTTGTCGTATTGAATCATAAAATGCGGACAGTTCAAGGCCGTGTTCTTACACTCTGTAAAACAATCACAAATATTTACATTTCCCAGTGTCTTTGCATGTGATAACACTACGTTTCGATTTTGTACTATATAACCCATAACTTCAATTGACGCCAAATTGAGGCGCCAGCGGGGTTTGCTTATTTATATTTAAATATTTAATCTTACGATGGCTTAAAATTATATAAATATAAGTAATAAGGAATCATTCTTTGTATATATGAGGTGATAATTTCGGTCGGGGCGTGATCAAATCTATCATAAAGCCCTTCGGGCTTTATTGGATTTGATCACGCCCCGACCAAATTTATCACCTTATAATACTCAAAGAATGATTCCTAATTCCGTAATAAATATCGTGGAATTTGAGGGCCCCATTTCATGGGAGCGCAATTTTGCGTCTTTAAAAAAAACATTGCTTCGTTAAGATGCTATTTAGTTTACAAATATTATGAATCTTCTTTATATTTTGCTACTTTAACCTTAAATTTAAAAGGTCACACAATCTAATATAATCATTGTTTAAGTTCAAATGATACATGTGTTTAGAAGTTAATGCTGAACTTATAGTTTAAGTTCTTTGTAGTGCTACATTTGAGAGAGAGAGAGAGAGAGAGAGAGAGAGAGAGAGAGAGAGAGAGAG
>WFKH01011926.1:67631027-67650593 GCA_016163765.1 Magallana hongkongensis
CCTACAAAGAAGTTTTTGCATTTCATTTATGTATTTAATATGAAACTGTTCCGCTTGATCAAAGTTGACTTAAAGGGAACTTAAAGATGGTGTAAAGACAACTTAAAGGGAGCGTAAATGCCACTTAAAGATGCTTAAAGGTGGCTTAAAGATGGCTTAAAGGTGGCTTAAAGAAGTTTGGACATTAAGGACCTATAAGCACTAGCTTAAAGGTGACTTAAATGTGGCTTAAAGATCGATATCCTTTAAGCCGCCTTTACGCCACCTTTAAGCCACCTTTAAGGACTTGCTTAAAGATGGTTTTACGCCCTGTGCATGTTCAAATCACCAAATCAATACCAAAAAGTCCTATATAAACAAAGTTTCCGGGAATATTATTACTCATAAGCTTCAGTGTCGCAACAGGCAAACAGTTGAAGCATGAGAGGACAAATTCATTTCTTCGTAATATGCGTGTATTTCGGGGCTTCAATAAAATGCACATTACCAGAATCTGTGTTACAACAGCGATTCGGTAAAAGTAATTTGCTGCCAACATCTTCATGTATTGACGTCGCTAACCAAACCCAAAACTCCGTTCACTGCTCGGCGAGTTGTCTGCAGAATCATGAGGATAACGTTGTCTCCAGCCGCCATGTTGTTTCCACCAGATGTGTTTGCTGTAGACGTTTGTTAACAGGGCCACATTTTTCAGACACTGATTGGATCACCTATAAACAAGGTACACCTTTTTTTCTTCTTTTTAAAGTGTCTATGAAATTGTTGAATATTGAGGTTGCCATAATTTTATTTTATGCATACAGTAAAAATTCTTTAGCACGAACACGGAAATAGCGAAATCTCGGATATAGCGAAGTTTTTAGAGTCCCCGGTAAAATTCGTGACAAATCTTTGCAAAATTTTACGGTTATAACGAATTCGGATAAAACGAATTGATGGATATATCGAACTGATTTTGAGTCCCGTAGAGGTAAATAATAACGAAATCTAGCACTTTTATGACGAAATTCTTTACAGTTTAAAGTACTACCATTTAACATAATGGTTTGAATGAATGTATTTTCACATAAATTCTTCAATTCACAATCCGATTTTTAAATGCATGTTCAAAGGAATTTATTTACATTCTAAGCCTCAATTAGCAAAATTTGTATTCTGGTGAAAGAAAACACGCATTGTGTGAACTCGCTTTAGTTATTATTACCAATTATATTATACGGATAAAACGAATTATGGACATAACGAAGTAAATCCTTTTTGGTCCCTAGGACTTCGCTATAACCGAGTGTTACCGTAGTTCTTTTATTATGATTTTAGTTTTTATGTTGTTGTTATAGTTGTGGTTTTTGTTTTTGATTTTGTTGTTTTTTTGTTGATAATGGTGTCTTAGCGGTATTTCATGATGTACTAGGCCACTAATAAATAAATCGCGTAATAGCATTGACTATATAAAGATGACAAATGTAACTGTAAGCACACTTGAAATATACAATGAACATAACAAAGAAATATGCCTAGAAAAAAATCCGGCATGTCAATTTTGATAAAATATCAGAAATATTAGACTCTTGGGGAAAGAGAAAAAAAAAACTATTTGCTGGGAAAAGAAATTAAAATAGGTATTGTAAGTTTCTTCAATATTGCATACAAATGCAAAATTATCTACCGAGGGCCAATCCTAAACTTAAATAATAGTGCAATAAAATGATTAAGGAAAACGATTGTAAAAACTGCCCCCCTCTACCTTGGCGGTTTGGCGCCTCTCTACTTCCAATATTTAAAAGAATTGACATTTTCTGCTGAAAACCATTAATTGTAGGGTTTTTTTTTTTTTGGTGCTGTCGTTGTTATGGTTATGATTGATGACAGTCACTGTATGTTAATGATAATATTGTGTAGCAGATGATGCTACATGTTTAAATCTGAGGTGTTGTAAATATTATTGGGTAGCAGATGATATTACATGTTTAAATCTGAGTTGATGTACATGTCATTGTGTTACTAATGATTTTGCTTTAGTTGTGTTTGCGTCGTCGTTGCTGTTGGTTTAACTGTGACTGCTAATGTTGTTGTCGTTGCTGATTCGTATTTGTTATTATGATATTATACAAGAAAAATTTTATATTATCCATTGTATTTAACATACACACCATTTCAGCGCCAATACACAGAAATACCTTATAGCTAGACTTCGTTTGATTAAATTATTAGAGTTGTCTTTTATTTGTCATACTTTAATTAAGTTATGTATGATTCTAAAGGACTTAAATAATGAAGAAATGATTTTTTTTTAGATGGAGCCAATGTTGTGTATTCATATTGTCTCATAGGAAACATTGATGTCAATTTTTCAACAGTCAGAACTTGTCTTAGGTTGGAGTTGATGACAAAAACTTACAGCGGCGCAGCTATAAGTTGCCAGACGGACGGAGGGGATTTAATCCGAATTGACTCTGCTGAGAAGTTTACCATATTTCTGCAATTTATCGCCAGTGAGTTATCATAGATTATGCAATACTCTTAAAAAAAATGTTTTTATTTTTTTTATTTTTAAGAAAATCGAGGAAAACATTCATGCATATAAACCAGAGAAAGCTTAATATCATTCAAATTATGATTTTTTAGGTCATGTACCTCTCACTGTTGCTGATATTTGGATTCAAAGCTTCAAGGACCCGAATAATGTTTGGAGATTTCATGACAGCACAGTTATGCCAGAACATTGTCCTTCAAGCATATCAAATCACATGGGTGAAAATCGGATTCGCTTTCGCATCGGACTTGGCCTATGTTATGACCGTGAACCTTCATATTCCTATAACTCTGTCTGTGAAATTTAAAATTGTTTTGCCGTAACAGTCAACCAACGAATATCTCATTGATTGTATAGCACTAAATTGGTTAAAATTGTTGTGGTTTGTTGAGGTTCAGGACTAGGTCATATTAAATCAATGTGGTATACTCAATCATGTTATATTAAAAAATAATTGATTCACGACCCTTTCCATGGAATAAATGGATCGGCACCTATGATATTTCAAAGATCTACATGTCAATGTTTCACATTTATTCTCCAAAAATAAATCTATAAAACAAATATTGTGATAATGACAAAGGTTTGGCTGTTGGTTTGTTGTTATTGCTTTTTTTTTTGTATTTCTATTATTAGGGTCTTCAGTTCCGAACGGAAGACCCTACCATTATTCTGAACACTTTATAGATTTCTTAATATTTTTTTTTCTTCTAGACTCCAACTTTGATATATTAATATCTCGCATTATCACCGGTGTGAGTTCGATTTGTCCAGTGAGAGACAATAGTGTGAAATTTTTCTGCCTTACATTGTGTATTACTTCGCCGCTTTGAAACGTAAACAAACGTTGTTTGCTGTAGGAAAAAGTAAAATGATGGATTGAGATAATCCATTAAGTAATTTTTTTGCTTAATTAATTGCCATGAATCATATTTTTATTGAAAAAAACTGTCATACGCTCTTATTTTGGCATGCACTATTTAAAGCACATGGAGAATTAAATCGAAAGTAATCTTTTGAACGTCAAAACAGAAAGTATTCAGACATCTTTTTTGATGTTAAATGATGCATGAGAATTAATCATTCATTATAAACTCGTGTGGGATCGTGAAATGCCAGTGAGGGGCCAAGATTCACGGTCTAGGACTGCGAATCTTGTCCCCTCACTGGAATTTCACTATCCCACACTCGTAATAATGAATGATTATATTAATCTCGCTCGTTTATTCACCGATTCTTTTTAAATTTTCAGGTCTGATAAAATGCCGCGTGATGCTATCGTTACATATTTTACTTTATGAAAATCCCCATCCCGTTTTAAATTATTCCCCTTTTATTAAAATTAAACTGCTTTGGCCGGATGGGTTTAGCTTTCACGATGACTGACATAGTCTCAAATATTGGCTGGGTTTGAAGTAGATCCATTGAAAAGGTACAAGATACTATCAATTTGTTATCTAAATGCAAATAAAAGGAGTGGTGTAGGTGTTAAAATAAAGGTTTGAAAAATTGCCTGATAATAATTTGTTTAAAAATGTATTTCAATAGTTGTGGGTCATACCAAGACCTTTCATTCGGTATGAAGAAAAAGGGGCTGGTCCTATTATAAGAAATTAAGAGGCTTCAAAACTTTCTTGTCAATAACTTGTAAAGGAATAAAAATGTCTTATGCATTATTGAGGCAAAGTTTTTAAGAAATTAATTCTGATTCCATCCGAAGTATTGAATTTGATGTTTGTGTAATATTTAGTCAGTTTTTGCAGAAACCAGAAACAATTTTAGACGGATCGACCCATTTTCCGCGGGGGTATGCACGTGAATGAAGTTATGAAAAGGGGTTCTTGTTATGCACTAACTGATACATGTAGTGCGTAAAGATGATTCAACATAAAATTCACAAATGTTTTTATTGATAATAATGTACATTTTCATTCCATATCAATGAACCTCTTTGACTTTATTTTAGTTGTTTGTTTCAAAACCGTGCCCTTCTCTATATTTAGATCCATTCCGAGACTCAGGTAACCGATCGATAGCCTCTAGTCGCTAGCTGTATGTAGGCCGTAGCCCAGACGACAGTGTATGTGCTTGTAGAGCTGGTAGTACACACGTTTAACGCTCCACTGTTTTACTGTAACGAAGACATCTTGATTTTTTTTCATTACTGCGACCAGAAGTTACACAACATATGTCTATACTTTAGTATTATGGGGGGAAGATTAAACATCAAATGTGATTTTTATAGATCCAATCAAGTGATACTGCTTTAGAAATAACGATTGGAAATGGTACCGATATGTTTAAACATTCAATACGAGGAACATACGATATACAATACAATACGATAAATTAAATTTCTGAACATGCAAAGCTATAGAGTTTTCATGACAGTTTCGCGAACAAAAAACAATCGATAAAAATTTTATATATAAGTTCCGGACAATCCCCAAACAATTGATGAAAAATGACAAACTTAACCCTAAGAGCTAAGAGTCCTATGCCCAAGACATTATTTTCATCCAATCTTAGACTAAATCTAAATGTATTAGCCTAATCAGGCTTTATGCATTATTATAAATATAATAACACAACATATCGATAGCATATCAATTAAGTTTAATGTACATGTATATGGTTTGAGAGCAATTGAATTTCACGTACAAATCATCATGAAACAAACTATTACGCATTCGTCTCTTTTATTAAGGGTTTATACATCTAACATTGTATCTTGGCCATGTAACCAATTTTGTATTACGTCACAAATAAAAGACCTAGTCGTTGCCTTGCAACGAGCTCGGTTCTAGTTAGTAATATTATTTTAAATTTAACACAACCTAGATTCTCTAAAACATGGATCTTGTAAATTGTGTAAAACATATTTTGGGTTTTTTTTTCGTTTTTTTTTCCTTTTGTGGGGGGGGGGGGGGGGGGCTGTACTGGTGGTTTTTTTTGTTCACACATTGCTTTGACAACTATGTTTTTTTTTTCATTTTTGTTTGTTCAAAGCTGTCTAAGCAATACTTGCTACTATGACCTCTGCTACAAGATCCATGTAAAGTTGTTAAAAATATAATTAAAAACTCTTTTTAGATTGTGTATAATTTTCGTAAACGACATGCATTTTACAATAGATCCCATTGTAAAATACATGCAGACAAAACGGCGTTTCTAGATGACATATATGCTGTGGCCGTTCTTAAAATAAAAACTGAAATGGTTCATACAAAATATGCATGTAACCTGAAACTGTTTATGCCCTTTCATTACCCGTACATAATCAAAGATAAACTGTATCAGTTTAATATTAATGGATTATCTGATATGATGTGGCAAACCAAATAAGGAGAGTTTTAAAGAACAGCTTACAGTGTGTGTCATGTAATCATGATTACGAAATAAATAAAACGTTTCATAGACATTTAAAAATGAGGAAATACACAACGGTTCGACTTATACGACTAAAAATCAGTCAATAAAATGCTTATACGTATATTAAGTATGTTGTTTACTCAGGGTTTGAGTTCTCAAATTTGAATTGTTATAAAGTTCAATGTCATGAGTAAAATTTATTCTAAACACAAAAAGTATTTATGAAATGAATTATTATTGACATAACATTCGAAATTTTTACTATATAATGGAATTATTCTCAAACAAAAAAAAGGGACTTTTAGCAAAACAGAGGAAATTCGGACTACATTTTGTATATTTTGTTTTCTGCTAAAACATTTTTCGCAGTACTTAAATATTTAAGCTATGATTTTATAATTTAGTCATTATAATGTTGCATATTTTTTGTTGGTTTTATCTCACTTATTCATTAAAATTATCGTATAAGTGTAATCGTAAAACATATTAAAAAAAGCTTAAAAACGATAAAAGACACCATATCTCAAAATTTTGATCATTGACCTCATATAAATTGTATGCCAACAAAATAAGGTCAATATAAGTTGTAAAATACTAGAAATGTTTTTTGTATTATCATTAAAAATGGTTAGGGATTTGAAAACTGACAGAGGAAATTCGGACTGAAAAATTTGTAAAAATTGTTCCTGAAATTTTAATGCTTTTTATTTATTTAGTACCAATGCCAGTCATAAACTGTATTCATTTTTTGAAGCCTTTAATTATTTGTAATATTCTCACAATTAAGAAAATCTCAATGATAGTGTAAAATTTAAGTTTTTTTTTTGATTTTTCAAAAATATTCCATGGCCATAACTCAAAAAGTAGGTCATTGACATACTTTTCTGAAAGTGAAAAATAACACTTCGATCATAGGTATATAACATACATAAGATGGTTTTTAATTATCATCAGTGGATCATTCTAAATAAACGTCATCCTTAAGGTAAATACTGTATAAAGGCTTATTTTCGCCCTGTGTTATTTTCACCATTCTTCACTTGCAAATAGTTTTGCCCCGTCTTGAATTCGCCCAGGCAAAGTTGTGTTTAATGTGAGATAATTTGGAAGTTAATGGTCTTAAATTCGCCCACTAACAACGATAGCGAAAGGGGCGAAAATGAAACGGGGGCGAATATTTCCCAGTGTATACGGTATTGTAATTATATGGTATTTACATCCAATCGAGTACGTAAATTAACCAGTGGACGGTTGTTCTGGAACTAAACGCACATGCCACCGAAACTTTCCGTATCAAGAATTTTAAAGATACAGTACTGCGCGTCTGGTTAAAAAAACGAATTGAAAAAAAATCCCGATCGGGTTCGGTATTTTTGTACTACTCATAAATGTATAAACTTTCAGAAAATTACAAATTTCTCCATGAAATAAATCGAATTATTTCATTAAAATAAATAATTAAGAATATTCCATATATATTTACATGACAATGTGTTACGGGGTTCAGCCTCCTATACTGTTACACAAAAAACACATCCAAGACTCGCGAAGATTCTCCTGGACATGTTTGCTGATAGAAATATGTCTTTTCTACTTCTCCTAGGTAAAAAGTGTTCAAAGTATTTAATATAACCACATTTATTATTTTGTACGCAGTTTATCATAAGAGTTGCTACAACCTAAATTCAGTTTTGTAAGTGAGGCCCCTTGAGGGGTTATTTGACATATATATGTCTGTTCATTTCAAAATGAACTGATATTGGTAAACCATTAATAAATTATCGAGAAAGTGATGATGTGTTCCGTTTAGATGGTCCCTTTTACCTCGTATACCATGATGGCCGTAGTCGGGCGAAGATCTTGTAGTTTTTAGCACGTGTCAATTACTGTCAATTAGAATCCACGTGGTTCATATAAACGATATACATGTAAAATTATTCCGTTTTGTACGACCCTTACATTTCCGGAAGCTCATAATTACATTAATTACGTATGTGTGAAAGGGATTTTCATGTACTTCAACTACCACAATCAACGTATTTTTTTTATTTCATAACGATACAATGGGTACATCTAAAGTTATTTACACATGGGTTTTCAGCTGTATTGTCTCTTTAAGCTAATACAAGATACTTCAGCCAGTATAATCAGCTTACGCTGTACCAAATCATCTTCGCTAGCCAAGTGTTGTCGGTCCACTTCGTTACCCGTAAACCCTTGGCAGATCTCATTACGAAAACTCGATGATGCGGTGGCGCTATCTAGCGAGCAACTTGAGTTGCGCCCCTTGTATATTTACATTCTAATCGATTGAAACAACGCGTAAGATACACGCTAATGCATAAATACAATTTGAAAAATTGTTGACTAGCGAGAATAGAAACATAATTAACGATGCTTTTCAATGGGAATGAAGATATAACCTAGAGAAAGCAAGGAATGTTTTATTTATAGGCCTAGTGTTTGTAAAGACCTGTACCGGGAGTGAAAAAGTCGCTAAATATAAATACATTCAAGCCATAAAATCAGGTATCGTTGTCGTAATTATTGTGGACAAAAGAAATTAAATAAAATACAGCTCATTGAACATTTGACCCTCTAACCATAAGCAGGGACGTATATACTAACGGGATAGGCAACTTCTTCATTCGCCATGTTAACTGCCCATACTACGATCACACGAGTCATGACAAGTTTGTAAATCTGTGTTAAATCCAGCTAAATATATCGGGTTTTTTAAGTGATCTGGCTAGACTTTCCTTGTGGAGGTTCTGTACTCGTTCACTTGTGCCTTAACTTGTGAAAAACACCGAATGTTTTACCAAAGATCACACAAGTGTTCCTTTTAAAATTTTATTTATAACCGCTTGTTTACAACGCTGCGATTGGATCAGCTACGCGCAGCTGCAGCCAATCATTAAACGAAGCCTGTCACCGAGTTTTCGTAATGAGCTCTGCCAAGAGTTAATGGGGAGAAGAGTGGACTGAAAACCCTTGGCTAGCGAAGATGGTACCAAATAGGGTCAATTAGTACATGTAAATAACACTCGTTAATTTACCTTCAATTTGTGTGTTTATGTCCTTTTTCCTTCACCTTTCTTTGTTAATGCTGATTTGTATGTTTAAATTATTTGTATTCACTTGAAATCATCTCAGTCATGAGGAAAAAATGTATGAATGAATGAATCAATCAATCAATGAATCGTGTACGTAAATCAACCAGAGTACTGCTGTTCCGCTTGTACCTTTTTACGATACAAATCAAAGCTAGACAAGCATACCTAAAACCATGAAAACTGTTACAGTTTAATTGAAAGAAGATAAGAGCTTTGATTTAAAGGAATCGTATCAAATTCCTAATGTAAGGATCACGGCTTGCGTTTCTTATTTCAATTTTAGAAGTTGCACTAAAGGTACAAATTATTTTATACAGTACTAGTATACAATCAAAGTACTGAAAGTACTGAGAAGCGCTAAGCTGTCCCGACATGAGCAAAAAATAATTGCATTTTACATGTATCATAATTAATGTATTTGAATGTTTACATACGTCATATATATAGCCAAGATTTTGCATTTTTTGTATAAATTGAACTACAAACAATATCCAGGACTGCGTTCAATAACCGCGATGCGTGCATAGCCGCTAGGTTATAGATATCTAGGTCTATTGAATGATAAGCTAGCCTAGCCTCTAGTTCATTGATTTGAATTTTAAATTATCAACAGATGAATAACTTCGCCGACATGATTTGGTAATTTCATGCAGAAATATATGTGTTAAAATTTATAATTACTTATCTAACGAAATATCATTAAATAATATAAATTTTGTATTTGTTGCAACTTGGTAACTAAGACATCCATCTTGAATTTGATGCTTAGTCATGAAATTTTAGGCTAGGTATGTCTACATGTACCTAGCGGCTAGCTAGCTATTGTTGAACAACCTAGTTGCTACCTAGCCACTACAATCATGAACGCAGATTAAATTGAAATTCAATCTCTAGGATCTGTGTTTCACAATCTTATAGCCACTCGACTAAAGTGTTAATTGAAGAAGTTGGTTGAAAAGATGATTTTAACCGAATTAAATGGCGTTTCGAACCAAGTTCCAAAATATTGGTGTCGGTGTACATGTAGCTTTCTCCTACATAAAATTTTTGAATACATATATTAAAATTAGAAATAAATGAATAATATTTGGGATCACATAGGCAATTTTACGTTTTTATTTCAGGAAAAAAAATAAAATCTGTAAGTCTGAACAAGTTTTAACGAAATACCTGTAGAAAAGTGCCAATAAAAACATATATTCTAAATTATAGAAATGTACTCTATAATATGTAGGGATTTTTCTTTTAATGAAATAAATGTTTGAATATAAAATAAACAGAATTTCCCTTGAATAGGGGAGAATGTGAACAACCTAATGCATTTTGAAGGAAAATGGTGAAGTATATAATACTTTTAACAACATTGTATGATTTGAGAATGTACATTTCAAAATTTTAATGAGAAAAAAGGTTTAATTTTTTAACATTATTGCATATATGAAGCCTTGATTTAAAACAGAACTATGCAAAAAGAAACATTTACGTGACTTCATTTAAAGTATGAAATGAAGGCAAACACAATCTTCAAGTACAAATTACACTCTCTAGTGCCATTTTTGTTCTACTTATTGTTATTTGAAAACATTTAAAATTTTCCACTATTTTGAAAAAATTCTTACAAAACACAATAACCATGTGTTGATATGCAACAACAGGATAGTGGATACATGAATTAAATAACAATAAAAGGACAAGCGAATTGAGTAAAATTACAACTGAAATGAAAAGTCAGTTCCCATTTATTACACATTTGTATGGATCATTATGCCATTTTTTCAAAAAGTGTCAAAATATACAGTAGATGACCATTAAAGTATTCATTTATCTTTAAATAGTTAACAGATGGGAAACTCTTGAATACCTATGAACCGGTAATATTAAGTGGAAAATAAAGAAAATTTTCTAATTAACCCAGAGAAAACCAAATATCCCTTCCAAAATGAGAAATAAATGACTATAAGGGGAGAGGAGATAAAAGTTCATTTACACATTGACCAGTGAAGGGAATGTGAAGAATATTTTTACAAAACAGCATTACATGAACTATTACTACTACTGCAATAACATACAAAAGTTCTAATGCTAGCTTTTTAAAAAAGAAAAAGAAACAATTTTACAAAAGCACTACTACTACAGCAAAAACATACAAAAGTATGTATGCTAGTTTTATAAAACAGAAAACACTTTTACAAAAGCACTACTACTACTGCAATAACCTACAAAAGTTCAAACTTTTACAAAAGCACTGCTCCTTCTGTAATAACCTACAAAAGTTCTAATACTAGTTTTATAATACAGAAAACAGTTAACTGCTAGTGCAATAACCGAAGAAACAATCCAACTTTATATGAAATAAAAGACTGACTAGTGTAAAATTGCATGCAATAGAATTTGTCATTGTCATATGCAAGGAGAGCTTCAGAATTTGCGTTAAAACACTATAGTCTTTCCACATGTGCAATGTAAACAAATAACAGAAATGTTTTTATGCCTATATCATACACTTGAAACAATTTTTTTTCTTCCGACTCTAAGTTGCAGTTTATTTCCTTATGTAATGCTTTACTGTTGATCGACTTTATATTCTAAATATTGAAAGTCTTAATTTATGTTCATATTTCCCAATAGTACTTGCACTAGTAACTTATTAAATACATAAAACACTGTGCTATCCATCTTGTATTGTCAGTTCTGTTCTAGGAATTATTTTGCCGTTTTACCGACATCACATCCCTTGTACTTATGTATGAACCCCTTTGCAACATGCTGTTTACAAAACTACGTATGCTCTTTGACCTTTTAAATGCACTGACAGATATTCTTTTATTTTAAGGTATCCGATCCATAATAGCACCAGATTCGATGAATCTGGATGCATAACAGATATGTATGGGCTTGATACTCTGTATACTTGGACAAAGTTTCATTTTTAAGTATCAATATGTAAGAGAGGAATGTGTCCTAATAAATGACCTTTTCCTTTTCTTGAAGAGTTGTCCCCCTTTGCTTTTAATAAAAAAAAATTAATTCTAAAAAATTGTATACGGTATAAAATTTATTTTCAATAGATTTTGTATTCCTAATAATTAGATACATCTTTCCACCAAAGCATTTATTGATATTCTTTGTATTTACTTTTTTAATCTAAAAATTGTGCTTGTCTCCATAGACCTTAATGCAATCTTCATTAATTAATTACTGCTTAGTTAACAATATTTTTGAAAATTTCTCTCGGTAAATCTTTTTCTACTCTAAAATGCTTTGAATTAATATCAGAGTATTTAATTAATGATGGATATTCGAGTTAGAAAAATTAGGTCCTTATATGGGTCGGATACCTTAAATCTTTGATGTTTAAGGAAATAAATATTGTGATAATTTGTGTGCTGCTGCAAATGATTAGAAATATGTTGTCTTTACACCGATACCGCAGCCGAGTACTTCTCTGCATTCTATTATTAGACATCGAGTCATCAGATTATTTTTGATGATTATAGGTGGCACTTATTCGGAAGTGGCATCCCCGAAAAGCAATGCCAATAAGCGCTTTGCGTACTGCGTACGCTTAGCGCTTAAAAATGTTCTCATTATGAAATTCAAACGACAGTGAGCGATCCGTTTTGAACTATAAAGTTAAAAAAGTTCAGTTCACAATTCAAACTGCTACTTTAAGAGGAAGAAAACACTTTCTTTAAAATATGTCGGACCTTTATAAGTTATCTATTCTAAATGTTGAAAAATATATATCATGTATAGTATGATTCGTTTCCATTAATCTCTGAAGAATTATATTTTGAAATAGAATAAAATTGGATACAAGGCATAATCTTAGAAAATCCTCAAAAAATGAAAATGAAAAATTGGAACCCTTCTAACTCCAAATTCAATGATTTTCTTTAACAAACTTCTATATTATTTTGTAATCTGGTGTCTCTAAAAAGCTTATTTTAGTAGTCAACAAATATTTAGTTGCCATTAGGTCCATTATAAAATGTTAGAAATTATTTCTTTAATCATAACCTATTATTCAATAAAGAACAAAATCCAAATATTTATTCAGCCGTTGAATTTGAAACTGTTTTTCATCAACAAAGCCTTTCTTCTTTAGGAGATTAATATAGACTAAAAATGGAACGTCCGGCCATCAAACCTTAATCTGAATAACCCACTAATGACCCGCACCGACTTCTTTTGCACAATTTTTATTTTACTATCAGCTTTTATCGATACAGTTCCGGTGGTCACCTCTTCAAAACATGTCCACTGTTGGCGTGTATCTGGTTTTTCTATCACTGACCACCTCACGCTCTGTCTACCCCCATGGAATGTCGTGTATTTAACCCAACACCTGTATTCCTATCAGAGGGAAGGAACAAGCCAGTTGGGGACCAGTCAACAAAGACCGCACCACGCCAAAGATATCAGGAGTGACCATCAACATGTCCGCTAAATATCTCCAAACTTTGATTGTCTGCTTAACGCTATTACACATTTCACAAGGTGAGCTTTTTTAAACGCTTTGGTTTAAGGCTTCTTTTTTTTTTTACCAAAGTAATTACAGATTCACTAGTATATATATATATGTTTGTATTCATGTCATTTTTTCCGTTCATTCAAACATAAATAGTTTTAAATGGACAAATTTCAATATGTTTTTAATTCTTGGCAACAAAGTCAAAATATATTTAAAACGAAATCCGTCGTATAGACACAAAGCTAAAAATTTCAAACATCTGCATATTTTGAGATACTTTTGAAGAACTTTTAATCATAAAAGTGACATGATGCTATAAAATAAATTGACAGGAATGACGAAATATGTGCTCAAATTCCATGCAACATTATTTAAAGCTGCATTTAAAAAAAGCCGTTGCTATAACATTTTTAAACAATTAAGAATTTTTCTAGCAAAGGCAGTTTAATGATGCTGAATAATGCTTGAATGCATTTGATATGAACGTTCAGCTTGTTTTGAACAGGTTCTAAATTGTCTTTAGAACTATTTTTTTTTTTTGGCTTTTTCAGAATCACAATGTTTGGGTCTTTTTTTTTATTACTTATTTTTTTAACCTTGTTACCTTTAGCACAGGAGTCAATTTTCTTATAAAGCAAGTGTATTTTTAATAAATCTATTAGTTTGGTTTAATAGTAGCTTCCATGGTATAAAAATAATCCGAAAAATCATGTTATAAAAATTATTATTGTTTTCTATGTTAGAATTCTACAGATTTTGATTTGTTCACCATTGTTTTTATTTATCAATTTTAAAAATTGACCATATCGTGGATCTAATATCTTGTATGTCATAACTTACATACACCGCAATTATTATTATTGTTTTAAAAAATTTGTGCTAAAATTTTGCCAATTTTTAATCATTGTTCTAGCTTAAGTATCCGTTACCATGGCAACGGCTGACCTAAGCAACAAATTTTATGTCATTTTGCTACTTTCATCATCAATGTACTGTAAACGTATTACATTTAGCTGTGTATCATACTTAGCGTTTTTGGCGGAAAACGGCGTCCGCTAAATCAAGTACATCGCCAGATGTAAAATATATAAGTAGATAAATAGGTACATTCAGAAATGCGCTAAATCAAATCCACGCTAACTGGTTGAAAAATCAAATTCCGCCAAATATCGTACACGCTAAATATAGTAACTGTACAGTATATCAATGTATGCAATTTAAGAAAATTGGAGCTTGAACCCCTTTATACAATTTTTTAAGTTCAACAATCGAGAGAGAAAAACTGCAGTTAAAAAAAGAGAGATTAAACTAGCAGAATCAAGTATTTCAAATTAAAAAAAAAAGAAGGGAAAACTTTATTACGATTTTTGTAACGATACGTGTTCTTTAAATATTGTATGATAATCAAAATAACCACTTATTTACTGCGACATATCGATTTTAATGCGGCTATTTCAATTTTCTATCAATAATTACAGAAAAAGGCACAGTGCATTCATTTATGATAAAACAATAAATAAAAATGAAATGGCTAACTCGACTTTATGACGTTAGAATGATGCGTTTTATATGCTAGTCATAACGTACGCTTATGATGCTACACGTTTTTTGAAAAGTAGTTCACGTAGACAATCAAACATGTCGTTGCAAAAAAAAATGAATTCTATATTCAAATGCATTATTTATCCAGGTAACACTATCTACAGACAAAGAAGATGCGCCCCCGTCAACTTCATGTGCTCCATGAGCTACGATTTCTCTACTGGGTGTTTTGTGTGCGCAGGCAAGTTTATAAATAGTAACAAAAAAAATCCCCAATGCATGTTTTGCGTGTGAATTTTTTGTGTTACAATAAAAAGTAACAATATTTTCCAACCGTATTTCTCGTGTGCCAATGGATCGTTATAAATAATACCAATAATTTTTCCACTGCATTTTTTGACTGCAGAAGTAACGGTATAAATAGTAACAGTAAATTTTCAAACACACTTTTGTGTGTATGCTCAGGTAAATTATAAATAGCAAGAATAAATTTGTATAATGCTTCATTCTTTTTGTGTAGAAGTAGGTTAATAAATAATAACAAAAATGTGATAGGTCATGTTTGTTAATTTGATTTTTATTGATGAATGCTGTTCGAGTTATTCAATGGTTTAATTATACCCGTAATAGGTAGCGGTAATGCCAATCAACTTACAACGACAACTATGGCCCCTTATACCAACACAGTCAAAGGACAGTTAAGTATGTACATGTACTCTCTCTCTCTCTCTCTCTCTCTCTCTCTCTCTCTCTCTCTCTCTCAAATTTAGCACTACAAAGAACTTAAACTATAAGTTCAGCAATAACTTCTAAACACATGTATGATTTGAACTTTTAAAATGATTATATTAGATTGTGTGACCTTTTAAATTCAAGGTTAAAGAAGATTCATAATATTTGTAAACTAAATCGCATCTTAACGAAGCAATTTTTTTTTAAAGACGCAAAACTGCGCGCCCATGAAATTGGGCCCTCAAATTTCACGGTATTTATTGTGATTGTTTTACAGAGTGTAAGAACACGTCCTTGAACTGTCCGCATTTTATGATTCAATACGACAACGATGGCTGTCCATATTGTTCTTCCGGGGGCCCAGGGTCAATGAATATCAATGGATGTAAGTATTCCCCCTTAAAGATGCATAAAGAATGTTATGCGATTGCTTAATTTTTTTTTATTTTAATGAGACAATATTTATTTAACATCGGATACCTTATAAATAAATTTAATGTTTAGAATAAGCATTGAGAGAAGTTTTGCTTTTGTAGACTGCATCCTAGTAATTAATAAGTAAAAATAATCTCATATGATTTTGATTTTATTATTGTTGAATTGGGTATCACAAATTTACGATTTAAATCCATTCATAAATATTAATAATAAGTCATGCGAGTCGTTCATGGTTTATGTCATATTGATGCTTCCACAACATTAAATGCTTGGTGTTTTGTTTTGTATCCACAGTTTTAAACCACGGAGCAGAAACAAACTGTCTGACGTTTTCTGAGTTTATGAAATGCCCCATGCAGTGTCACTATACTGACCCTATAGATGGTTGCAACAAATGTACATGCGACTCGAACGGTACGATATTAAAAATAGAAACAAAAATTGTATTGTGAATTAATTTAAAAAAATGTCTTGCTTTGTAGAACATATTTTAAAAGAGTCACGTTCTAAAATGTAAAATGATTCATACATGTATCAGCGTTTTCTGTTATGAATACTTCATAAAACCGTACAAATCCTTGCAAAGCCTTATGCATGTATAAATTGCACCCACGAACTTTTTCGTAGGAAATCCAATAACAGAACCCACCACAACAACACCGACAACCACAACAACACCGACAACCACAACGACACCGACTACTACAACAACAACACCGACAACCACCACAACACCGACAACCACCACAACACCGACAACCACAACACCGACAACCACAACAACACCGACAACCACAACGACACCGACTACTACAACAACAACACCGACAACCACCACAACACCGACAACCACCACAACACCGACAACCACCACAACAAGAACAACACCCACTACTACAACAACACCGACGACGACTACCACGAATGCTACAACGACAATTGCTACAAAAAAGCCATCTACAACAACTAAACCTACTCCCAAGATCACTCTGCCCTCATCTATAGCGACAACACAGAAAATAACCCTTCCGCCGTCACAGTCCACTAAATCAGCGACATCGCCAACAACAACAACGCCTTCAACAACAACTGGTGCGTTTCCGTAAGCGTCATAGGGAATTCTAGTAGTTCAAGGCATAACACTAGTCAGAAAGGCATCACATATCAATCGCTTGTTATAACTGGATCATAGGCAGATCTGGTCTGTTTACCCAAATATATCACATGGCTTAAAGTTAGTGACGTGCTTCTGACACATGTTAACAAAGATTATACAGATATGTTTATTGCTGTTGAATAATACACCGTCATTAAAAAAATGATGTTCATTTTAGAAAGCCAATCCAGGACTTTGTTATCTCTTAAAATTTCTCTTAGAATAGTGTCAAATTAGAGCTAATCCGAAACTTTCGATTTTCTAATAATATTTATATCATAAGGTTTTTGTTCATATTAGATAATTCTGTTTTAACAACTATTTAAATTCCTCTATGTTCAACTCTGTTCCCATGATTTGTTTCAGGATGTCCTCCATTCCCAAGTAACTGTCCTGGTCCGTGTGGTAACTTTGACCCCGTGACCTTTTGTCCGATATGTGATTACAGCATTTGTGGCAGTAAGTTTTTTTTAAGCATCACACAATATGTAGTATGTCACTTAGCTTGATTAAAAAAAAATGAAATAAGCTTATTCAGAATTGTTATGTAAAATCATGTTTGGTTTTGTCTTTTAGTGACGCCACCTCCTGTCAGCGCCACCACTTCCTCTAAATGCCCGGCCATGTTCTGCGTTCTGAACTGTCCAAACGGATTCAAGAAAGACCCCAACGGTTGTGACAGATGTGAATGTTTCTAAAGAGCAGGATGAATACAACCAGTTTCTCTCTTCGACCTTTTATCATTTTGAGATATGAAGTGAAACTAAATTTGTGTATCCTGTTTGTGTTTTCGTTGTTTTTATTTTTATTAATCTTGGAAAATAAAATTATACGTAATTTTGTGCTAACTCTTTGTTTAATCTTAAGGTTGATGCATGGCCTTCAAAATAGTGTTGGTCTTTTAGCTAGAAGTTTGTTGATTTAATGTATGCCGTCTTTTTTCTTTTATATTTCATGCATTATAAAGGTAAATCTTTTAAGCATTAGATAACTATACACATTCTAAAAAAGATATTTTAAGAATTATATACCTCTCCTCAAAGATGTCCAACGGACATAATTTTGTGTGTGGATTCAACTATTTATAAATGTGTATTATCGATTTACTTAAGCCTTCGTACTGCTTGTCGTGTCATTATTTTTAAGTTTTGAGTTGAACTCATGTGTCATGAATATTTTCTTCATTTGGTCAATAGCTGTATTTTGTTATTATTATAATAGTATTCTTAAACGGATGAAGTACTTTACCTTTTACAAGCCAGTTGGATATCGTGTCGTTCAGTATAAGCTTTATTCTGACCTGTTAAATTCCATCGGAACTTGCTAGTCCTCATCAATGTGTTTAAGGAATAAGGAATCATTCTTTGAGTATAATGAAGTGATAATTTCGGTCGGTGTCGTGGTCAAATCCAATAAAGCCCAAAGTGCTTTATGATAGATTTGATAATGCTCCGACTGAAGATATATTATTATTCCCAATTTCTACACTTTAAGACAACATTTTAAAACCACTATTTTGTTTATGTTGCACATGCTATGTTACTACGCGGCGCAGCCAATACCGTGTTTCGATTATGCTATAAGACACGCCCAATTTGTATTTGTTTTATATAAAAGGATTGTGTGGTAGTGAAGAATGATAAACTGAATAATGGTCAACATATATAATGTATATTTACTTACGTAAAATCATCCATGGATTTAAGGTAATTATGAAGATAAGTGTGCGCGTCCGACTTCTTTTCGCGTACAATGTTTGCGTATGTTTGAGAAGATTTTCAAATGTGTTTGAACTCTGCAATTTCAACTCCAATTAAGATTGATGTCTGCTTTTACAGTCCATTTTAAATACTAGCATATCGTGCTACCGTCCCAATATCGAGGGTACATGTAGCCTTTAGGCCACGCACTTTAATATTTTTTTTTTCAAAGTGTGTTATGAGTTTACATCAACATTTTTTATCATCAAGACATTTAACGCACTTTGAAAAAAAAACATAAATACCAAAATATGAACTTCGTTTTAAAGTGGCTTCGTTTTACTCCGATTAAGTGTTTATTTTTCTGTGTAAACACTGTTTGATATTGTCTACCATCATTGGAGACGGGGAGGAGACAATGAAAGATTCACCAAATAATTTCCACTAGATGATTCTTTATAATAATTTGAAGAATAAACTCACATACATGTACTTTCTTCATA
>WFKH01011926.1:67660593-67678732 GCA_016163765.1 Magallana hongkongensis
TCTCTCTCTCTCTCTCTCTCTCTCTCTCTCTCTCTCTCACACATTAATAATATTATTTAATATTTCACTAAATAATACTTAGTCGAATACAATCAATTGTTTGACTGTTTGCACATGATGTTAAATTCATAATTTTCATTGAACCGGATTCAAAGTTCAATAATACAAATCTACATCAATTCGTTTTTATTTAGAATTTGTTTTCGTAAAAGATCACGCGTTCACACTAAGTACGATAACGGGTTTCTTTCTTTTCTTTTCTTTTTAAAGATTATCCTGTTGTTAAACAATATAAAAAAATAAATGAAAAAAACCCCATGATTTAGTTTAATAATCAGTTTAAGATATGTATTTTTTTTTAATCAATTTTAACTATTTGTAGGTCTAATTCTAGATCTGCTAGATACACGTTAAAGATGAAAACTCTCAACTGCCTTTCTATATCGGGCGGGATATTGCTGCTTTGGTTGTCTAGACATGGTTTTATTCGTTTGTGTATATCTAATTAAAGTCTATTGTTTGTTCAACTTGAGAAAACCCCTGGAATTAACACAGAATATACAAGATATACAGGTGAGTCTTGTGCCCAGGTGCAGACCAGGGTTCCTAGAGGTATTGAAATCTTAGTATGTCTGTGTATACGATAAGTACATCGAATGAAAATTTTATTTACATTTGTAATTCATTCTCAAAATATCATTTCATCACCCTGGGTTTTAAAAATATTACGTCTACATATCAAAGATACATGCATGTAAGAGTAAAATCTTGAGGCTAATTAATTACAGTACTGGTGATAATGAATTTGAGTTCATTATTTAAATATATTTATTAGGAATGATATAATATGTCACATACCAGGACGGTGCATCATATGTACAAATACATGTATGTATACATCATTTGCAATTGCCACATCATCGGCAGTACAAAATGTAAACACGTCACCATTAATTGGTGATATTGTTTGTTAAAGAATTGATAGTTTAAAAAATGTAAACAATTAAATATTCAAACATATATCATTTAATTTCTTATTCTAGATAGAAATGTATAATAATCAGTATTATTTAAATTATTACATGCCGAAACGGCGCCGTGATAATGAAAACCGGTAAATTGCGTAGAACTATTACCCTAATAATTTCAATGCATTTAAACATATAGTTTCATCTTCTTCCTTGCGTTTCATAGTTATGAATTATGTGAACGTATATTTAACATGTTATTAGATATAATTGATTGTTACAAACTGAATGGAAAAAGTCAATCTTTTTAAGTAAAAAATACACACATTATAATGTTTTATAGGATATGAAAACCCTTTCATATATGAGTTGCCGTAGCGTGGTGGAAACGAGCTGATGTTAGCAAACCAAGGGTCCCGGGATACCCCTCTTGGGCGTTAATTTTTTTTTTTTAATTTTTTTTTTTGTTTTTAGCAAAAAACGTTTTAAATACTTCTTTATGTCTAGGAATCATTGAAATTAGCGACAGAATATACATTATTTACTTAACTGCCGTACATGTTCATGTGGAATCAATCTTTTTGTTAAAATCGCTCCGTTGTGTGTCTAGACATGCTTTCATTTCTTTGTGTATATCTAATTAAAATCTATTGTTTGTTAAACCTAAAAAAAACATGGAACTAACACAGAATATACAGGATATACACAACAGGTGTTTTTTTGTCAAGACGCTCGGATATGCTTTTTAAAAATAAATTCTTCGCATAAAGGTTGAATATATTTGTCTATTGATCACAATTGATTAAATTGTTATAAAGTTACTACAAATCGCTGGTAAATTAGGCACAACATTACAAAAAGACTGTTATGATTTTTTTTAAATGGCTTAAAGGTGGCTTAAAGGTGGCTTAAAGAAGTTTGGACATTAAGGACCTATAAGTTGTCCTTAAAGGTGGCTTAAAGGTGGCTTAAAGATAGTCTTTAAGCTGCCTTTAAGCACCTTTAAGCCATCTTTACGCTTTCTTTAAGCCCCCTTTAAGCCACCTTTAAGCAGCACATATAGCTTAAAGGTGGCTTAAAGATCGTCTTTAAGCTACCTTTAAGCACCTTTAAGCTACCTTTAAGGAGAACTTAAAGATGGTCATTCATCCTGTGATGTATGAATATTTTGTTAACATATTTGAAACCATGTATATTTTCAAATGATTGTAGCACAATATTTTTGCATTATCAATCGCTTTTTTTCTTTAAATATTAAGTGAGTTAAAACGCTTGTGGTTTTCTGATTTATTTTTTTCATTTTACAAATCAAGTATCTTTGTTTTTAAGGTTATACGTGTACTTTCTTTCTGTAACAAGATATTTTCTCATTCAAAGAACAGCTCATTACTAATCAAGCCCATTTGGACTCTCTAAAATAATTTTACAATTTCAAATTATCAGGACCACTAATCGATTAAAATTTAGCATCCATGAAAGTAACAATTTCCAAGTATCATATTAAACTTATCTTGAAAACAAAATTATGTACAATAACATTAATTTAAAACTTGATTGTTTAGCTTTTTGTAATTTTTTTTGTTTTACAAAAATTCAGTAACATATACTGTAAACACTGTCTTTAAATTTATTTCTTCTTTTTATGACGGTTAACTAAAGTTTGCATCTATATCGAACTCTATATATTAATCATTAAAGTATATAAAAATGAATCAAATTACTTTCGTATACTAAATAAAAACTAAATGTTTTGAGTCGATAACTTTTTTGCATAGCAATGTTCCTTTTTTCAATTTTGAATTTAATATCGTGCAAACGTATATTTTGTAAGAAGAGGTGGGAGGATGTATGCGGGAAGTATGGATTGTAACGTTTATTGAGATAATTTTAAAAGGAAAGGTTTTAGACCTATCTTTATAGACGTAACGATACGGTTTGAAACAATTTGTTTAGTATAGTGTATATATGCTATGAAAAAAAAACCCAATTCATAACCTAGTTTAAAGAGCAATTCATTACCCAGTTTTCCTTTATTTTCCTTTTTAACGAAGAGATATATAGGTTAATAGGTTGTCTTAAATATTTAGATCTACGCACAACATATTAACTTAAATATATCTTTAAAAAGGATATTTCAAAACAGTTTTTGTTTAAATAATTAGCTGTTACACACACACAAAAAAAACCCCAAAACAATAAAAACAAACCTTTATTATACCATTGATATATTTGTTAAACTGGCATAACAAACATCTATCGGAGATTCATCCGATTCTCTTCCTGGTTAAATATTTTTGCTAATTAATGGAAAATACCTTGTAGCAGGAATCTACAAGGAACATATTTAGTATATGTTACATCGGAGGGTGACGTTATTCATGCGATTCTTCAAACTAGTACCACAATCTCTTAATCAGTTTCTAAGTTTTTATTATGACCTTAAAAATAATATTTTTTTATAGAACATAGATTTCCGTTGCACTTTGAGTATATCAATATACAATGAAAGTATATAATTGAAGGATTCAGAAGAATTACAGTTCCCCGAGAGAAAGTATATTTCCCATGGCGAAGCTAAGGGCAATAGGGTTTCACAGTAATGACACTGTGTAAAGCATATTAAAGTACATTTATTCCATGTACATAATATGTTGATTAAATATTTACTTGTTATATTATTGCTGTTTAATATACAATTAAAGTATTACCACTAAGGGATTCAGCAAAATTCCAGTTCCCCGAGAGTAAGGCTATTTCCAGAGGCGAAGAATTTTCAGGGAATCAGCAAGATATAAATGTAATTAAATATAATTACTCTTATATAATGGAAAAAGTACCTGTACTGTATAATAGTATAATAATTGCGCCCGAGAGAAAAGGGTATTATGACCTTTTTGTCATAACAGAGAAATAACGTCACAAACATTGGACGTTATTTCATAACGTCGTCCGAAAAGTGGAAAAAAATAAAGCGTAATGTTTTTTACCTGATTATTATTAGTTCCCATATTTTCCCTTTTTGAAAAAAAAGATAGAATCTTAAATTCAATCTGAGTGTTAAGTAAAACGCCGTATGTGTAGAAATACAACGTTAAAATTTGCTTTCATTCTGAAGTTAAGCACAACAGTATCCCTTTATTTAGGCAGCGTTTATGCACGGTGTAACAAATTGAGCTTCAATATTTTTGCGTATGCCTATGGTTATCAAAGCGGTCACAGTCCCGTAGTCTTAACGTTTATTACCCTGATGTTTCCGTAATTGAAGGTTCGGTTTGAAGGTTTATTCATGTAAATTGGAAAGATTAGGTAGTCAGAAGATCCAAAAGAGTATACGTTCATTAAGTTTTGAACCAAGCTAAAATATGATAATACTAACTTAAAGTATCCTTATACGTAACTACACACTTCTTTATTTAGTCCCTTAAACAATCGAAAAACATAAAAAACATATAGAAAATATCTATATCATGGTTTTAAATTATTTCATTTTATTTTAATCATTTCTTTTTTTTTTTGGGGGGGGGGGGGCAGATTTGAAGCATGGGTTTAAACAATGTTGTTTATTTTGTGGGCTAAATTTCCGTAGACTGCTATTTTGTAGCTAAGTAAAACCCCTGGTATGGTAACTCTGATCACTCTGAACATTATCAGTGAGAACATATCAACTTTTACGCCAAGCAATGAGCTCGAGGTTGAAAAATCTTGTATCATTACTGGGTATGTTATGCTTCATTATGTCATGTACACAATAGTTATGGTTAAGAGGAAGAGGATATAACAATATATTAAATTGAAATATTTTAATTATATGAAAATGTATCGTTATCGACACCATTTCAAAATTTTCCATCAGAAATTTAATTTCCATAGCAAAACTTACTCGTTAGTTGCCATTGGATTTTGTACGTAAAAACTATTTTATTGAGTTTGACTTTGTCCAAACTGTTAAATGTATGCTTATTAAAATACAACAGTCAACACAGCTTTTATTGTAAATTGCTTTAATATCAAGCTTTCAAGATTATGTAGGGAATCACAAAATCTAAGTAACATGTAAAATATCAACTTCTGGAAATCTTTTTATTCTAAATCGCAGTCTTCCAATACACAGGATTTTTAAAAATTAAAATTCCAAGAACTATTTCATTGCAGTCATCAGCATCAATTATGATTTATTGTGATCGATTACACGAATTGATACATTCAAAATGAATATTTTATAAATAAATCACATTTCTGTTTTACGTAAAATTCAAAGAATTCTGTTACTTTAATCTCCTGCACCAATTTTGATTGATTTACACGGAATGGTACATCATGAAATGAACGTTTTATACAGAATCTCATTTGTTTTGGTTTTTTTCGTAACATTTAGAGAATGCAGATAATTCGTTCGTTGCAATTCCCTGCACCAATTTAGTTTATATAAACAGAATGGTATATTATGAAATGAATATTTTACACAGAACTCTTACTGTGTTTTTCTTAAAATTCGGAGAATTCTTTCATTGCAATTCCAAGCAGCAATTTTGATTTAACGGACTGGTACATTATATATAAATTATATAGAATGCATTAGTAAATGAATCTGAAAAACTAACAGTTAAACGTGAAATACAAAAACGCACTAAAATAACCAACGACACACACAATAAAGCAAAAGTTTGTAAAATTTATCGGGATTGATCAAAAGCACGATAAATTCTCACAGCCCGTTTATTTCTCTATCTTTTGATCATTGATAGAAATGTAATCGCGACGTTTAATAAAGTTTATTTATATTTTTAAGGTGTTAGTTGAGTGCTAGTTGTGTTGATGTTTTTATCCAATCTCCTGTATTTTTTATTTTTTGTTCAGAATATCACAGAGAAATCACTATATTGGGGCTCCACCCTGCCGATACTGGGACTTGAACTCACCACCTATTGACACAGTCTTCTAGTAGTGAGCAGCCACCGCTCTAAACACTCGGCTATCTAAGCAAGACAAAAACCTTGCTTTCGATGACGAACGGACCCTAGAGCGCTGGCCGCGCACTACACGATCGTTTGAGATATAGGTTGAGATACAGGTGGAATACAGTTAAACGACAATTTGAGAGGATCGGAACGATACACATTGCATAGATATATACATATATAATAAGCACAAACATTGCAATAACGCTCATATTGACATGTACCTGCCCATAGTGAAGGATATAGATATACATACAGCACAGGGAAATTCACCTCCGCCCCGCCACTTTGTTTCAATTCACAATGTATTTATCTCAATATCAGATTTGACAAATGGTGATCCTTAGGTAAGATGATTGTATGCTTGGTTTCTAATGGCAAACTTGCTTTGTGCAATCGACCATCAACACGAATGAGTCCATCATCAAGGATAGGGTCCAATTTCCTGCTGTTGCTACTGAGTTTCACATGATTTTCTTTCTTCAGCTCTTCGATTTCATATGTAATGAATTTTTTTGAATGAATTTCAAAATACCAACTTCAACTTCCTGCAAATCCTCCTCAGATAATAAACATGTCTCAGCTGCTTGCTTTCCTAGTTGTGTTTTGTGTTGAATTCTGAGAAACAGTCTCCTCTTCTTTATTTTTAGAACCCATGCCACACTTTTCCTTAACCTGTACCATGAGGAATGATAGTTCATGAGTCTTTTAAAACTATCAACATGATTATTACTAGATTCACTGGTATGAATAACTGCCCTAACTGTGACCTTTTTGACTTCTGGATCGTCAAAAGGTATCTTGTCATAAAGTTCCATTGGTTTTTCAGGCCAGCTATCATCCTTTGCAAACAAAACTTCAGGTGCTGTTATCCAATGTTTTCCTTGAAGAATGTCATTTATGGACATGCCCCTTGATGCAAGATCAGCAGGGTTTTATTTCGTATTGATGTATTGCCATTCATCGGGTAAGGAGCATTCATGAATCACTACATGTCTATATGTGAGGAAAGTGTGAAATCTAGGCGAGGTATTTCTTGTGTACCGAATAACTGCCATGCTGTCTGTCCAAAACACAGTTTAATATATAGGTACATTCAACTCGGACTTCAACATCTTGTCTGTGCGAACTGCTACCGAGGCCGCTGTCAATTCTAGTCGATGAATGGTCGTCTTTTTTAATGAAGCGACACGTGACTTGCCAATAACGAATGAGAAATGAACTGCACCATAAACATTCTCTTGTCTTAAAGATGATACAGTTCCATATCCACGTTCACTGGTATCTGCGAAATAATGTAGCTGTGCGGACTTTATTTCTACGAATCCAACAGGTTTATAACATCTTGACACTTTAAAGTCAAAAAAGTTTCTCTAGATCATGTAACCATTTGTTTTACTGTTATGCGAGATGGTCTGGTATTTTCTCATCCTATCCTACCTGAAGTGTTTACAATGGCATGTGATGATAACGAACAGTGTTAAAAACCAAAAGTCCAAAGGAAAAAATATAAAACACGAGCAGAGGAAACCTCTAAAAAAAATTAGAGGAAGGATCAGGGGACAGGGAGGGGTAAGCATCTTCTGCTGACCGGTCACACCCGCCGTGTGCTCATTGTCGTAATCGGGAGAACGGAAAAATCCGTAGAGAATTAGGTGATTAATCATGGTCTAACAATAAGTTAAAAAAGTCAGTCAGCATGCGACCCAGAGGAAGAGTGAATTTGCAGAAGGTCGCTGTATTGACCATAGAGCTTACGAAAAGATGACTTCAATCGAAACTGTTGGTAGTCCTGTTTTATCAACTTGTTTGTCAGTAGCTTGCCTCGCCTTAAAATTTGCTCATACGTAAAGAATGCCCTTGCGTATCGAATTAACTGAGAGACAAACACTCCATATGCAGGTGATGAAAGTATATTGATACATGAGTAAGGAAAGTTGACTATAGAAAACTTGAAGTCATCACGTTTATCATAAAGTTTTGCTGTTAGGTTACCATCAATGTCCCTTTCCAGTATAATATCCAAATGTGAAATAGATGACGCAGATTCTGTGGTATCTTTTATTTCAAGTTGACTGGGATATATCGAGTCGATGGAAGTATGGAAGTTAAAAGTTAAATTCTTCTCCATGCCATGAAGGCGCATAGGGCCGGTGATTATATCCAGTTTCCGTGGTGCTTAGCGGATTAGAGTCATTGACTCCCCCTGGTCCCTGAATGGGACACCAGTCTATCGCAGGTTAAGCCTCGACTTTGGTTTATCGTCGGGGATGGTTGTATAAAGTGTAGAAAAGTCGTAAGTTTTAATTCTATTGATTTTGGTAAAATTTTGGGATTTCAAATTTTCTAAAAGTTCCTTGGAATTCTTAAGTATCCACATCTAATTTACACCGCTTCTTGAATATACTGTTGCACAGTACTCTTAAAGTTTCTCCTTAACTGCGTTAATATTTTGGTAGGGAATAAAGAAAGAGGCTTCGTAGAACATTTACTGGAACCCGCTGTATATCTTTGTTTGTGACGATTTTAATTAAGTTTAGGTATCCACTATAGAAAAGGTAACTCAAATTGATTTTGGTTGTTGGTAATATTAAAAATATTCAAAACTGACATATGATTTTGAAGAATTTCCTCCTTGGAAAGAGACCTATGAATATTAGTTGGATTGCCACTTGTGAACTTTTTGTGCTACATCACATTATTTTATGAAAAGTGTATTATTTTATTAAAATTTGTCATTTATATTTTGCACTTTATATGTATTACCTTGCACGTTATGGAGAAAGCTTACATAGGCATTGCCTGCTTTCAAATCAATAACATGACAACGTCCTCTCATTAGGAGATCTTGCTAGTCACACAACATCAAAGATGCTTCTGTCACAGTTTTCACTGATTTCAAACAGCCACATAGAAGTTGTTTAAGAACAGTGTTAATGACTTCAGAGATGTAAA
This sequence comes from Magallana hongkongensis, assembly GCA_016163765.1. Lineage (NCBI taxonomy): Eukaryota > Metazoa > Mollusca > Bivalvia > Ostreida > Ostreidae > Magallana > Magallana hongkongensis. The sequence continues at coordinate 67,669,475 of WFKH01011926.1, forward strand.
GTAATCGTGTGCAGTTTTCCTCAAAGCATAGTTTGCACGACTTAGCAAAAAATGTACCACCATTTGATACTCAATGATACGTTTTCTAGGATTTCAATCCTCCCACCAAAGGAATCTTAAGAAACGTGCATCCTCTTGTGGTACTTTAACTTGATAAAAAATGCTGTAGATGTCTCCCATGATTACAAATTCATCTTGTCTGAATCTTAAGAGCATACTAATCAGAGTAATTGTGTGATTCGGTGTAATAATTGTTCGTTCAACAAAGTTCCCTGATATAGAGCTGCACAATCAAACACAACTCTCAACCACTTTTTCTTGGGATGGTATACTCCATTAGGGGTTAGTAACACACTCGTCCGTCGTCTTGATTAACTTTCTCGTCTTGCACTTTGACAGCATATCCTTCTTTGAGAATCTTGTTCATGAATATATTTGTATTCTTTGTAGAAATTTTCATCACGACTAAATCGTTTGTGAAGTGACAAGAGTCTTGTTATGTATACACACGTTTTATGACTTAAACGGAAGGCTTATTGCGTAATATTCGTCTTCAAAATGAATAAAGTTTGGCACACATTCTAGGAATCTTCTGTCTTCTCTTGAGGGTTCATCAATAGCCCCTTTGTTAAAGTCAGGATTGAACAGATTGCGAATCTGTTCTTCCAAGCGGGTCATGATATTTTCATCGACACGATTATAATTTGCATTATACACGATTAAAATTACACGTATGAATTATTCGCAGTCCCATTAATTTCGAGTGGTCCATTTATCATACATAACAGTATACTGGGGTGTCAGCAAAAACAATTTGTGACAAAATAGTATCCTAATGTGGACGTCTCTTCTGGGTTAGGAAGAAAAAAAGAAGAAGAAAGAAAATGTATCGGGATAATCTACTTTAAAAGATATGGGAAGTACTTCGAGTAGTTTGGATTCATTTCTTTTTTTTACTTGTTGTTGCAAGTGCTCTGGGGTACTATGCTATATTGCAAACAGGATTTTTGTAAACTTTATTTTCGCAACTTTCACAAAGATTTCTGAGCTGATAAATAGTTTTTTAAGACTTACTTGATGTTACGTGTTATGTACCTTAATGAACACAAAATCATCAATTTATGTAAGAAACAAAAGATGTATAATTTATATGATAGGATGTTTGTTTTTCCTTTGCACTTCTATAAAAAATAAAATTAAATCTAAAAATATCTTGCAAAATTCACTAAATCATTGTGGAGCATGACAGGCATGACCGTTTTACTAGCGGTCGAGCTTAAATTTTGTGAAGGTATGGTTTGGGCTTTGAATTTTAAAAAAAAGTATGATTGAAAATTTATATCAATCTTTTAATTTGCATTTGAAGAAAATTGAAATGCCTTTTGACTTTACATCGACAAAATAAATAAATTGATCGCTCGTGGGATAGTGCATGTAATGTATCGATACATTAACGTAAATATCATTTAAATATACATCTTGTTTTCAATTGAGGTCTTGTATGATAAGTCTTGAGTCAGATGTCTAGTGTACGTGTGAAACAATTCTATTGAATTTGGGATCTCAGTCTCCCTCGAAACTACCGAAAAAGAAAAAACAGAAAACCAAATAACAAGACAAGATGGCTGCCGCTCAGGGACAGGAACAGAAACGAGCACAGTGCCAAGGTACTCTTCCTATTTCTAACCCATCATGCAGTACCATGCAACATATTATTCAAGGCCGTAACGAAACGTTCCACCAAATGTAGCCAATGCAATCTATACAATCAATGCAGCAAGCATTGCAGAGCTCGACATCGTTTCAAAACCATCCAAACTCAACTTATTCGAACAATTCCCCCACCGAAAGCCCACGATATTTCACTACAAATTAAGGAAGTGAATAAAAAGCTTGAAAACTCGACTCTATTGAAACTTCCCTCTGCCGCATGCAGGGCAAAGTAAATAGTCTAAGCGATCGTGTCCAAGAAGTAGAAAAAAGTCAGCAAATTATTTCAAACTCCTACGATTAAAACACAAACAACAATGCTTTAGCCCTTGATAAGCTTGACAACCTCAAAACGTCACTCGAAGATGCAATAAAAGCTGACAATCAGTTACGCGAGGAAATTCTTGACCTCAAGTAACGATCTATGCGGGATAATTTGTTGTTTTACGGGGTGGCTGAGGCCCTAATGGGGGATAGACAACTGTGATAAAATTGTTCAAGAAATCTGCCGTTCACGTCTTAAGATTTCTCCACCCTTGGTGTTTTTATGGTTTAAACCGTGTAATTTTTTTTTAAATTTGAAGATTTATATGTAAACATTTAAAGTAAACTTAAATATTGGTATGTTGCAAATATTTTGTTCATGCTGTAGGAGCTAACACAGGTACACTATTAGGGCAATAATAGCAACGATTCCTCTCCAATCAAACATCACATTTATTTTTACTGATTTCGATATTATAAAGCAATTTTTTAAAGAACTTAATCGCAATTCTTTATTTTATGTATTTTAACATTTTAAGGCCATTTAAACTTGCCAGTATGAAAGCTATTACATTTACAGTGCATTTTGATACAATTTTTTGACCATGAATAAGTACAGTTTAGCAACATAAAATGTCTATAACATTTGAAATAATGGTTCAAACTCACTAAAAATTGGTACATTTATAATTCATTATATATCTTATTGAAATCTGCAAAGAAATGTTTACCTTGCTAGGTAAAAAATTATGAATTGTAGTCTCTGTCGAGTTTGCCTATGTACGGTTTTATCAGTTTTCCATTAAATTCAGCGATTTAAACTCAAACTACTCTCTATAAATCGCTAAACATTAGTGCCATTTCACTTTACATAGCTTAAAATGTGTTAAACACAAGTATAAATCAAGAAATATTAGCAAAACCATGCATCATAGAACACTAATATTATAACCGATAACGGTAAAATATTCCGGAATGCTCACGATGAGGTCATGCGACAATCGAAAGACCTTAACAAATTAGATGATGTTCTAATTGAAAGAGCCCACATAATCGGCAGACCCAACAGCAATCGACCCCGCCCCATCGTAGCCAAGTTCTCCAGATTTCCACAGTGCGAGGTCGTCAGAAATGTTGGCATTCAAGCTCAAAGGTTGTGATATATCTATTGGTGAACACTTCCCAAAAATCATCCAAAAGAGAAGAAAACCCCCCACTATTTCCAGCGATGAAGGAGGTAAAAGAAAGGCAGGGAAAAGCAGTCCTTATAAAGAACAAACTATTTATTGATGGGAGACCATACCACCCTCCAGCAAACAAACCTTACCACTCGGACGCACCGGTACCGGCGCAGGGAGCTGACGGCCATAGATCTCCGGACGGACTCTGGGAGAGAAGGGATACTAGAGGTGGCGGAAGGGGACGCAGGGCTCGCTAAGGATGTCAGGAGATCAACCTGAATGACCTAAAAATCATAGGATGGAATATCCACGGAGGCTTTGAAAATAAATGGAAAGAAAGAAATTTTAAAAACTTTTTGTGTACGTACGACATAATTTGTCTTTCCGAATGTTAGATCGACAAGGAATTTACAATGGACGATTCAGATTATAAAGCATATATCTTCCTTAGGTAATCCAAATCAACACAAGAAGGAAGTTCAGTTATTTTTAATAAAAGTGAATATACCCCTTACATATCTAATGTTAAATCCTTATATGATACCATAATTTGAATTAAGCTAAGCAAAGACGTTGTAACACTTCAGAAAGATTTGTTTATAGCCTTTACATATTTAACACCTTGTAACTCTGGTTTTTTTTTTTTTTTTTTTACAGATAATTATGTAGACTTATTTTTTGAATTAGAAAAACATTTATGTAAGTATATGGATTTTTGGTCATGTGTTTCTTTTTGGGGATTTTAACAGTAGAACAAACAATAAGCCTAATTATATTGAAAATGATGCTGTACATGATTCTGTTTCTGTGTTGTCAAATGACGATCAGCTGACTAAGCGGATCAACCCAGATGTAGGTCACAACGAATATGGAACACGGCTGTTGTCTCTATAGGCGTCCACAGGCGTGCGCATAGTCAACGGGCGGCACAAAGAAGGTTATTCGAATGACTACTTTTAACAACATCTAACATATTTGACACCATTAGTAAATATATCGTAGGTAATTTTACAATGTTTTCTGATCATGCTCTACTACATATCGGCTGCATTGCTTTTTGGATGCATACACTATTGTAAACAGTGAATTTTCATGATCCCGTTTCAAAATCATATGTCAGTTTTTAAACAGGATTGTAGTTATTTAGAATTGTGTAAAGAAGCACTTTTTGCAAGTGAGAACATTAGCAATATCGTAAATTTTGACTTATTACGACACAAGACGAACTTCACGAACTTTTACAAAACTGTTTTGACTCCTCTTTTGGAAACATTTTAAACTTCAATCAAAAAATCCGAAACAAACAAATACAGTATGTAGTGACCATAGACGTACAGTTTACTTATCGGTTGACGATAAGCACTGGTTCGATGAATAACCAAAATCTTTGTAGAAGGATTATCTTGTCGCGTTGCGCAAATTTAACAGTTTTACAGGCAATTCTAATCATGAGAATTCATTTAAGAAAAAAAACGTATTTACAAAAAACATGAAGCAAAAGCCAAACGTATCTACAAAAAATACTAAAGGTGATCAATTATCTTTGTCAAAACAAAATAACCAAAAACTATTTTTCGCTAAATTTAAAAAAAAAGGTCTAAAACTAATTTAAAAACTTCTTAGGAAATTGTTATTATCACTTTAAATCAATTGCTACAACGCAGGATGATGGTGACACCGAAAGTGGAAATAAAGGTTTAGTTATGAGTTGTATTTTTGAAGAGCTAGATAAAGCTATTAGTATTGAGGAAATTAAAAAGGCTATCGGTAATCTAAAGCCTGGAAAATCCCACGGCGAAGATGTAATTTTGAATGAATATTTTATTGAATTCCAAGACTATTTTTTACCTGTATTACATATTCTTTTTAATTGTATATTAAATACTGGTATTTTTCCCAGTACGTGGTCTTCATAAAATATTGTTCCAGCGTTTAAAAAAGGTGATTCTACAGACTCTAATAACTTTAGGTGCATACATCTTGTTAGTATTATGTGGAAGTTATTTACTTCAATTTTAAACCGAAGGTTATTGGAATGGTCAAAATGCAATTATGTTATAACTGAAGCACAATTTGGTTTTAAACCAAGCTATGGAACACGTGATGCTATTTTGCTTTACAGTCCATTAATAGTAACAGTTTGTGTAAAAAGAAGAGGTTATATTGTGCGTTTATCAATTTTAAAAAATCAACTCTCTTGATAGACGACTTTTATGGCTTCAAAGGTTGGCATTGAAGGACAATTACTGGCAGTTTTTAAAGCGTTGTATGGTCATGTGAAATCATGTATTGGTGTTGACGAATTTAAAGAAAAACATGTCTAAAATTGTACACATATTTTACACATGTTGATATTTTCCTGTCTAGAGTTTGAAACATTACTGTTTTTTAGCGTGTCAAAAACATTTTGCGACTAAAAATTATCTCATTTTCTGCATCCAAGTTAAGAACTGTAAACGTATATATCATCAATATCAACTCAAAATAGTAATCCAACAGATTAACTTTAGTGCATCGAATCATTAACTTTGGCCGTGTTTATTTTAAGTGTTCTGCATGTTACGTAGCTTGTACTGGCAGAAACACAAATTATGTTAAAAGCAAAAGACTTATTTGTAAGTGATATTGATATTGTTTTTCTTCACATTTTTATTTTAAAAAAACGGTTTTTTAAATTCGGAAAGCTTCTTGGTAAAACACCTACAATCATAAAGCATATTACCGGATTCATCGTTATACAAGCGATTGTGTTTACATTTTGTAAAGGTATGACTTGACAATATGACAATAATTGAAATTATTTTAAAAACATAGCTGCATTTGAAAAAAACCCCAATAGAAACTGCTTTTAAACTGTTTTTTTAAATTTGTATTGATGAAAAAATACATGTCATGACTATTCTGGGATTATACGTGTAATGAATCAATAAAGCAATTAGTATTTAAAGATACAACCTGTACAACTATTTAGTTCACACCCTTGTTAACTGAAAGTTAAATTAACTATTCACTATCTAGATGGAACTATAAATATTTCACAAGTTGTGTGAATATAGATAATTGATTAAAAAATAACACACGGATGTAGATTAACTGATACAATTGATTTCAAATCACAATGTCAATAATGCATTTTGAAGGAAGCAGATACTAATATAGATAACATTATCTAGAGCGAGCTCTTTTTAGAAATGTAAGGATTATTACAAGATTACACGTTTTTGTTTGCTATTTTGCATCGAAATTTAAAAAAATGAAAAATAATTACATGAAAACAAATTTAAAAAAAAAATTCATGGCGTGTTGGAAAATCAATCAGTATATAGGACATTTATTTAAATTGCACCCAACTTATATCGCAATAAAGTGGACACCAATTGGAAACAGAAAGGGACAAAAACCAAAAGATACCTGGAGGAGATCAGGATAGGAAGAAAGGAAGGAGAACGACTGGACATGGTGACAGGTCCAGAGATGGACAATATTGGCCAGTCAATTCACACAGCATGACGTTCACTATGTTAAAGTGACCCATTCATGCTGGTGAAATGATAACATCAACACGTTTTATATCGTAACCTTAAAATACTGTAAATTCCTTATTAAACGCGAAGAATTAATTTCCGCATAAAATCGCGAGAGTCAACCCTCGCGGATTTTAAGACCTCGCTTTTATTTTTAAGACAGTTTTGCACTATAGGAAAAATTTACAAAAAATTGGTGATCGCGATTTTATATTCTCGCGATTTGATACAAAACAGCGAACTCGCAGAATTAAGTACTCGCGTAAACTAAGGAATTTACAGTATACAAAATATGATTATCTTAACAAGTTTAACAATAAAACCACTTAATGTATTATGTTAAACTAATCATTATAAGTGCAATACCTTTCGCTAATTTAAGTATTAAAGATGCTGACTTCCGTTTTCATTGGGCATGTGTTTGCGCATTCTAGTATATAATAAAGTTAATTTATACTTCTTATGAAATTTTTTCGATGTCATTATAGAATTGAACACAATAAATAAAATACAGATAAAATATTTATATTTTTTTAAGGACATTTTTATTTTTAAACGATTTTTTCGTTGTGCGGTAGGGGAGGGTTGCCATTTTGTTTTTATGACATTATGATAAAATGAAGCTTTATAGGAGTACGTTATAAGAAATAACATTAAATAAAAAGTAAAAATTGTACGCCGTTGAAATTTTATATACAAAATGATGCTATCCGCGAGGACATTTTCCTTATTTTTTGAATGAATCCATTATACCAAGCTTCATTCGTAATGATAAAAAATATAGCAAAATTTGGTGCATTTTAGTATTTTGAGATGGCCCCTACTAGATACCAGACTGTAGAATATAGTATTTTTTACATAAAAGGTGGGAAATGATATCACTAATCATATATAACAATTTGAGAAAAAAGTTATTGTAATATTTTTTTATCGGCCTCCTTAATTTGAATTGCAGATGCATTCTGGTAAATATCCTTGCACAATGTTTTGATATTGTAAATTATATCATTCCTTTATATAACTATGAACTTATAGACCGACTATCAACAGCATCAACATTATTTGGGATACGCTAAATTAATTTTACTCAACTAGTCGTAAAATTTCAAACAAGAACGTCGATATGCTTATTTACTTGACAATCTCTTTATTATACATCATAATGATTATAATTTAACGCACCGTCTGATTGGTTTAGACAATCACATAACAGGACGAACGATACCTCTTGTTCCCTGGGTATTCCACAGTTTTGAAGCTTTGGGATTTTTCATCTCATTGGTGTGAAAACAATGAAACTAGCATTTGATGTATACAAACACAATTATATTTACATGTAAACTAATATGTTTCACAGTGCGACCGTTATGGGCAAGCGCAGCATAAATTGAATTGTAAATACACACGGATATATGATAAAAAAATAAAGCGTGGTTTACCAACGCATCAACGTGAATAAAAATTAAATATTTTACGCTCCAATATACATGTATAAACAGCTATGTTTTTCGGTGTGGTGATCTGGAGGGCGAAACCATTAAAGCAATATGAGCTGTATTTTTTAGAATATTATTTTGCTGCAAAAACCTGCTAGTATGATAAATCTGCATATAACTTAAACTTTTATGATAAATAAGATTTGAAAAAATCATTATTTTTGTCAGAGGAAAGATTTCTCTTCTAAGGAATATAATAGCAGATCAATATTTGTACAGGACGACACTAATTCAATTTTGCTCAAATTAAGGCTTCTTAACGACCTTTTCCACGAAAATATGGCTAACAGAAATTTAAAAACCATGATATTTTTTGTCATTTTAGTAGAAAATAACATTTTCGTAAAAAAAAAATCCAACATGAAAATTGCAGCTCATATTGCTTTAACAACGATCACAATTTCACTATGAGATTTATCAGAAACACTGAAGGTCGTGTGTTTAGTCTAGACATTGTGACGTCACGTTAGTAGAGCAGACATTACTCCACAGTTTCAGTAAAAGTAACAATATTCAGAACAATTTGCCAGGAAAAAAATGTAAAACAAATAGTTGCAAACCATTTTGAAGAATCATCAGAATGTTTTATTCATCTTTTAAATGCATGCCATTTTTAAAATACAATTTGCCTGTTCTCTTCAGATTTTGAAAGAAAAACTGTTCGGGTCATAAATGAAAAATGACAATAATAATCCGTCAACCATCTCAAAAATCCATAAAACGAAATACAAATTCAAAGCAGAGCAACACGGACCTCCAAAAAGATGGAGGTAAGATCAGGTGCCTAGGAGGAGTGAGCATCCTCTGCTGACTGTTCACACCCACCGTGTGTTATTTGTCGTAATCGGGAAAAGACAGAAAAGTTCGTAGATAATAGGGTGATTAATTATGGTCTAACAATCAGTATAAAAACGTCAGTCAACATGCGACCCAGTGGAGGATTGTATTTGCTGACAATCAAGTTATTGATTGTATTAGGTTAAATTACCGTAATAATAACAAAATCCTTGTTTTAAATAATCCATGTCATGTTGAACCATAAACACCAAAACAAACAAAAAAATTACAACCCCCATCCCCCCC
>WFKH01011926.1:67678832-67689522 GCA_016163765.1 Magallana hongkongensis
CACCCCCCCCCCCCCAACAAAAAAAAACAACAAAAACAACACAACACCCCCCCCCCCCCCCCCAAAAAAAAAAAATAAAACCAAAACAAACGAAGAAGAAAACCAAACTTGATTAGTTTTATTTACAAAACATCCAATGCATTAGCATGTACGTCTCTGAAGAAATATCGGAGGCCGATTCATTATTTTTTTTTTCGTAGAAAGGGTCGTGATTCAAAGTGTGTTTATAATAACGAATATATCACTTGGATTTTATACGTCTGGACCCGAACAAACACACGATATTTCTAAACACATTTACTACATATATGAGATGGTTGTTGCTTCTCTTTCACAGACAGAGTTGTAGTAATATGTAGGTGTATTGTCATTACAGACGCCTTCCACGATCTGAAATCGAAGCCGAGTTTCAATCGGCAAATCTGAAGTTACTAAAGGACAATCTCCTGGGATAACCGTGCCGTCATGGAATCTCCAATTCATATTCGGATCATTTGGGTTCCTGAAGCTTTGAATCCAAATTTCCGTAACAATGGGGGGTACATGACCTGAAATATTACATATATTTACTTTATTAAGGGAGAATGTTTCAAACATACGATTTCCTTTATTATTTTTTTCCAGTGAAAGGTTAATTTATGAAGAAACTATAGCTATATGCAAGATATAAAGTAAATTGGCCGGATAGTTTATCTGTTTACCGCGCTCAAATTTTGGTCGTATGTCAGAATCTTCCCCGACATTTTATATAGAACATAGAACTATGTAGGAAAAAGGGGGGTTTTCATTTTCAATTTCATGTGTAAAAAAAACCCACAAACATACGATTTTCTTTCAATTTTTAGTAATGGAAGTTTACGGTATCAAAAAGGTTTTGCCAAATTAAAACGACCGGATAGTTTTTTTTGCTATCCGCCCTCATAGTTTGGTCCTATAAACGTGTCTTGCCAGCCATATTACATATAGAATTATATAGAATAAAATGATGTTAAGGAATCAAATTTAATTTTATTTGCATAGATAAAAAAATACCTTTCTACTAACACAGAACATGGAAAGATCGCGCATTTTTTTTTTTTTTTGCAAATTATATTTTCATTTTTTTTTAAATTAGTGACGTTGCAATAAAAAATATATGACGTTAATTGTTGTCAATTGTTATATCTAAGTCTAATACCTGACGTCACCGTAAGACGTTAACTTCGAGGTGAATAAAGTCGATTTTAAAAATGCGGCGAAATGATTGAAATACTTCTGAATATTATTCTAAAGATTCATTTCACTGAGAATATTTCTATGATAAGTATTCTTTTAATGAAAACTTTACAACATTTTACTCTGCATTTGAGTTTTACGACAGTGATGCGCAATACCTTGCGCAGAGGGCGCAAACTATTAAACCCCCGACTGACCTTAAGCTGTCCCTGCTTTCTGATTTCAGATATGTTTCGCAATTTCCTTCATAAAACATCCAAGTAAATATTACTAGTACCCAATGATTACGAGTAATACTTATTTCGAATTTCCTCCACCTGTTTTTTTTTTTAAAATGGTATCTTAAGCTTTTTTCATTTTGATTCAGTCTTGTATGGTGTAAGTATTCGAAATGTTCGTGGTCAATATGATCAAATATCGAAAAATGGTATTTCGATATTTTATGTGTATTATTTCAATTATTTTGGTGCGTGTCAACCAGTACTATGAACCTTTTAACGAAAGAGTACAATGATTAATCAATACACATAACCACTGAAATCTTATCTTTTCTTTTGCATCGAAATAAAATGTAATGCTTAAAAAAAAGAAGAAAAAAAAAACCTAGACCGAATTTCACTGTTTCAGTATGAATCTACCTCTTCAACCAGTAAACAAAACATAAATATCACTGTCGGTTTATTTTTATAATATTTTCATTCTGTGTACTAAACAATTACTAGAAATATCGAACCTTGCAAAATAGTTTTCATTTGAAACTCAAAATCTGATCTAACCCAATCCTTATATCCTCTATGCTACCAAACTAGCTATACATTGCTGGAAAACATGATTCTGTTAAAAAATTGAAATTGTAATTGTCATTGGCGAATAATATACTATAACTTACTGGCAATGAATTGCAGAAATATGGTATACTTCTCAGCAGAGTCAATTCGGATTAAATCTCCTCCATCCGCCTGACAACCTAGAGCTGCGCCTCCGTAATATTTTGTCATCAACTCCAACCTCAGACAAGTTATGACTGTTGAGTAATTGATAATTATGTATCCAATGGGGCAATATGAATATACAATCTGAGCTCCATCTGAAGAAGAAACCATTGTTTCATTCTTAAGTCCTTTAGAATCATACATAAAGTGTTTGAAGTGTGACAAATACAAAAGACAGCGCTAATATTGTAAACAAAAAATAAATTGTAAGACGATTGCTGTGCAAGGCACCAAATTCGTGTGAATGTTAGAAAAATTAAATACTTTTAAGATTTCCTGTAAAATAAAAAAAAAATAAGAAAAAAAAAAAAAAAACAACAAACAAAAAAAAAGCCAAAATAAAACCCAACTACAACAATGACACTGGCGGCCACAACTTATACAAAAGCAACGACCACAAAAGTTATAGCAAAGCCGTTATTAATACAATGACATTTACACCAACTCAAATATAAATATACAACATCATCTAATACACTCTGTTTTTGTTTCAAACACATTTTATTTGATATTTCGATAATCATAAATAAATTTGGATCCAAGCTATATTTATCCACTGGAATGAAAAAAAATCCAGTTTTTATGTATTTAAACGCCACCTCTAACGCTGCAAGTTAAAATACATATCCAAAAATGTGCTGTGCAAACGACATGAAAAGTACCCGAATGATAATGCTGAAAACTCGTGCGATGTTATCCGAGTGACTTCCAATTGGAGAAAAGATGATAACATTTCCCTTTATCAATCCCGTAAGAAATGTATTTTCCTCCGTTTCTGCACACGTGAACGAGGAAATCTTGGAATTTTTGTCATATATTGATTTCAAATGTTTTTCACTGTAAACAAAAAGTGCTTGAAACGTTAACTTGGGACAAACTATATATATATTATTAACATCAACTTTACAGTAACTGGTACCGATACAAAAGAGGAAGCTACTATTGAACCATTTAATTTCGTTGGGGCCAATTTTCGTAGCTTGTTTGTGTGGGTTTTTTTTTTTTTTGCTTATTCGTGGGGATGTAATTTCGCTAATGCATCTGTTTTCGGTTTCAGTAGGAAAACTTAATCTTTTAAGGTTTCGTCGAGGATGTAAATTCGTGGGTGAGGGCTACCTGCGAATAACACGGAAATTGCCTCAACGAATTCTAATAATTCCACAGTATAATTAATAGCTATAAGACAAAAATTCCATTCTTCTAGAAATTGGTAGAACAGATGCGCGAAAACTCCAAAACAGTTTGGGGCAGTTTTTACGATCGTTCCACTTTATTTTATTTTCCTTGCACTATTCTAGATGTTAACAGTTATGCCGAGGTAGATAATTCTGCGTTTGTATATAAAAGTATTAATAGATATTTTAATTTCTTTTCCCCCAGAAATAGTTAATTTTTCTCTTTTCCCAAGAGTTGAATATTTTGATATTTTATTTATTTTTAATTGTGACTTGTCAGTTTTATTTTCTAGACATGTTTTTTGCTATGTTTGTTATATTTTTCCAGTGTGTTAAATGATACATTTGTCACTTTCATGAATTTAGTGGTATAACACGAATTATCTATAAGGTACCTTGTATAACATCATTTAATTCAACTTAACACCATAATCAACAACGAATTTAAAAACAAAAAACACATCAATAATAACATTAAAATGAATCTATACATTCATGAAAAAAATACAAATGATAGGTGGTGCTTAAACATTCAGCAACATTTCCATCGAGACTTTTGAAAAAAGGGAAATAATAAAAGCTGTACCCTGATTATACGTGATCCAATCAGTGTCGGAAAAATGTGTCCCTGTTAAAATACGTCTACAACAAACACATCTGGTGGAGACAATATGGCGGCTGGAGACATCATTATCCTGACTGTTCTTGAGACAACTCGCCGAGCAGAAAACGGAGCTTTGGGTTTGGTTAGAGACCTCAATACATGAAGATGTTGGCAGAAAATTACTTTTAACGAATCGCTGTTGTAACGCAGAGCCTGCTACTGTGCATTTTACTGAAGCGCTGAAATACACACATATTAAGAAGAAATGAATTTGTTCTCTCATGCTCAAACTGTTTACCTGTTGCGACACAGAGGTTTATGTGCAAATGATATTCCTTAAAACTAGTTTATATACAACTTTATTGTATTGATTTGTAGATCAATACTAGTGGTTAAAATGGTAAGAGTTCTAATAGCAAATCATGTTTGTTTTTTTGTAACTGGTTATAACATGGATTATCATTAACAATCATTAATGATATGTTTCTCTAGTTGTAGTTAAAACGCTTGTTGTCTGATTTATTTATTTGACAAATTAAATATATGCGTTCTAAAAAGAACATTCGTGTTCTTTATTTCTCTAATAAGATACCTATTGATGAAAATAATTAGTTTATTATTACTCAGGTCACTATACATGTATATAGTAAACCTACAATTTCAAATTAATAGGACTTTCAAATTCGAAACTATGTACTTTATATGCAAGTATTATTATTTTACGTTACAAATTGAAAAAATATATTTTTAAAATACCTCTTCTCCAATTGCATATATATATTTAGCTTTTTAAAGGGATTCTACTGAAATAAAGTTTAAAAAACCTCAAAACACCAAAGTTCGTCTTGTAACTGGATGTAATTTCCTACAATAATTGTAAGGAGAGCTTGATGGTCTTGGACACTTTAAGACTGTATTAACCTGTTTAAGAACAAGATCTCTATATAAAAATATAGGAAAACATTTGTATATTTTCTCTAGTAAATAATCGTTAATAGCAAAACAAACCATTTCATAAAATATTAGATAAATCTGATGGTTATATTGTTGACCATCTAGCCCGCTTAACTAAAGATTGCATCTGTTTTTAACACGTCATTTCATCATTTTTAGACAATAATGTATCATTATGTTACAGATAGACCTTGAAAAATGGTAAAGGCATTTTTTTCTTTAATTTAACAAGAGTAGTTTTTTAGTAATAATTTTCATTTATCATAAAATGTTATCTTTTGTGTCTAATAAAAAAACCTAATAAAAGGTTTCCTTCGAGACCAATTTTTATTTTATATGTTTAGAATTTTATATGGCCCATTTCTATAAGTAGTAAAAAGTTTATTTTCAATGTAAAAAAAAGTTAACATCAGTATTTATAAAAAAAAAATCAAACGAAAAGTCTTCAAAAAGTACTATTTGTTTTATTCTTAAAAATATAAGATACATTGGTTATTTGTTTTGTCTTTACTGTATCATCATTTTCTTAATATGTTAAATATATTTTGAAAAATTCTTTTTGGAATAAGAGAAATAACCTTGTAAAGATGGACGAAGGAGTAAGATTTTGGCTCAAATACATGAACACTATTTGGTGGGGTTTATTTTTTTGTTGTTCCACATTTCAGTTAAAACATCTTTTCCGGGAGACATAGAATTTATAACTTTGCTAGAGGGCATGCTGGTCAACATAACTATGACTTCAGTTTTCCTTTCAGACATGCATCATAGAGAAGATGAAAGAAAAATGCCGAATGTTGTCATATGTTGCTATTCTATTTATGTTATGATATGCAAAAACAATCCTATTCATTTACAATATGCTTTGCTCAAAAGCATTTCCTCAGCTTTTTTGTCTTTTCAACGATGGTTTTGAAATGCAGATGGTCTACCATGTCATTTTTCTTCCCGTTTTTTTTTTTTATCAAAGTCACTTTCTGACACAGGTATATAAAATATTCATCCATTTTATCGAACAATTAATTGAAAGTTTGGGGTTAAAGTCTTCAAAAAGAAAACATACATTTATATTAGTTCGTCAATTAAATGATCTGGTAACATATTTGTGTTGTGTTTTATTAACACGTACTTTCCTTTTTACAACTATGTTTGAAAAAAAAACTGTTGGTAGATCTGTTTGGGAACTCGTGCGATAATTTTAAACGGGGTCACGTGACGCCGTCTTTTAATTTACTGTCAGCCGAAGTCTCAAGCCGCAAAGACACGCGTAGAACACATGAATTGAGTCTACGCTTAATAATATAGTGCAGGAAGTTTTTATTCATTTCAGTTAATATATATTATATAATCAAAGGCCGGAACGGCCACAAAGGCGTCGCGCTGACATTTTCTTTTATATAGAATGATATCAATTATTTGAATTTCTGTACTATAATAGTCGTATATCAAATAATATAAGAATAAAAA
This sequence comes from Magallana hongkongensis, assembly GCA_016163765.1. NCBI lineage: Eukaryota > Metazoa > Mollusca > Bivalvia > Ostreida > Ostreidae > Magallana > Magallana hongkongensis. The sequence continues at coordinate 67,685,240 of WFKH01011926.1, forward strand.
AGTAAATAAATTATGTTTTGTGTTGCTTTAAAACAAAAATTAGTTTCCTTATAAAATAGGTAGTGATGCGTTTATAATTCAATAACTCATCATGGTTACAAAAATCGAAGACACTTCAAAGTTCAAAAATAAATTATTTTCTTTCTGCTTTAAACAGTCTTTGAACAATTTTCACAGGTTCATAACTTGAATACATCAACAGTGTGTCCCTAATTATAATAATAAAACATACTTTTATTTATTTCAATTCCCGTTTCAAACAAGATTACCTATGGTATATGGCTGTTTACAAACAAATCCACAACACGTGTTATCTAAAATGCTCGACCAAACCAACTGCATTATCGTGTTTATTAATTGCAACAAAATCACTAGATACGTTTATCGCTTACATTTATTTTGGAGACCGTGCCCGATAACAAAATAAATTTACACATCAAATTTTATTTCTATCGGGCACGGTCTCCAATTAAAATGTGAGCGATAAACTTAAATAATATTTAGTGAATTTTGACACCTTATTGTATTCATCCGCCATTTCTTATTTAAGCAAATTTATACTTATGCAATGAGTTGTCGATAACCAGGGAGGCAAAGTTGGGTTTTCTGTACACAATTTAGTTGAATAAATGGAATAAAAATCTTATAATATGTTTAATACTTTAAGGAACTTATTACTTATGCGCATTTAAAAGGCGGTGCAGGGTGTGAATTTTTGGACGATTGCCAATCCAGACGATCGCTAGAAGGCTGCCGAGCATTAGCTCGACGCCTTAAAAAACACGCATTGAATTTTTTTAAGTACTCTATGTATAATCCAAATAATATAAAGAAAATAAACAAATAATTTTATTGATAAAAATATTCTTACTCGGATTCAATAGATGTAGAGATTTGTGGAATTAGTTACGTAACTGAGTGCACAACGCCATTGACGCAGTAAGTGGACGAGTTCATTAATTAATAGAAGGCGTTGAAGGGTGAGTCGAAAGTTAATTTCAAAAAACACAATGTGCTCTTTTTGAACATTTGTGAATTTTATTTTAACAATATATCATCTGAATACTACCGAACTTCATGCGCGAGCCGAAGTTAAAATATACATAACAGTCTTTCAAATTAAATACTTGGTTCTTCATTGGCTTCCAGTTTACGTGCGGTATGACTGCTGTTCATCTCTAAAGGAGTTTTGTAAATAGAAAATAATAACAAGTCTGAATTTGCCTTCTCGTTCATTTACTCTTTAGTTAACTAAACTGAATTTAAATTTTGAAGAATGAATTTTTAGCAAAACATTTTAGGTGATCAATACATCAAGCAATATATACAATCTTATTGATTGAAGAACCAAGTTAAATTTTAATGTTTTTGTAGTCCGGCTTAGTTGGAATATATATGTATTTTTTACATGTTATGAGACCTAAGTTTAAACTTTACCCCCTTTAATTTATAACGTACAAAACCAGTAACATTCATGATTAAAAATTTTTCTTCATCAATATCTTAATGTATATTATCAGAAACGTAGCTGATTTTTCTCCAATCGGTAAATATCTCACACCAATATTAGACCTATGAACAATGCATGGTTGTTATGTTTTTATTTTTTTTTTTTCCTTGTGGTAGTACATATAAACAGAAACAGTACTTATCTTAATTTTAAGAAAATAAGAATTCGTAGTTTATATCGTAGTTTTAAAATTTGATTTACAAATCTTTTTTGAAGCCTTTCGAAAAAAATCTAATTAAATCGCTTTCGAATTTAAGCTCATTTTTTTTTAAAGACACGCATGAAAATTTGCGCTTAATAAAATAGAGTTTATTGAAAAGATACAGATCCCTGAAATGACAATTTCCCACATTTTGGTTTAAAAAGCGCTTTGCAAATTTGCAAATATCAGAATATTTTAAATCAAATTCTGAATTAATGGTTAAAAAAACCAATTTAAAACCATTATACAATAAACGTGCTTTATCAATTTTAAGTAAAACGTACTACCGCCGTGTAAATGTTTCTTCTAGACAAGACACCTTTTCTCCTTTATTAGCACTAAGTGCCTTATATGGACATTCTACTTATTTTTTTTCTAACCAATCCTTAAATTGACTTGTCTCTGTACATATATTATCAGATAATGTCTTTATCATTATGTTGCTTTATTTTAACGACAAATAAAACAGCCAATCAGGAAAGGTATTCCCTAAGTATGAAGTGATTTTTCACCTCCGGTTTCCATCGATTCGAAAAGCAGTAGACGTAGTTCGGAGTATGATTTTCAATAAAAGGAACAGTACATTTTAATGCATGTATATGATGCACGTGTTTACTAAAAAAAGTAGAAAGTGACAAACGGATTTATTTGTTTCCTAAGTATTTTACATGAAACGCTGCCAGAAAATCGTGGCACTTTAGCTGGTCTAAAAAAATCAAAATGGCGACCACGACAAACCTTGTTATTATTATAGTACTTAAATTAATCTTACAGTTAAAATGAAATGTTTCTAACGTCAGGTACATGGGTTTGTTATCTGTATACAAATGTTAACTTTGTTCGGTAATTCAACAGTTGGAGAGTTTCGGAGTTTTTATAAACCTTGTTAAACAGATACTGACTTTTGGATTTTCCTTTGGAATACCAAATTGAATAAATCTAATAATTTCAATTATCTACCTAGATTAATTGTTTTGATTTTCTCGCTTAGTTGTAGTTTGTTTTGTTTTTCCTTTGGGGTTTTATTTTACATTAAGTACCGTTGCGTCAATTTTCTAAAATTATGAAGGACAGTCCCGGCAGGGATATAGTAAAGATTTTAGACAAATTATCAGGCAAAAAGCCGAATTTTAACACAGATTGAAACACCTAATTCAAACTCAAAACCTTTAAAGCATATTCGAGAAAAAACGTGGACAATTTCAAGACCCTTTCTTTCAGTACTCTTAGTACTTTGATTTTTTCTAAAGTTGGATCTTGGGAGTGTATGTAAGTAATATGAATGGCAGAAACAATGCGTTTATAAAGATAGAAAATATATTGTTTTAAATATTTAGAACTTAGCTCACACGTAATATTTAAGCAAACAGTTAAAACCACTATAAAATTAAGGAGCATTTAACTTGACCATCGGTTTATTTGTTGAATTGGCATTACGAACATGCGATATACCTATTCTATTCTCATCCTAAAATTCATTGGAGCTTTTTAAAGACAACAATTAGTAGATGCGGTCTAAACCAAATATATCCGGCGTATAGATGACCACTGTCACAGCCGAAGGTGACAATATTAATGTATCCACGCGATTCTTCAAACAAGTAACATAATCTGTAAATCATTTAATTTTTATTAGTTTGATGAGATATTGGCGCTTCTGATTGGTCGAAAAATTTCTTTGATACCTGCATCAATAAAATTTTTGCCGGATCTACTTTTCTCAACTGTTCTGATTTAACACTATTTATAGAACGGGAATTTCCAAAATAAACACTGTCAACAAAATGTAAAGTTGTGTCTGTTTAATTGTCAGCAAACAAAATACAACTTTATAAATATAAAAAATTAAAAGTTTAGCCTTGAAAAATAAACAATACACAAAATTTGTTTCACTAAATAGAAAATTAAGCGTCTTCTCACGATTTCGTCTGCTTGCGATCAACGATCAGAATTTACGGCGAGGCTGGCTGTTCCAATTCCAGGAATAATTATAGCGGACATACAGGCCTATACGGTAACACTGCTGTTCAAATTTGGTAACGATGAGTTTTAAATTAACACACGTACATGATCGGTCATCAGAATAAAGCATCGTAAAGCAAAGCTATGGGTAGTGCATCAACTCCTTCGGCGTATTCCAAGCGGCAGATATATCATTTATAAGATTAGTACCTCACAGGCTATCTAGTTACCACAACATTTACAAAAGTCGCTCATACATACTATTATTTGTCGACATATCAACTATTTCGTCCAGGATCGTGTCTCCTTGCATCCAGTTGCATATTCCAGCGATCTAACTCACTAAAAAAACAGTTTTAACGAATCTTGCTGCATAGTGAATAGCATCACAAGCCATCGCATGTAATTTCCGTTTGTTGTCAATTCAGCCGGTTCAGATTTCAACTTTCTATTTGTGTTTAATCCATTAAATGCAGCTCAATAGCCCTGCATCAGCTGAAGGCGCATCCATTTTGAATATTGTTGCTGTTACTGTTTTGTATTCATACGCGCGGCTTCATTTACATTTTTTACATTTTTGATCAATGACAATTCACATTCTATGATTTG
>WFKH01011926.1:67689622-67705178 GCA_016163765.1 Magallana hongkongensis
GTTATAGAAGATAAAGAGAATATTGTTACACCACAACAGAGAAGAAGACCTTTCTTTGAAATGCGTTATTGATACAAATGCCTGTATCGATACACTTTGTCTACATTTAAAGCAGACTGTGTTTCATCTGAAAGCAATTATCTGGTATTGATTGTAAAAACGAATAAGAATAATTGTTTGTGATAATTTATACATGAAAATTGATTTGTTTTGCATTTTCTTGAGCTTTGTATACAACATTAGCTTAATTCTTGGATCGATGGTATTCTAGGGACTGAGCAATATACTTTAGGACATTTCAAAGCGATTCCATTTCGTTTTTGTGTGTAGAAAAATCAATATTTGTTTTAATGCAAGTTCAATGGAATAATTCCAAAGTCCTACCGAGTCCATTCGGTAATTGAAGTAATTGTGACCCATTTCGGTCTGTCTCGCTTGTTGTTGCGAATGTTCTAGGGTTCTTTCTAAATCGCTAACAAAGAGTGTATTTCCGCAATTGTGTCGAAGGTCCCTGGATTGAGAAGTAGTTTTTTTTAATAAAGAAGTGTTCGATGTCACGTGACTTGTATTTTGAATACAAAATAAAAAAAAATATATTTGTACGAGGTTTGTTCGGAAATTATTAAAAATATTTCCCATTCTAAGTGACAAATTTTGGTAAAAATTTGCATAAACATTGAAAAAAATCTATCAAATATTTAAACAAAGTAATATTAAAAGAATATAAAATAATTAACGACGGTACATAAACAAGTCGGTTGTCGGAGAACCCGGCACAGGCATCAACTCGGACATTAAAAAAACCTTAAAGACCTACTTATTAAGTAACCGTAGAATTACAGTACATGATAAAAGAAATCAATTTGAAATTAAATATGTATATTTTGCTATTTTTCGTCAGGTTTCACTAATATTGGAGTTGAAATACGGATATTGTTCAAATACTGTAAACGTATTACATTTGCTGTGTATTCTATTTAGCTCTTTTAGCGGAATGCGGCTTCCGCTAAATCAAGTACAATGTCATGCATATTTGTTGAAGAATAGTCACATTCAAGTATACGCTAATTCAAATCTGCGCCAACTTGTTCAAAAACTAATTTCCGCCAAATATCGTACACGCCAAATATAATACGTTAACAGTATATTAACAAAGTGATATAAATCTGACAACGGCTTTACGTTTATTTTTGAAGTCAAGACGGCGCAGCGAATATACATCAAACTAGTGGAAATCTTAGAAGAAGACCTTTAAAGCCCACGCAATTGCTTAAACAAAAACTATACGATCACAAGGCATAGAGAATTTCAGCTCATCATAATTTTTTCACTGATTGTTTAACTAGAATTAAGACAAAATGACTAAAAATCAAGTCTTTTTTAACATACTAACTGTTGTAAACAGTTCTGAAATATGTACAAAATGACTGCAGGAGACCACATTTACAGCAATTTGACTTTAGGGTAAAAATTGTTTGATGTTTTTCTGAAAAAAAAAATAAAAAATGAGAGAAAATGTAAATGATGACATCTTTAAATGAAAACAAAGATAGGAAATAAAGAATAATTTTTATTCCTGTTCGTTTGTTAGGTGTTTAATACACAGGAGCAATGAGAAGCGTTAAAATTACTTTACGAAAAGTTTGCCAGTGCGCCAGGGCACTGGACAAAGGCACTTCGTTCCGCTTACCAGAAATAATCTGTCCATGATATGGACAAAAATCTTTTCACATTGATAAACTCTATTCTGATTTGCGTTTTGGTGAAATTTCAAGGGTTTATCATTTTTTCATAAAAGAATAAAAGAAAATATCTTATTAAATTTTGACCAACACTCGTAGAAATCGGAAGATAACTCAGTATATAATACACAGACTGTGAATTAGGATATTTTCAATGTAAAAAATGTCTTACAAAAACACTAATCTATGATAAAGCATATTTTTGGAATGACTGTTTTCCCGATGAGAGCAAAGAGCACACGGCGGATGTGACCGGTCAGCAGTGCATGCTCGCTCCTCCTAGGCACCTGATCCTACCTCTATCTTTTCAGAGGTCCGTGTAGATCTGCTTTGAATTTGTATTTCGTTTTATGGATTTTTGGGATGGTTGACAGTTTGTTATTGTCAATTTTCATTCCTAGCGATCGTATTTACTATTTTTTGTATGGTTTTGGTTTACATTCAAATAATATGAACATTATTGAGAAATTATATCAGTCATTTGAAGAAAATTTGAACGACTTCTGACTTTTTATACCGAAAAAAAGATCTATCCTGGGATATTGCATGAGATGAATCAATACATTAACGTGAAGATGATTAAAGATGCATCCTGTAATACTGTTTATTTCATTTTTTTATTTGTTGTATAGTTTGATTGAAATACGAAAAACACCCCCCCCCCCCGAAAAACCACAATATCCATGGCACTAAGAAAACGTATGTTTTATAGAAATAAAATAAATGATGCAGGCCACAGCGTTTCGTGTTTATTTATACTCCTTACAAACAATGTAATGAATCACATGTCTTAAAGTAATGTATATTACTTTTTTTATTTCAAGTGCTACGACTAGAAAAAAAAAAAACTTGCACTGGTAATTACGATGGGCTTGTTTGCTACAATTATGCATGCTCAGAATAATAGGAAGTAACTCTGGAAAATATAGTGCTCTAACAAGTTTGTATGTTTATCATTTTACGTTTCTTTTAGCGTTAATCCACCCCTTGCCATTTAATGTAAAAATGATACATCATAAGTTCTGTTTTTGCATTAGAACGGAATGTCGCACTGTTTATTTATGATTTAAACGAAAAAAAATAGACAAATCAGCTTGGAAAAGAATATTTGCTGGTATATTGAATAAAAAAATGTAAATGTAAAATGTAAACAGAAACAGGTCAAAAACAGGGCATGAGTCTTGTTTACATGGCAAAGAATTGCGAGCCCTGTGTCTTGACTATAACTCAATGAGTGACTCTCATATATTTCATTTGATTATTAGAAAAGCATTGCTAAAACTTTGTAAGTAATAAAAACAGAAAAATAGAATTTGACCAAAATCGTGACCACGCCTCTTAATATAGCAACCCGACAAATCCTTCAGTAACTCGAGTAGGTGTAAATAATTTTGGCCTTGAATAAGAGTTAAATTAACCATACTTTATCTGAATGGAACTTCTACATGATAGCCGATTTGAATTTTGTGAATTAAGAAAAGATGAACCCATCAATGCTTTATCTTCCGATAGCATTCAAATACTTGTACATCTAAATAGATTGTTTATGTACTTACATGTATTTATGTCCCAAAGTACTATGACATGGTGTATATATCAGTTCCTCTTATATTAAGAAGTTGTTGTTCACAATCTACATGTTTACTGTTGCGATAATTGAGGATAAGACAACATTTGGAATGTCTTAGAGTTAAGATAGTTTTTAAGAGGTGTCGTAAGTTGGGACGGCTTTGAGAAACTATCTTATGACTAAGATGTGTCCTAAGATAAATCTGAGACATATCTTAGTCTTAAGATAGCTTCATCAACATGCCCCCTGACATCTAAAACTCTGCGTATAAGTCAAACCAATAGTTACATTCCGATTGTGATACTCGGACAACGTTATTCTGAATTGAATATGGATTCTTGTAAATGTTAATCCATTCGTAATTGAATGCATATATCTTTTATTAAAACTGTATACATTTATTAAAAAAAAACAACAACAATAATGTCATACTAATCAGTGATTGTGTTTCTTTAACCATTTTGTTGAATAGGTAACAACAAAATACATTTAATCGTAGTAATTCAAATATTTTTACGTTATACTAAGTTAGACGTTAGACCAAAGTACCGTACATGTACATAAAAGCATTTTGATGACTTATTATATGATTTTATTTTTTAAAATCATTTTTCGTAACATTTCTTTGTGAACTGTTCATTTTTATTCTCTCCATTTGCGTTGCCACATCATACCTGATAATTCATTGATATTACAGTGAAATGGTTTACGATTAACTTTGATTATAAAGCGGATGAAAAAATGGATACCAAGTTTTAAAATGAATATTGAAATTTATCACATGTTTATATCATTATACGGTGGATATCACTCATAAGATAAATATTGATATTCCACTGTGTGTTCTTACGCCACGTGACGTCATAATTAAACATTACTTAGCTTTAGGCAGATTATTGACGTAGAATGAAAAAGTAACAAAATAATTCAGCTGAAAAGCGTACAGTTATAAATTTGCAGCATTTAATGCTGTTTCAATATTTTTATCAATTGATAAAAATATACCAGAAAATGAAATGTTTGTTATTCTTTAAGGAACATGCGTAAGGTTGTTTACGTCTTGTAGTGAATGTGATGTGCGGCTCACATTTATAATGTTTACAGAAAAGTTGAGGTTAAACAAAAAATTGACGTTTAACTTGTGGTAAAACATGTGATAAAAAGAATCTCTCATGATTTGCGTTGGTATATGATTTTTATCCAACGAGTTGGATAAAAATCATATACCAACGCAAATCATGAGAGATCCTATATTTCACACGTTTATCTCAATATACTCATGGGATAAATGCTTGATATTACACTGTGTGTTTTTACGCCACGTGACGTCATAATTAAACATGACGTAGGTTAAGGCAGTTGATTGACGTAGAATGTAAAAGTAAAAAAAAATTCAGTTGAAATGTGTTGAGTTGAAAATGTGAAGCATTAAATGCTGTTTTATTTATTTGTCATGAATTCATTGAAATTTGTTCGAAAATAAAATGTTTGTTTGTTAAACTTCAAGGAACTTTTTTTCCATGCGTAAAATTGTTGATGTCTTGTAGTTACTGTGTTGTGCGGCTAACAATTATACTTTTTACAGAGAAAATTGAGACCAACATATGTGGTAAAACATGTGATAAAAAGAATCTCATGATTTGCGATGGTATATGATTTTAATCCAACTCGTTGGATAATCCAACTCGTTGTGTGTTTTCTATCCCCTCGCCAAGGTTCGGGGATAGAAAACAACTCGTTGGATCAAAATCATATACCATCGCAAACTATAGTCTGTCCCGAGTTATTGCTTCCATCACTTTTTGATGATTTTTAATAAAAATAAACATACCTGTGAAAGAAATACAGTTGAAATCGATAAAAGGGAAAATATCCAAGATATCTTCATTAACAAATTATCATTTTTCACTCATAAAAGTTCACAGGAACGAAAACAAATTTCTTACGGAGATTTATAATAGGAAATGTTTACATCTTTTCTCCATTCGGAAGTAATCGGGACACCTCGCACAATTTTTTAACGTCATCATCCGGGCTTATTAATGGCTGATGCAATGCAAAATCCCCGTAGACTGTCTATTTTGGGATGTGTATTGAAACCAGAAGCGGTAGAGGGGGCGTTTCAAAACAGATAATCTGGACATTTTTCATATTAGTGGATGAACGTAGTTTGATCACAAAGGTATTTATGATTATTGAAATATCAAGCGAAAAGTGGTGGAAGCAAAAACTCGGGACAGAGTATAATAGAGATCCTGTATATTTAAGTTTATTGTTACGCATTTTTAAAAAAAAAAAAAAGAGCGACTACTATAGGTCGTATATTTTACTATTTTACTATTCTAAGTGCGCCATAATTACATGATACACGTTCTAAAATAACTATTTGATTTAAGAAATCAACATCAGTTTAAAAAACTTGAAGTATGTTTACAATAATCAAAGCGACAAGCAATAAGCGCGTGCTATGATCATTGTGACGTCAATAAAAAGTTCTTAACAGAATTGAACGTTTTCGTTATTCTATAAGGTTTCTAAGAAAATGAACTACACGTGTACATGTAATACATTGACAGGTAGGTATTATTTTAGGTAAATATTTTACGTTTGTTTCTCGGAAAGGGTTGTGATTCCAATTTTATTAAAATTATGTATATATCACAAGAATTTAATAACTAAATGCTTAGTTTGAACCAGAATAGACACACAGCAATTCTAAACGCATTTACTAGCATTGGTTGTCTGTCACTTCAATCAATATCAAATTTCACAAACAGAGTTATAGAAAAATGTTGGTTTCTGATCATAACAACGGTTCTGCCCGATCGTGAATCGAATTCGAATTTGACCTGGATAATTTATTGTTTCCAACTGACAGTGTTCTTGCATAATTGTGCCATCGTGGAATCTCCATATTTCATTCGAGTCCCGGAAGCTTTGAATCCAGATTTCGGTAACATCCGTTGGAGCATGGTCTAAAATATGACATTTTAAACTATATTACGCTGTCTCTAATTTTTAATTTATATCTGTACGTGTTTTGGAATTTGTGTAAAATTAAACAAACCCTTAAATATGAAAAGATATAGGGAAAACAGTTCACATGTTCAACATTAAAAATTGAAAAAAGTCAGTAAAACAAGAGCAAAAATAGATGACATATTTTATATGCCCTTAAGTTTGAGCTGTAGTTTGCCTAATTTTATAGCATTTGTTTACAAAGCAATATCACCATAGACGTTATATTTTTCACTGAACTATTCAGCTGACAAAACTGAATTGATTTGAACTCTTTAGACACACATGCATTCATAATTATCAAAATATAAAGAGCATCAAGAAAAAAAGCCCGAACCTTTTCAATCCGGATAAAATAAGTTTATTTCTGACAAGAAAACTAAAGCAGATATAATAATAATGATATTTATGCATGAAGGAGGATTTAAAAAGAACAGTACCTACAAGGACACATTCATTACGTGCTAAAACCAAATACAATCCTGAAATTGATAAAAGAGGTTAGATTTTCACCCGGTGTGTACATTGAAAATTTAAAAAAATCGTAAACATAAATTAATTAAGATCTTGCCCACTGAAAATCAGTGCTAACAATATTAAGAAGTAAAAAATGTAAACCAATTGGGTAAAGTGATTATAAGAAGCATTTTAATTAAAAGTCAACTAAAAAAAAAGGAAACAATTCATAAAAATTACATAGTAAGCAGTGCAATATAAAATTGATCGACAACCAGTTGCATATTGAATCAGTTGTGTTCAAAGAAAATATATCATGAATATATTAGAATTCTAATTTATCTGTTATTACCACCAATCATATGAATGTCCTAAAATGTTTATGTTTGAAATATAAATAATTTATAAATTGTTATTGTTTTTATCCACATGACTTATAATTCATTAACGATGAACTGCTACCAACAGAAAACGTAATTAATCTCGAAATTAAAAAAAAATATATGATAAAATCGGCAATTAACGATACTAGAATATAGTATTATGCTGTAGAAAAATATTTCTAAATAGAAACTGTTGTTATGAACCTGATTTTATGATAACTTACTATCAATAAATTGCTGAAAGATGGCATACTTCTCCGCAGAATCAATTCGGATTAAATCCCCACCCTCCGATTGACAGCTCATGGCTGCGTCGTTGTATTGTTTCGTCATCAACTCCAACCTAAGACAAGTCCTGACTGTCGAAGAATTGACATCAATGTATCCTATGGGGCAATACACAATATTAGTTCCACCTGAAAAAAAAACAAAACTTTTGAATTACTCGATTAAATAAAGTAACTCATTTGATGGGTATGGAAAACGTTTTCATTAAATTGCATTCTAAAAATATAATATGCGAATTTCGCAAAACTCTGATAACAAGATATCTTATATTAGACGATTCTTTTAAACAGTGTTTTTCGCTGCCCTGCAACTCTACATTGCAAAGTCCAGACATTTACAAAAAATAGAATGTTTCAAAGAACCAGATAACCACGTTACATTTAGCAACTGTAAATTCCTTATTTTACGCGAGTACTTAATTCTGCGATTCAACCGTTTTTTATTACGAAACATAAAATCGCGCATGCCGAAATTTTATCCCTGTTTCACGCAAGTTATATGTCTGAAAAATAAAAGCGAGATTTTTAAATTCGCGATATGTGATACTCGCGATTTTACTGATATTTTTTCTTCGCCTTCAATTAGGAATATACAGTATATAAGATGTAAATTTACATTGACCAACTGATATTTTATTCATTTTACGCTCTCTTAAAGGATGGGACTACACTTTTGTGCAGACAACTATTTCTACTGTTTTTCAGTGAACATATGATAAACCATGCACCGTAGCTATTGCCTGACTATTGCTTTCGCAGTAAAACCGGCTAAAGAAGAACTGTTTGCGTCATGAATACAGTTATTGAATAAGGTTAAATTACCGTAATGATAAAATAAGTTTGATAAGAAAAGTGAAGATAAGGCTTGCTCGCGAAAATAAGTCGCGGCGACAAAGTTTATATCAAGTTTTTCGGGAAATAAAGTCGTCGCGAATAAAAGTTGGTTTACAGTAAATCAAAACCAAATTAACATAATTATAAAACCCACATCTACATGTATAGTAACACATAAATATAGGTGTTGCAAGTAGAACAACACTATGCAAGGAAACCAATATAAAAAGAAAGTACCTTGTTTATACGTGATCCACTCAGTATCGGAATAATGTGGCCCTGTTAAAATACGTCTACAGCAAACACATCTGGTGGAGAGAACATGGCGGCTGAAGACAACGTTATCCTTATGATTTAGCAGACAACTCGCCGAGCAGTGGACGAAGCTTTGACTTTGGTTAGCGACCTCAACACAAGAAGATGTTGGTCGAATATTGGTTTTAACGAATCGCTGTTGTAGAATTGAGCCGGATACTGCAAATGATAGTTGAACGCTGAAATACACACATACTAAAAAGAAATAGGTCTGAACTATCATGACTATTGTATATCTGTTGCGACATCGAAGCTTATGTGTAAATTATATTACTGAAAATAAGTTGATATAGAACATTATAGTATAGATTTGTTGACCAGCAATGGTTATTTGAAAAATATTGCTTTCAGGTATTTCAAATCACGTTTATCTCCAGTTATTTATAGCATAGAATTATTTGATATTAAACAATTAAATGTTTCTTAATAGCCTATAACACAAAATTTGTTTTTCTGATCTACATATTTATTTTACAAATCAAATATCATTGTTGTTTATAGGGCATACATATATGTGTACATGTACTCTGGTTCTGTAAAAAGATATTTACTCATTAAACTAATTATTTCATTTTGAATTACCCCGTTTAAGGTAAACATACTTATTTACCTAATTAGGGGGAAAATAAAATATTGGCATTTATATTAACATATTTTGAATAGTACGTTCTCTCATATTAAATGATCTAAAAGTGGAGAAAAAAGTTAAGAAAATTATTAATAAAAGCTATGCAGCAGTAAAGTTTTACTCCACCTTAAAGTCAATATCCTTTTCCCGGATACATAAAACATTTCACTGTTGGCAGATGTCTTCTGATTGGTCTGTGTAGCTACGACATCAGATTTCTTCTCATACATGCAGAAGTACTATTAGAGAAGAAAAACAACATGGTCAAATTGTTGACATATTTGGCCTTGTCATGCATTTCATATCAATTGAAAACTAGACATCATTCTTTTTAATTCTTTTTATGTTCAGAAAACAAATGTTTTTTTCCGCCGTATGTTTGAGGCTAAAGTCATCTTTTAAATATCTGTGTAACAAATGTTGCTGAATGCAGATAGTATGTTAAAACTAATTTTATTGTAAATAAAAACATTTTTGGCAACACATTTTGTAATAATATACTTAATTGTGTGTGTGTTTTATTAATATCTCTTTTAAGTCAAGCTTGTAAAATAATGACTGCGTGCATGTAAGAGGGATAATCATTAACAACCATGGTCAAAATACTTTGTCATGTTACAGATGGTAATTTGCATTTGTGCACAGCAGGGTCACTGGGGGTTAGGTTTCAAGATTGTTAAACATAATAGATCAATTAACATGTCCAGCATGCATTCATCTGTGGTAATTAATATTTTATCAGAACCTGGCAGATGTTAATTCTCTCATTCTTATTTTCTCTGATTTTGCTGCTGGACGTAAAATTTTTCCATGAACTTTGTTTTACCCACCCACCTACACCCTTTTACATTTGCACGCACATTATATCATAGTCAAATTTTGTTCTAACTTTCATTTGAGTATTTGAATTATTGCAAGTTGGCGGTTTTTTACCCCAACTTTGCAAATTAATTTGTCATTCATTCAATGATTTTTTTCGTGTTTAATTTATTGTTTTCAATTTAAACAATACAAATTTGTTTCATTGAATAAATGACCTTTAACGCAATCTTTTGTTCTATTTCATTGCAAATGAACTTGGACTCATTGGAATATTTTTGATTCAGGTACTTGTATTAAGTAAAATTACTTGTAGCAACAAAGCCCAAAGTTGGGCAAATATAATTATAAGGTGTTTCTCTTGGAAATGCTTATATATTATATATATGGACAAATTTGGTTGACAAAATCGAACGTGATATATTATGGATTGCAGGAGAAATTGCAATACGTAGAAGGTATAGGCCCCCCATATTATCTACCTATTATAATTACATTTGTAACAATGGTTTATCGAGTACTTATATTGTGGGTCACTCTTTCATTCATTGTCTAGAATTTCAAAATCGTTGGTCGGAATGGTATTATTTAGGTTTCGATGGTACAGATATTCAGGTTCAATTTGCGGGTTTAGGTTGGGAGAACACTACGCCCGGGTCCAAAATCCATTCATTCGAACTGTTTCATGCAATCAACCAAATTCAGTTTTCCTTCAGATTTGTGTTGCGCATAATGTTTCTCATGCTATAATTGGGCGGTTACTGCCGAGGTATTCCGATGGTTTAAATCCTCGTTACAAGGTCAAGGTCATAGATGTAAACATTGACAGCATTGTTCAAGGAGCGAAACAATATCTCCTTCTGGAAGCATCGAGGACTATGGAAAAACATTGAGTCCTCGTTAACGGATAAAGTGCATCTTTATGATGCTGGTATGCGGATATATGCGGAAAGCATTAGTGCAGCAGTCGGTTCGTTCAAAAGAAGGTAGAACAAATTCTGGTTAGAGTGTTATGTCGACTTTATTCATGTTCATCAATATGTACAGTTACTATATGTTGCGTATGGTGTAGTTCATTCTAGTTATATAGTTGGTAAGGCTTATGTTTTAATAATGCAGATCATCAATGAATTTTGGTTACAATCAATCATGACACTGGATGGATCCTATTGTTATAACTATACATGCATTCATAGTTTGACAGTTAACCTGGACACAGTGTGTTTATATATCTACATACATGATAAATCACTGTACTTTGTTTGCATCATTATGCATATGGTTTATTTATGTCTGACAACATAAGAACCTA
Organism: Magallana hongkongensis; assembly: GCA_016163765.1. Lineage (NCBI taxonomy): Eukaryota > Metazoa > Mollusca > Bivalvia > Ostreida > Ostreidae > Magallana > Magallana hongkongensis. The sequence goes on from WFKH01011926.1 coordinate 67,700,987, forward strand.
TCATACACATACAGTTGCATACAATTGTGTATTTACATTTTATTCATTTATTAGGGGCATCTATGTTGTCATCTGTACTTAAATGTTCACACTCATTAGTGTGTTTATATATCTACATACATGGTACAACATGTACCAGGTTTTGCATCATTATGCATATTGTTTCCACTCATATAAGCCTATTATACACATTCAGTTGTGTATTTACATTTTATTCATTCATTATGGGCATATATGTTGTCATCTATACTTAATGTTCACACTCATTATAGTGTGTTTTGTATTTTCATACATGGTACAACAGCATCATTATGCAATTTGTTTAAGTATGGTTGAGAGCATATAAGCTACCTAATATAAGCCTATCATACACATTCAGTTGTGTATTTACATTTTATTCTTTTATCAGGGGCATATATGTGGTCTTCTATACTTAATGTTCACACTCATTAGTGTGTTGTGTATTTACATACATGGTACAACATGTACCTTTTTTTGCATCATTATGCATATGTTTTATTTATAGTTGACAACATATAAGCCTATCATACACATTCAGTTGCATGTACATGTGTGTACTTCTTTATGCTAGCATGTACATTACTGGTGCATATTGTATCAGTTTCATCAAGGTTATTATTCATATATAGCCTTTCAAATCTTAGCATCATGCATCCTTATACAAAGTATTTCAATTTAATTGTTGTTGTGCCCATTTTGATTACGGTTCATCATGCTACTTTCATATACTTTGCTTATGGCTAAGTTTTAGTTTATGGTCGAGGTCACTATGCTCTAAATAACATCTACACAATTTAAGTTTTATGGTTACTTATTTGAAAAAGGGTTCATTGGTTCAGTTCTTTCATTAGACATCATTTTACACCATTTCATAGCAGAGTTATATTTGTAGGTGGTTGGCATGAACGTCTCTTCTATTTATAATGGGATTAATTAAGGTGTTACTGTTCAAGCATCATTATTGCAGATTTATGCAAGGGTCTCTTGTAAGATATAACTAAAACACTTATTTATTAAACTATATATCCTTGTATCTATTTAACAGTGCATAATTCAATAATCAGGTATGGCATTTAATATTTATAGTCTATTGTAACCCTATTTGTAGAGAAAAGAGGCGTTCTGCAGCATTCAAATGCTTATGGTTATTATGGTTTTATATGTATGGTTGACAACATACTAGCCTGTCATACACATTCACACTGTATGTGCCCGTAATATATTTTTAGCATCTTTCATCATTATGCAAGGTATTTCAATCTAGTTCTTGTGGCTCAAGTTTGTTAATTGTTTATCATGCAACTTTCATATACTTCATGGCTTACGGTTCAGTTTCAATTTATGATCAATGACATCAAGCTCTAAATATCATCCACTCATTTAGCTTTTTGGTTATACATGTGGAAATTGATTATCAATAAAGCATCGTTATACATACAAGTACAGGAGCAGAGTTATATTTGTATTTGATCGGCATGAAGGAGATCTGTCCTATTCTTATTGTATTAGTCAATGTCTTACTGATTCAAGCATCAGTATTGCATATTTATACAATGGTTTCCTGTAAGGTATAGCTGAAACACTGATATCGTAACACCATATATTCCTGTATTCAACTTTGGTAGTCACTCTTTTAGTCTCTTAGAGATCGTGATATTATTTCAATTTTCAGATCTAAAGACTGGTTGGTACAGTTGTTGATCTTACTAATATTCACTCAGGTTCAATTAAATTACAGGTAGGGGAGCTTCATCCCTGGGTAAAACTTCATTCTTAATAAGTGTAAAAATTATGGGAAGTCATCATTTAAAATCAATCAGCAGTTGGTTCATACATAACAACGTAGAACAAATTTGGGTTACTTAGATTAATTTACCTATACTTAGGTTTTATAGCTCACACCCATTATTGTTATTTTGATTGCACTATCAGCTTTTTCTTTTTAGCAGTCATAGTTTTGTGCAACTAAGTTCACTGCATTATTATGCAAATCTTTTGCAATTAGTAATTCATTGTGTATGGTTAATTTTATATTCGGTTCATCCTGCAACATTGTACACATGTTGTTTATGTTTTAGTTTGAATTCAATCTACTGGCATTGCATGTCGGCATAATATTCTATATTATCTACACCTTAAGCTCAATTGTGAGACTTTTGAAATGTGGTTAGTTATCACTTGATACAAGTACATGTACTATTTTATTTAAAATATGTATGAAATTACATCACACTGAATAGGCAAAAGCATATATAAGATTCTTTCGTTATGGGTTGTATTACTATCAACTGGTGCTTAAATATCATTATTCAGTGTTGTTATTTATGTCTTTACACATGGGGAAGAAAATTATTCCTATTGACTATTCAAGGATATTTTCATTTCAAGTTGGTGTATTTAGCATCATTACTGCGTAATTATATTCAATTCTTTCAGTAAATTAAAGAAAAGAGATGCCTAAACAAAGCAGAAGGGCTTGAGTCTCCACTGTGGCAAGCAACTCGACTGCCAGTGCCAAGGGCGGAATGAGCGAGATCAGACTCAAAATTGGCCATCCCAGACTCAAATTGGCCATCCCTGCCAGCACAGAACGATAACCAACGGGTGACTGGACATATTGGTACTCCTCAAGTTTCTACCACAGATGAATAACATCAATGATTATTGCTCAGCTTAGAGCAGATACAGGGATGCAAGGACACCTTCCAACATCAACTTTCCTACCTGTCACCTATGCCAACCACCAATACTCCAAGAACTTCAGCAGTGACAATAAAAATCCAGAGACTATAGGTATTGTCAATGACAATACAACACTCGGTATCATTACCTCTGGGTTTCAGTGTGATTTGTTTCAAACTAAGGGATTTAAAATTTCATCGGGTTGCTTAAGACAACCAATTTCAGTATATTCATCAATACTATGCAGCATTTGATATTTTCTAGTCTTTGTACATTGCAAATCACTAAAATCCCTTTTAAGCTTAATAAATATACTAACAACATATGTGCAATGTCAAAACAATTTAGTTTTTACATGGCCTATAGGTCTTGTGATTCAAAATTTTGTAAGGTGCACAAAATAATAATATTTGTCTGGGCAATCATTAATCGTATTTGTGGCGCTCTGTTTTTTATAAGCATTTCAACTATGGCAGCTGCATCAACAATTACTGTCAGTCTCCTAAGACAAAGCTCATCATTGGCTGATTTTTTATTTTTTCTTCATTTAATATATGTACACAATTCTTTCTTTTAACATAAAGTTTATACTCGGAAACTGGATAGAGGTCAACAAGGCTTCCTCTATTCTGAAAGCATGTGTCTTTAAGTAAAATTACAGTCATTGAAAAAGGTCAACAAGGCTTGCTCTGTATTATTCAATTATATTTGATAGAAGTATTTTTAATTTTTGTTGATTGTTTTGTTGAATGTTTGATAGAGGTCAACAAGGCTTGCTCTGTCTGTGTCACCAAGAATTATACACAAAATGTTTGCTCTGTAGTTAAGTTCTGGAGAGGTACTCATATTTATCGGCCAATTGTTCGATGTATAATTCGATAAAGGTTAACAAGGTTTGCTCTGTCAAAATTCATTGAAGTGTATGCATGTTCATTATCTTTAATAGTGGTCAATAAGGGATACTCTTATATATTTTCTGGGTTTTTTTTTTTGTTTTATAAGCAAAATATTATTAGTAATATACAGTTTTGGTAGAGGTCAACAAGGCTTGCTCTGCCATAATGTTTATGGGGTCATGTCAGAAACTTTACGATCATTACTCGTTATTGTTTTATTCAAATATTTTAAGGTAGTACCTCACTATATCAAGACATACTTTTTAAGGCACTACATCACAAGATGGCGATTTTAAGGTTAAACTGTTTGCATCGATCATTTGGTTGTATATCATCATAACTCATTGGTTAAAGTATCCCACTTGTGAACCGCAGATATAATCCACCAGGTGATTTTGTTCATATTTCATTTAGTTGCATATGCATGAAATAATTAATTTTTTATTTTTCTTTTCCCTCCCACAATTGACTTATATACCTATATACCTGTACATGTACTTCTTATCCATCATGCTATTTATCATAATCAAATAATCTTCTGCTAATTTGAGAAACTATTTCATGGTGTAGTGATCTATCTCCTGAAGATTTTA
>WFKH01011926.1:67720028-67745830 GCA_016163765.1 Magallana hongkongensis
AAGTGAGCTACAGAGCTTGCAGTTCTTTGCTTTGTTAGCAAAGTTTTTGTTTACATTCTGAATGTTGAAGTAAAAAAATCCAGTTAAATTAAGATCTTAAATGAATGTGTTAAACGCTGGAAACTGTTTATTTATCCTTAAAATGAATCAGAAGAAATATTAATCAGCTTGAAAAAGATTTTTAACTGGTACCGGTAAATTGAACCTATGTAAACAAAAACAGGGCATGAGCCTTGTTTACGTGACAAAGAATTGCAAGCCCTGTATCTTGCTAATAACTTTACAAATGACTCTCAAATTTCATTTGATTATAAGAAATTTATTCCTAAAGCAATGTAAATAATAAAAACAGGAAAATAGAATTGGACCAAAATTCTGACCATGCCCTTTAAATACCACTTTATAGGTTTTATACATATTTTTGGGGGTAAATTTTGTGACATGACATAGAGTTAAGGGATTGCTCTTATTGACTCAATGTTTTTATTTTTTCAGGTTAAATAATGAAGAGAAAGATTGCAACAGCAGGACCAAGAGCAGAGGCAAGGGAATCCCAAATAAGAAGGTCAATATTAATACCTGCTCCTAAGTTTGAACAATGTGTGTTATTGTGTATAGCTTTATGATTATCAGGTTTCAGGAATCATGAACTTTATGATATAATGGAAAAGTATATTAAATTTTATTTGTTTTGATGCTCCCTGATATAAATCAAGCTAGACTGTTTTAACGAAATATGTTTAAAAGTCATTGATATATACCTATTTAAAAAAAATGGTATCACAGTAAAGTAAATAAGGTTTACACGTAATGGATGTAGTTATCTATCATTGCTATGCACACTCATCATTACAGTAAACGTGCTTATACTACATGTAAGTAATAGCAAAACACTTGTAATGAATTGATGCTTATAGTGAAATGATTTTCATTCCCCATGTGTTTTAAACAGATTGTGAAGCTAATGGATATAACGAATTACATTTATAATGAAGCAAAGTAGCCCATCTCTTCCACTTTGTTGTAAAGGTGTTTTACTGATTAGGTAACAATTAAGGAACTGTAAACTATAAATTAATGATTTTTTTTTTTTTTTGCAGAAACCAAATAGATTTTGCACTTACTGCAAATCACAAATAACTGGAGGAAAATTGAAGCGACACATACTTAGGAAGCACAAAAGTGACCCAGAAGTAAAGTCCATCATTTCCAAACCAGCTCATATTCAAAACAAATTTTTCGATGAAAAAAGACGTGAAGGGATATATGAGTATAATCTTCAGCTTATCGGAGATGGATTAGACCCAGAGATGAGGGAAAGAAAACCAATACTAGAGGACCAGCTTAGAGTTTGCAGTGACTGTAAGGGCTTCTACTCGAACAAATACTTTTTCAAGCATAAATGTGTAATCCACAATGATTCTGCACCCCAAGCATTAAAACCTAGGCTGCTTCAGAATGTAACGAATGATAATATGGACAATGACGAAGGTTTTTTGGATATACTTAACCGATTTAGGGAGGGAGAAGTTGGTGATTTCTGTCGGACAAACAAAACAATCAAACTCATAGGATACAAACATTTTAACTTGCGTCGCCATGAGGAGGGAAAACAAGATGAAGTGCGGAAAACTATAATGGCAGAAATGAGAGAACTTTCAAAACTTTTCTTTTGCTTTCGGAGCTTGAGTGGGAGTGAGGAGAGGATTGTGGAAGATATGTTCCGTAGAGAATACCTACTTGATTTAGTGGAGGCTTTAAAGCAACTCACAACTACAACTGACAAACAAGAAAAACATGGCCAAAAGCTCTTCCTGGATGCTGTACTTCTTCGATCTGTAAAAACACTGGAGGGCTATTTTGCCCAAACTATGCAGGACACTAAGAAGAAGGAATTAAAGAACTTTAGATCAGCTTATAAAAGCTTACAACATGAACTTTTTCCAAGTGCAAGACAGAAATGCATTAAGAATTCATTGGAGACAAACAGAAAACCTGCAAGTTTACCAAATGAACAGAAAGTTTTACAATTGAAAGAATACATTTCCACAGAAATATCTTTTACCTTGCAGAAATATACTGTAAAAAACTTTGCTTGGCTAAGAAGCCTTGTTGTTGCCCGCCTAACCCTGTTCAATGCTAGGAGAGGAGAAGAAGCATCACGAATGCTATTATCTGAGTGGGAAGAAGCAGAAAAAGGAACATGGCTGCCAGATGAGGAGCTGGAGAAAATAAAAGATCGTGCTGAGCAATACCTTCTGGGACGTTTCAAACTTGCCTACTTAAAAGGAAAAGGCAAAAAATATGTTCCTGTGTTGATCCCAAATGATTTGATGTCAGCAATCCAGGTGCTCAAACAGGACAGATCTAAGTTTGGTATTCGTGAAGATAACCCCTTTTTGTTTGCCACAAAAAATGGCTTATCACACTGCTCCGGTTGGCATGCAGTAGCTGAAGTTTGTTCTGAGGCAGGTATCCATATGATCACAGCAACGAAGATGCGACACAGGCTATCATCTATATACGCAAGCCTGGATATGTCTCCTGAGAACAGGAAGATATTTCTTCAGCACATGGGGCACGAGGAACAAATCAACAGAGAGAACTATCAATGCCCTCTTGGAATCAGAACAGCATGCATCATGGGAAAAATGCTGAGTTCTGTTGATGAAGGTAAAGTTTAACTTACTTGATATATTCTATTCCGGTACATACCGGTATATTGAAATTAGTATTAATATTAGTTTACTCGGTGATTGTAGTTATTTAAGGATTCAGCTAAAAAGGCCACATGAAGTCAGAAGTAATAATATAAAGCATTTAATTGTATGAACAAATGAATACCAGACATATGTATTTTTTTGTTGTTCTTCATTAAATAATTTGTGTATTTGTATACATTTTTGAAATTTTATCTAAAAGGGTCAGTGTCGGAGTTACATGTACACAATCCTAAAGGTCCAAGTACAGCACTTGAAACACGTGTGACTGAAGAAGATTTGATGTCCAAGCCCTGCAAGAGTGGAAGTGCAAATGAATTGGATGTTACGCCACAAGGTGATCAATCTTTTTTTATTTGTGTGCGTGTGTGTGTGTGTGTGTGTGTGTGTGTGTGTGGGGGGGGGGGGGGGGGGTTAATAGAAGTGATTTTATTGATTTCTTAATAACTTTCTTTTTTTATTTAAGATGACATTGTTACATTGATTTGCATTGTTTAATAATTAAAACCCATCCATAATGTTTTCTCTTTTCATTAGGTTTTATGCATGTCTGTCAAGTTTACAAAGTAAGATATTCATGATATTGTTATTACAGAGTGTTCCTTTGAGATCGAAGACGATGATGGAGCTAAAGTTCTTGCAAGCCCAGTTGCAGCCAAGAAGACTAAAAGCAGCTCAGGTGACATATCTTTTTTGAAGGGTCTGTCTATCCACAATTTGACGAATAAGCAATTTTATTTTTAAACTAGGCTTTTTAAACAAGTGTAAACAAATGTAAACAAATGTAAAAACTGCCTTAGTTTTTTGGTTTTTTTTTTGCATTGTTGATGTCATTTTGTATTTAATATAAATCTAGTATTTTGGTGCATGACATATAACTAAATTAAGTTGTATGCCTTACATGTGTACTAACTGAAGAGCAGCTGTGTTTTATTGGTTAAATATTCTTCATGTTATCTTTCATAATCAAATAATTTTAAGGAACTTTTTCTAAGCCTATAGAGCCATTTAAGATGGTGTACAAATTACATGTACTTGTAATAACATAAAAGTAACATAATTAAGCCTATACATAATTAAAGGTGCATAACATTACCATGTACATGATATTTAGAGTATAAAGTTTCTTTCTAAATAGTCAAATGCAATACTTTTACAAAACCTTGAAATGGTACACTTTAAAATTGACCTCTTAATGTCAATTTTTTCCCAGTTAAATGGTCTAAAGATGAGACGGAAGCAATCAAATGTTTTTTCCAAAGGTACATATTTGATAGGAAAGACAACAATACTGGTAACCTACCTAGTAAGTATGTTTAAGGTCACCTTTACTATTAAGTGACAATTGCCATTTTTCACTGCTTGTTGCCAATTGTGTATTGCTATTAAAATATTTAAAACTTCCTGAAAATGTCAATGTAATTTGCTTTCTATTTTAGTACAAAACATTTATGTGATAAGAACACAATATTAATAGTCTGTCCCAAGTTATTTTGCTTCCATCACTTTTTGATTATTTTCAATAAAATTATGCATATTTGTGAAAGAAATACAGTTTAAATCGACAAAAGGGAAAATATCCAAGATATCTTCATTGACACATTATCATTTTTCACTTATAAAAGTTCACAGGAATGGAAACAAATTTCTCATGGAGATTTATAATGTGAAATGTTTACATCTTTTCACCATTCGGAACCCACTTGGAATACCTCATACAATTTTTCAACGATATCATCCAGGCTTTATAATGGCTGATGCAATGCAAAATCTCTATAGGGTTTCTATTTTGGGTTGTGTATTGAAGCCTAAAGCGGTAGAGGGGGCATTTCAAAACAGATAATCTGGACATTTTTCATATAAGTGGATGAATGTAGTTTGAGCATGAATGTATTTATGATAATCAAAATATCAAGCAAGAAATAGTGGAAGCAAAAACTCAGGACAGAGTATGGTATGCCTTGTATCTATACATAGGTATTATCCTTTTTACATGAATATGTGACAATATAATAATTCTGATTGTTCATATTATTTTTAAAATCTTTTCAAGGTAAAAGAGAAATCCAGGAGTTTTTGGAAAAGCATGAAATGTATTCATTGGAAGGCCTTGATGAAAGGACCAAATTATTGAAGATTAGATCAAAAATCTTCAATGAGAGAAAAACAACAAGACTTAGGACATTTAAAAAATTAAATGAAATGAAATCGATGAAAAAGCAAAAATGAATCGCATCATTTTACATGTAATGTAACAACAAGACGTGATATATATTGCAGACGACATCCTAATGTCTTTATGTTTGAAAAAAAAATAAATATTTTTTTTAGCTGGCAGTGCATAATCCTGTTCGTCCTTTAATATTTTTTTTTATGCCATGCATTTGATCAGTCATTTTTGCTCCCAGGGTAACTTTTAAACTTTGTCAATTTCTTACATGTGTACTTATTATCAATGTTATTCATTAACATTTGTTAATGAATGGTTCATTCAGTACATGATCTTTGATCACCTTTTTTTTTTATTGTTATAATTATATGAATTATGAAGAATAAGTGAATCAATTTTAAGAACTTTATTTTCTTGAAATGTATGAAATTTGAAAAATGAAGGTTAAGAATAGATTATGAATATTTTGATTTCATAAATTTAAAGATCCTTACATACATGATTTTGTTGCAGAAAAAAATGAAACTGTTGTAATTTAACTGTACGTTCACCAAAATAATGGACATGTTATGTACACTGATTAAAATATTGAATGCAAATGATTGCTCTATTTATAAATTTGAAAAGAACTTCTAAAATTGAACTAATGTTAACATTCTGGCCCATATATTATGTATAAAATTTGTTTGAAATTATTTTTAATGATTAGTAAAGTTTGTTGGTGAACTTGAAAGGTTTCTTTGATTTATTTACAGGAAATAAGCATACATGTAGAATGGATGGAAGTGAAAAGATAAATTTCTAAATATTTAGAGTAGTAGAACCTTGCACCATTATATGAGTATGTAGGGTTTTTTTAAAGGTGCGGACATGAGCACAACAGGTTGGAGTATCTCCACAGCGAAAAGTACTTGAAAATCACGAAAGTTTGGTAAAAAGAGAATGGTCTAACTAACCTCTAATTAAGAAATGTGTATGACAATGTATGATCGATTTCTCTTAGCCACATAAGACGGTAGCAAAATATTAGAGGGCAATCTTTACAGTAAATTTTTAAGTGCTAGTTATAATGAAAATTTAAAACAGATGTAAGATTAGTGCCTTTCCACACACCTTCTGAATATTAAAAGTCCTCACCATCAAATATGTGAGAGATTAACATAGTTTACACACAAAGTGACCTTGCATTATCTGTTAATTCTAGGTTGCGTGGCCATAAAAATTGATGGAGCATTTTCAAAACATGAAATTGATTGTTAAAAAGAATGGTCTACTTAAGCCCTAATAATATATATAAAATATATACATGGTCTCCTTAAGCCTGATAAGATAGTTACAAAATATTAGGGAGACCATTTATACTACATATTTTTAAGGACAGGGTATATTAACAAATTAAAAACCATGCGAAGTTATTAGAATCTTTAAGACCTCTAAATGACTATTTGCAACAAAAAATAAGCATATATTAAAATTTTGTATATTGTCTCCCTAAACCACATTCTAGGATATGGTCTCCTCAATGCCTAAATCAGATTTATATATATATATATATATATATTGATAATTGCCATCCGTTATACTGAACATTTTACAATGAAATGACAACGTTGAATAACATTCAGAAGCAAAGATAATATTAGAGTGGTTTGATCAGAGACTTATCGGGAAATATGCTAATGACTTGAATGCAATAGCAACCCGAGCACATCATCAACAAAGTGTCCATAATTCAGATAGATTGTATATGCATACTGTTTATGAACTATAGGTATCTGTTTACCAACATGTGGATTGTGTCACTTATTTAAGGCATTCAACAGAATGTTTAAAGCATTGAATCAGTTGAACTGTAGTTTTGTATCCAACATTTATATAGGTCAAGGATAAAGCACTCTAAAGGTAGCATGACGATTGTGGTTTTGTTTTAACAACGAAACCGATTCAACCCGATCACGCTATTCAATTCAACCAGTCATGTTAAGAATAGCGTCACTTCAAATCATGTGCCTTCCCTTTAACCAACCAATGTTTGCTTTGTTTGAATATCGGTGAACAAGTAATCAATGCGACTATAAAATGCCAGAGTTTTGATAATTCAAGGTAGTAAGCGTTCTAACGTCTTGGTGCTTTTCTGAGAGATGCACGTTATATGTTTTTTTTTTTTTTCGCGGTGCATGTTTAAGGATTTTGCCAGGATTAACTAATTATTTGAAGTGTACGTATTAGATCTAAACATGTACATGTATTTGTCTCGAGTATATTAAATTAATGTAATTATTCCTTTTGTGTTCTTATTCATTATTTGATTGTTATCGCTTTATTTGTACTACAATTTTTTTTCACAAATAATATATTCTAACAAAAAAGTAATGAAACTCTTTTTGAACGAGTTTCTTTTTGTTTGTTTACCTAAAATAGGTCAATATTATTTCTTTTTATATTTTGCTTCAATATATTTGAATTGATTCTCAAAAATATCTACTTTAAGGAATTGTAATTATACGAGGTATGAAGAAAAAAAACACTTTGCAATAATAGTAGACATACAATAACTGTTAATTTTGTGACAAACGAGTGCAATAGAATTGTTTATCATTTCGGTATCTAAACATGTTTTCTGTGCTATCCACTTTTAAATCTTTCTCTTCTTCCTTACTTCCCTTCGACAATCCGCAAATTGTGCGGTCACCTTCATTTTAGAAAACCTGTCTAAAATATGTTGAGATGTATTAGCATGTCAGAAAAATTAACGTCTGTCTTAAAAATAAAAAAAATCGAAAGCTTTGGATTATCTTTTAATAAATTATAGTTTTGGTGCATTTATGAGATATATATATATATATATATATATATATGTATATATATATATATATATATATATATATACACCACAATCGAGAAAAAACTTTGCTCTGTCAACTTGTGTTTTATTTGTAGTTCACTATGCATATATCTTAGACAAGTGTAACTTTAAATCTAACTACAGTCTCATTTTTAGTGAATCAACGAGCTATTGAAATAATGAAGAATCGATAATATTAGACATGCTGTTTAAAGATAAACGAATCCACATCGTCTTTATATTCTTGAAACACTTCAAAGTTATCCAAACAGCGGGGGAACTGATAAGCGAAAATAAACGAAAACTACATGAAATTATTTTTTCAAATCCCCAAAGTTTATTGTATTAATGTACATTGTACAGAACACACATGCAACAATTGACTGTCAATATCAGCATGATTTGCTAATTTTTTAAACAAATTAAAAGAAAGAATTATACTGTGCAACAATGCATATTTTTATTGTTGATTTCTTACATGAAGGAATTATGAATATCAATATCAATAGACATGGATATTTGTGCAATAAGAAAACGACAATGGTATTGACTTGTATCAAAAGTCAAACAGTAAAGATTAAATTTCTACCGTCACCAGGTAAAAGACTTAAAAATCAATTGTTTTCATATAACAGCACACTAAATCGTCGTTTATTTAAAGATAATTTTGTACGCATACTAAAAACTAATTAGCAAATTTTACCCAGTTATATCAAGAAAAGTAAAATCAACTAAATGAAAACAGATTAATGTATTAAATACAAACAAAATATATAAAATGGGATAAAAATGGAAATTTTAAAACAATTTAAAAAAAAAAAAATCACGCGTTGATCATCAGTGTCGTGTGAACAAAGATGTTGAGAGTTTATAGACTCTAATTTATGAACTTATCGAAATGATCCCGAAGCATTAATATGTATTTTTTTTATCGAAGCAGACAATAACATTGGATCATAAGAGTTTGAGAATCGCAGTCTCAAATGTATCTAGTTTTTTATTATCGTTTGTATTGATATCTATACACTCTATCCTATCGTTGATAACCACAGATCGTTTGTCCAGTTTTATCTACTTTGAACACTCGGGAGGATCAAAGTCAACACGGCCTGCTTCTTGTCGAGATTCGGTTTGAGCATTCCATCTTCTTCTCACCAACCATACCAATATTACTAAAGCAATGCAGATGTATATGGCAAATATAAAGTATATTTCGTTTGATGAATTAAAGGAATCACCTGTCGGCACATGGGTACTGTTATCATCTATTCCAGTACCGTGATTTTCCTGTCCAATGATTCTGAATTCTGACCTTTTCTTGATATGTAGCTTGTCATCGTTAGGTTCAACGCCATAGAGATGCTTCTTCTGTGCGACAAAACTTTCTATTAATAATTATCAAAAGAGGACAGTCAAACAAGTCCAACAAAAATGTATAAATAAAAAATGAATGATAATCGCGTTACAAGATGTTAATCCGGGGTGAAAGCAGTCCATATACTAGTTTTTTTTCCTTGTGTTTTTATACGTGTACATGTATATACATGTTTAAACATCATTGCTTAACATGAGGTAGGTATAACTTTGCAATTTTTTAGTGATTTTATAAGCCACTTGATATGTGACAATTTGGGAAGGTTCCGTTTATGTTGGAAAACCAATTTCTTTAGCGTAATCGAGTGGTAAATACACTGGCCACACAATGATAAAAAAGATGCATCTGTAAGTCAATAATTCATCATCAGGGTTAAGGTGAAATTGTTGTAAGATTTATGACATTTATATCTGGGGGGTTTTCACAGCTCTAGGTAGCATATAATAGTGTATATTTTTAACACTTTTATTTTAAATATTGCCAAACATGATATGATTATATAAACGATGAATAGATGCGATCCACTTAAAACAATGAATAGATTATCAGTACGATTTAAAAGCAAAACTATCATGAGCAATTAGACAATCAAACTTAATTCAAAACCCATAGTTTTAATTTGTTTTCAGTGCCGACTGGAAGTGACCTGCATAACCTGCCACTACACGTTTTAATCAACACCCTGAAATGTTAAATCTTGGATAGGAAATATCACTTTTCCAGTTATAATTACCTGTTTCAGGCAAACACAATTACCTAGACCAGGCTTTCTGGATTCGGGCATGAGTTTTTCTTTTTATAAATTAAGAGAAATCTACCCCCGACATCCCCCCCCCCTTCCAAAAAAAAAAATTAAATAAAATAAAAAAAATAACTACATAAATACAAAAAAAAAAAATAATAAGGCTAGACTCATAACAAATAAAAAAAAAATAGTTAAACATCTTTAAAAAAAAAATATTTCAAGGTAAATAAGCTTCTAGTTATAATCCGCATACTATTTAAGCTGATAACGGGTACACATTTTAATTACAAAATCACAAAAATATTCGATTCACTATATGGTAGTTAACATTATAATATTCAGTACACAAATACAAATATCAGTGGTGTAATTTCTTATTAAACATATTGATTTGTCTAAACAGAAGTAACTATAAAAATAAATGAATAAAACAAAGGAGCTTACCGAATTAACTATTCTTCCCGAGTATGCTAAACGTGTTTAATTTACGATCACTGATGATACTTTACTGATTTGCCGTTTAAAAAAAATAAGTGGAAACACATTTTATAGGTTTTGGCACAGATTCAAAAATTATTCTACACATACTGTAGAATAGGAAACACCATTCTGTAAATCGCGAGTAAAGAGGGAAGTCAGGTGTCCTACTTATTTAAAGTTTCGCGTTTTTCATTTAGGTCTGAATGAATAGTTCGTATGCCAGGGTCACGTTCACAAAAACAGATGGTTTTAATTCCGTGTAATGAGCAAAAGTGCATTCTAGGGATATATAGTTTTTAGACGGGGTCGCGTGACCCCGTGTAGTAGTTTGTTTTGCCTCTGACTAGAATGTCTCGACGTCATTGGATGAATCGCGTCACGTGATTGCCTTAAACATTTCTTTACACGGCGAGCGTCAAAATTTATTCGGCAACATGGCGGACGCAACGTTATTTGTAGTGATATTTTACACAAACGTTCAACCATAACTTTAATTTTCAAGCCCCGAAATATTGAGAGTGACCCCCTTTGCCCGTGACGTAATATTACGATCCTACAATGGCATCCATGTTTGCACAGACAATTGACGAGGAAGGTAAAAAATTAGAGAATTAAGATATGAATTTAATTGTTATATATTATCTTGTGTTTGTTTACATATCAAACTTTAGGTCCTCGACAAAACAAAACACTTAATATGTTTGTTACTGACTGTTTACAGAAACTTGTGGGGTCGGTAAAGTCCATAGAAGGCGAGGCGGAGCCTTAAACAAGAGGACAGAAATTGACCGTTCTGTACATTTTGATAAATTTGAATCAATGTTTGAAAAACAGCTGATGTTTTTCATGTTTCTAAGACTAGTCTAACGGTTCTTTCAAACAAAAACGAATAAGGTGATTGATGTTTATTCTTACTCTGTTTACATCCGGCCTTTACGGGATGACCGACGATGTTCGAATGCACCCGCAGTATTTGTTGAGTCATGACAAAAAGCTCTAAAAGGATTAAATGATTATATGTATGTAATACTCTAAGTTATTCTATCCTACCCCGAAGAGGAGTGGCGCAGTTTGTTTACGTGAAAAATGGTGACTATCGATCTCGACGTGAATTAACATACTTCATTTTTCGAGGCCATTAATCATGTTCAAGAGGAAGTCTGAGTAAAGTCGCCGGTAGGTTTAGGCAACTCCGAGTTTAATGACCGTCGATATTATGATCAATTTCATTTTTTTTAATTTTTATGAAAACGGTGCTAAATATTAATATCAAGTGAATGTGTTAGCCAAGATATTATTTTTCTATTTCGGAATCGAGTCGATCTTTGAAGCTGTCGTGCCATGGTATCACGTGACAGTTAAAAATTGATCACTTTTTTTACCTTAACAAAAAATCAAAAAGTGTGACACTACCCCGAACTTCATTTGTATGTATGATACAATAATTCGATCGCCAATTAGTTCATGTTTAGTAGCATTACTGCTAGAATCCTATCGTTAAACGCATAAAATAAATATTGTCATAATTTATCGGAAACCCCCTCCACTTCTTCAATTTCATTGAAAATACTACGTATTTTTTATTTACAACAACGAAGCACAGGATTCTAGTAGCACTTTTCAAGTATTTAAGGTTATATGCTTTTGATATTTGCCAAATTCAATTTTCATAATATTCGGGGTAGTGTTACACTTTTGCCTTTTTTATACACACTGACAGAGGAAAGGCCGGTCAATCCACATAAATGTCTATCTGCTTACCTTACAACACTCGCTGATACAACAAAATATCCATGCCTGTATTATCCTGATTATATCCTAACTGACATTCATCTAAATCTTGGTTATCTGTATCAAATAAGTCTTATTTCTGCATTGTTTACACTGCATTCCGATGATTTGTCTCCCGACATTGATCTTCTCTATTACCTTGCTTGTGACGTCATCAATGTTAATTATACGTAATACAGAGAAATCGAAAATATATTTAATTAGAAGAGATTCTAGTGACATTTTATGATTTAAGTTGTTTGAATAAAGTTAAGCAATTCAAATTTAAAAGCGCATATTTATAATTTGTTGTTAATAAATGGCAATTAAACACAAACCATTCTTTTTCTTTTTTTAAATTTTCAGATCAAAACACGAAGACAGAAATCCTGGCAAAATCACAATAACCTATTTCACGAATTATAAAATCATTCATCCTACTGCATGAAATTGTATTGCAAAAGATTTCTAAATCAAAACGGACAATTAGGAATCCATGTATTTACATTTTAATCCCACAGAATCACACCGTCCTCTACCGTTGTTTGTACAAAAGTGACCAATGTGCGGGGATTTCGAACTCCATTAACCTATGCACATGTTTTTTAAAGACGCAATGTTGACTTATAGGACAAATGCAAAAACTGCTTTAACATGTTTCATCGTCTTGACAAGTGTTCCTTTTTTGAATATTTAATTACATACTCAAACGGAAAAAAGTATTGCGATATGTTTTTTGCTATTTTTAATATGCATTGTTATTTTGTTTTACAGTTTTAACATGTAAGTTTCACCATAAAAATGATTTAAGTTGTTTGAATTAAGTTAAGCAATTCAAATTTAAAAGCGCATATTTATAATTTGTTGTTAATAAATAGCAATTAAACCCAAACCAATATTTTTTTTTTAAATGATAAAAAATAAAAATTTACCTTTTGATGCTTATGAAACAACCAAAAAATGTTCCTCAACACACGCGACAACGTATGAAAGAAGGGCTTTAAAAATATTGAGTTTCCACCGTAAGGAATTCAGCTACACATGGTGAACTTACCCACAGAACGAACTTTTTGTTGAGCGGAGAGAAATGAACCGTGGTCTTGCGTATGCTTTCATGTAATAATGGTATTTAATATCTAATCCATTGCACTAGTCTTGAAAATGTGTTGTTTTTCTTTTTTAGATTTAAATCATTGAGTAAATAAAAATATATATAATCAACAAAAATGTATCCTAAACTATCATGTCCTGAGTTTGAAACTTACGCTAATGACTTTGCACGCTTGTTCAATACTTCTATTTACTTTTCTGTAGCTGCATGTATACATGTCAAATTGAGATCACATCTCACTCATTATCTTGTTTAAGAAGTTGAATTTTCAACAGATATCCTATAGAATATCGTTGCTATCTTTAAGTACCATTATGTAATGAAAGAGAGTTACCTGAGTTATAGCAGTACTCAAGTTAAAACAAAAATTCCGCCAGATCACAAATAAATTTAGTCTTCAAGTACTCTTAACTCTAATTCCGGATAAGATAACAAAACTGTATGATTTTCTATGTTGAGCATGTAAAAGCACAATTCATTGATAACTTTCATGGTAACAAGCTAGGATATTTCATTTTTCACATTCTGCCTCTCTATTTCGGACCACTGTAACTTACAGTCGTCCACAAAGTATCCAGTTTATTTGATGAGTCCGACTTCTAATAGCCAATATTTTGTGTAGAATAGTTTTAAAGTAATATT
This sequence comes from Magallana hongkongensis, assembly GCA_016163765.1. Taxonomy (NCBI): domain Eukaryota; kingdom Metazoa; phylum Mollusca; class Bivalvia; order Ostreida; family Ostreidae; genus Magallana; species Magallana hongkongensis. Next base: position 67,733,887 of record WFKH01011926.1, read on the forward strand.
TGAACGAATCCTCTTTAATAGATTAACCATGTTTATTCAAGAAATAAAGTCCTGTCCAGGTATAACAAATTAATAGATATACACGTATGCCATTTTCCCTTGAGCCTAAGAAATGCAGTGCATTTTATTTTGGATCAGATGTGGTTCTTTCTTATAATGAAACTTTGTGATGGGACACTCCATCTAAATGTGTATTTAAACACCTACCCGTAACACATCTTCTACCCCTCTTTCGTCACTGTGATAATTTGATATTTCAAGGTTATTAGATATAATTGTTCGATTGCTCGATCATTATCCGGTTTCAGATCATAATTAGGCAAATCAGAATATGGACGAGTGAGAAAACCGATATATAGTTACTCATCCTCCGTATTACAATAACTTTGTATTAGGCAATTCAAAGTTATATGTTATGATTCTCACAACGGTCTAAAAAATCTATGTATACAAAAATCTCAAAAACAGTCAATAACGCCAAGTGATGACGGATTAATTAACACATTATCATTTGGAATTTGTATTTTATAATTCTTACAATAATCCCCTTTTAAGCCCAAATCCTCGTTTAAGTCCAAAACATTTTTTTTTCCCGAATAAATTAATATAAAATAAAAAAAATACCTTGTAATGATTAAAAAAAAACAACAACCAAGAAAATACCCTCAGCATGCAGGCAACAACCCCAATGATTAAATATGGACTTTAAATTAGCGTCTACCTTGCTTGAATGTACCGGGAAAATATTGTCATTTTGACGACACGGACAAACGCTGATATAAAACAAGTTACAAAGTCCTGTCTGTCATAAATGAATAAAAAAAAAAAACTCCGATCGAACATGTTTCTTGTGGTAATAAGGGTCTTTAATAATGAGTCCACCTACTTTTCAATTTTTATTAATTTAAGTAAATAAAAATATATATTCTCCGTTACTCGTTACAGCCATGGTAGACATACCACATACCATCGACAGTTGATAAACATTTGAAATTGATCCATCTGAAAAAAAAAACAAAAAAAAAAAACATCATCCTGAAAATGTTACTGCGATCGCATAGGAACTTTTTGAGATATTTTGGGAAAATTTGATTTCACAACTGAACGATTTTTTTGAATCAAGCCGATTTGGGGCGAGATGAACTATGGCGTCATGTCAACGCCGCTGTTTGAAAAACGAAGAAAATCGCATGGAAACTGTTTGTTTTCTTGCATTGTTTTATCAATATAGGAACAGTTGTTTCTGTTTTGTTTTTTCCTTATTAACCCTGGGTGACTTTGTATACTGTTGTTAGAGTTTTAACCCGTATTTTATCGTACAAAAATGCCGAATTCGGAAAATTGTTTGCTTCATGAATTTAATCAAATATGTGACACTTTGCGTATGAATTTACAGTCTATGTAGGAAAATGATAATCAATCAAAACATTATTCTTATAAGAAACAAATTTTTGTAACAAAAGATCATAAACGGATCATGGCTAAGTCCAAGAACTGCTGATTGATAAAGTCTGTCTCGTATTATTTAAAAATGCACGTGGTTCTTGAAATACGATTAATTAAATCGAATTTATTTAACACTTATTTACATCCTTTGTCAAAAGTTTATTCAAATTTCATAATAATTCGGCGTCACTACAACATTTTAAGCTAATTGTAGTGTAACTGCTGACCATAGCGCTCGAAAGAAAGTTATACTTTCTAAGATAAGAAATTAAGACCAAATTAATGATCAACGTAATTACTTCCGAAATAATTACTTGATTGGATTAAAAATAAGATATATTTTGCTGAATGTGATAATTTATTATAAACATTAGTTACTTTTTGATAGTCTCTTGATTCTTAAAGACTGATTGACGTACTTTATACATGTACTAGCTTATGTACGCCTAATTTTACACAGTCTAATTTTCTGTTTAATCTGATGATTTTTAAGTAGCTAAATATACACAAATCAATTTACCTGTCTAGAGATGAGAAACTCCCCTTTGTTCAATAGACCAGTGTACCATGTGTAGACATACACTCAGATTCATTATTTCAATCTCAAAAACCGCTTTACAATGGTAGAAAGAGACTATAAAATACATAAACATTTAAGATGTTCTAATTAAATAACAACGGCATACGTGAAAAATATGTATAAAGAAAGGTAGCCTCATGTTTTAATAAATGTGAAGTACAGATACTACTGGGGGAGCATATATTTTTTTTAATTTTCCTGATAAATGAACATAATTTTCTTTAAAACAAAGTCTTTACGGACAATTAAGAATATAATGAAATTCATCCCCAATTTCGTGTTTTGTGCATATTTCAAATATTCTTTCATTTCTAGGTGTATTACACCAAAGTCCACTTTGAATGGGTAGGTAGTGATTACAAGTTCGAAATCTACAAAATATGATTGTATCTTTTTTTGTTAACGTATATAAATAATTTTTAAATATGAGTTCTCCCTTGTATAGTCTATAATTTAAAGCTTTAGCAGATGATTGAAGTACTGATTGCCAATTTTAGTTGAATTGATCAATTAGAACATTTTTTACTTTTAATTTTAACTACTTGGTATTTTGTATACTTTGTTCAAGCCAAATATTAGAGAGTCCACAATTGTTCTTTAGAGAAATCCCATGATTTAATTTTTTAAACACATTCAACCCTTGATTTTTTTTGTATATCTAAGTACAATACAATAGGTGTATGGACGTCAGAAAATAGGCTGGTTTGATCAAATATTCGCATATTTGACAACTATTTGTACATAGAGTATTCACAAAGAAAATAATCGACTACACCAGAGTTTTTGCAGTTGAGTTATCCGGTTAAATTGTCACCGACATCCCCATTTACAATCAACAGCTTTTAATTGTGCACAATTGTATTAGGAGTTTTTCATATCTATTCTGTAGTTTGTCGTCATTGTTTCTTAAACGATTGTTGTTTGTAAATGTTGGTTCGGTTTCCATGGTTTCATGAATTTCATTAGAGGTACACGTATCTGGAGCAGTATCTTCGTTAGTTTACCTGTTTACCTGCGTCATTGTCTCGGATCATTCGTGTGTGAAGTAATATTATGTTATAAAGAAATGAATAATGAACATAAATATGCTCATGTAAGACATTGAAATAATTGGTTGATTGTGATGAGAGTAGACAATTTTAAAATCTTTTAAAAAGATGACTTAAGCAAAATATATACGAATACAAATGTCTAAATCAACACTACTTAAAATTACTAGATACGTCAAAACATCAGACCTATATAAATTATTTTGGCTGTAACATCGAATTTCCTTCCTGTTGACTTCGTGACGTCACTTTCGCTGTAGCTTCGTTATCATCTATTCTTTTCTTTTTTTTAAATTGATTGGATTTTTTAATGCAGGCAAAAAAAGTCACCTTGAAGAGGCGCAACTCCGTTTCTTTTTTGTTTGTATCGATTTTGATGCAGTTTTTTGGCATTATATTCTAAAAGATAAATTCAATGACATAAGTTTCGCATTGGCTGCGCTGCAGATATGCTTTTTTGATTATTGGAAAACAACTCTTGATAATTGAATATAATTACATGATTTAACTTTGTGGTCATTTACATGTATATTGAATACTTGAGTCTTCCTCCCAGAACGTCGGATGGATGTATATTTGTTTGTACAGTTGCTCATATGTAAGATAACCTAAATCAAATTGTTGAACCTTTCGAGGCCAAAAAACTGTCCAGGGGCCACAGTCCAAACAATTGAGAATCAAGAACATTCCAATCTGCACTACATTTATTTGGAGATGCTTTTACTAAAATTAAATTTTTACTACGCAAATGGTTTTCAGCTCAACTGAGCTGAAAACTCAAGTGAGTTTTTTTTATCACTTTGTGTCCGGCGTCTATCCGTCTGTCCGTCTGTCTGTCTGTCTGTATGTGGTGTAGATTGAAGTTTGTTCAAATCATAACTCCCGGGGCTGGGTTGTGCCACATGTGTAAAATTTTAACATAGGAAACCACAGAGAAAAATAAATTTTCTTAAAAACCATTTGGCCAGACAACCTGAACATTGTGTAAAAGCATGTTCAGGTGGTGTAGATTTGGTTGTTAATCTCATTATCCCTTAGGGTAGGGTCGGGCCACAATGGGGGGAGGTGTCCAATTTTTACATAATAATATGTAGAAAAAATCTTTAAAAATATTCCTCCCAAAAAACATTTGGCCAGAAAATCTGAAACATGTGTGGAAGCATCCTCAGGTAAAGTAGATTCACGTTTCCTCAAATCATGATCCCAGAGGGTAGAGATGCACCAGAATAGAATAGAGGGTAAAATATTAACAGGAACATATTGAGAAAAAGATTTTTAAAAAACTCTTCTCCAAAACCAGTCAACTATTAAAGCTGTAAATTCCGTGAAAGCAACCTCATATAGTGTGTATTTAATGTTGGCAACATCACGATCTTCGCAGGTAGGTTGAGCCACAATGCGGAAGGGGGGGGGGGTCAAATTTCTACATATGTGTATGTAAAGAAATTTTTAAATCTTAAAAACAAATTGTCTAGAAAATTAACCTTAGATAGTGTCGATTCGAGTTTGTCAAAATAATGATCTTTGGGGGTAAGGTGGGGCTATATTAGATGGTCAAATTTTACGTAAGAAATAAAATAATAAATTATTTTCAAACTATTGAATGTTATGATATATGGTGTTAATTAAATGTTATGACTACTTTGCAATCAAGTTGACATATTGTTAATTTTTAATTGTTTAGACTGTTGCCCCTGGAAAATTATGTGGCCATACAAGGGTTGGACGTAGGTGCATGTTTAGGATCTTCTTAAGAACTGCTCAATATGTGATATATCATCCTGTTACAAAAGCGGCTTCATTTTAAACATAAAAATATCCGGAGAAAATTCTTTTTACACAGGATTTATTCTGCTACAATGTCCAGATATTTTGTATAGGACTCCATAAAGCTGATTTTATTAAGGCTATTGTTGCTCAGGTGAGCGATGTTGTCCATGGGCCTCTTGTTTAGAAGAACATTTTTAAAGAGGTTTCTCTACATAATTCTATGTTTAAATGCCCCCCCCCCCTTCCACGTGACCCCATCATATCCCCAGAAATCATAATTTGAACAAACGAGAATCTATCCTACCTAAAGAGAGATGCATCCACACAGATTTTAGCTTTCCTGGCCAATTGTTTTTGGAGAAGAAATTTTTTTAAGGTTTTTTTTAAACATATACATATGTAAAAAATTGATCCCCAGTTGTTGACCCACTGTACCCTTAGGGATCATAATTTGAGCAAACTTAAACAAACAGTTCCTGAGAATGCTTCCACACATGTTTGAATTTTTCTTACCAAACGGTTTTTGAGACGATTAAAAAAGTACCAATTAAATAAAAAAAGTAAAAAACAAAAACAAAAACGAATTATTATATCCTCTTGAAAGACATTTTATTCTAACAAATTTGAATCTCCTTTACAAAATTATGTTTTTTGCCAAGTTAAGATAAAATTTACCCAGTGGTTCTGGAAAGGACTTCGAATATATAATAAAGTAGGTGACAGGTGGGACATACATATACACAAAATCAAAATCTGGGATAGAAAAACCTAGACTCGTTAAAAAACGAAATTAACTTACTATTGTTCTTCATAGCGATATTTAAACTATCGTGATAAAAGTTAAAAATAATTTCACAGCTTCTTTATGATCGATTTCATTTATGAATGCATAGCTTAAACTCCGGGCGCATACGCCAAGAAACGAAAGTCATTGTATCAAATAAAAACAGAGAGATATATTTACATTTGGCGATGATGTTTTTAAAAACAAAATAACCAATTATTTTTTAATGCAAGACAGTGCATCTAAATTGTACATCAGCAAACGATTTGACAACAAACTTAAATTAGTACATTTGCAGGGAAAACTCTTTTTAAGATAGAATAGATATGATATTACTATTATTTTCAGATGTACATATACAATTGGTTATGCAAGTTTTATTTTTTATATTACAATAATGATTCTATTCAAAACACATGATGACTTTAACTTGATAAGAATCGACGTGTTTTATTTAACATTGAACGTCACAGATTTCCAATGCAAACATAAGGGGAAATATTCATCAAATAAAACAGTTGATTATATCATTAGTAAGATACAATTTTAAGCGGTAAATTGTAAATGATGTTAAATGACCATGAATAGATAGTCTGGAAATGATTTACAGAGCATATTAATAAATGGTACTTATTGATCCCCCCTAAAAAATGTCAAGGCTTAGTAAAAAAAAAAATGGTTTTGTGCTAAAAAGACAATATCGCCAAACACACTTCATAAATTACCAATTACCAAAGTGGATATAAAGAACATCCATCATATCGCTATTTAAAAAATTAAGAATAAAAATAGCAAAACTGTTTTTTAAAATTATTTTGCTTTTTTGTTTTAAATCCCTATACTCTCTGCCGAAAAAAACCGAATAATATACAGTGTATGTCGATAGTAATCTTGTTTTATATTTGTATGGTTGTTCCACTAACAAGTTTAATATTTTCTAATTAAACTGGTATTTGTTTTTTAAAGGACACTCTGATTAACTTTGCAACTTTGCAAGATTTAAACCTGGTTTTTTTTTTATTTCCAACACCTCCGTTTACCTGATTTTGTTTTCAAAATGTGTCTTTTTGAAAAAAAAAAAAAATAAAGTAAATTGGCCTACCTGTTATTTTGATTCAACATTCCAAGTTTAAAAAAAGTTCCGACTTTCAAATTGTATTTCTGCCATGTTTTTTTTTTCTATTGATTACTGCATGTATGAATAAAATGGTTAAATGGCTGGATGAATCTACCTTGGGAAGACAGAGAGTACAGCACGTAAGTAACCCGACACCCACCGTGCAAAAAAGGGTGAAAACAGTGTGTAATACGCAACAAGATTTCCTTTTAAAGGAATGATCGGCATGTAATTTCATTGGTCAGACTGTTAATGTAATGCTAAGCATTTCGTTAATTGCAATAAACTTTATAGCACCGTTTTGTTGATTTCCTAAATAGAAAGACATAAATAAGATTTACTTTTAGTAGGTGAATTATACTTCCGATAAATATTCTTAGGCATATGTGAAGAAAAACGTGATTTGAATCATTATATATGTAACTGTATAAATATTTTATTTTCAAGGCAAACGGATAAAAGTAACGTTTTAGTAATCTACGTGTAATTAAAGATTTAAATGAGTGTCATTGCATAGTAAATAAAGTAGTGCAAGGCGCAATGCGTTCGCAAATAGTAAAATTTGCCAGATGCCTCATATGGACACAACTGTGATCAGCCGAAGCCAATCACAAAAACGGTGAGTCACAACTGTATATGACTTACACATTTAAAAACGTGTCCCTATGTACCATTATCGTATCGTTTGTTAAGAAACAAACAAGTGAGGACCTAACAGAAGTTGAAATATAAGCCCTTTTGACAAAAAGAAAATCCTCGAACTAAATGCGCAGACAACGACCTAAGTTGTGCAGACCAAACAAAAATGCAAGGGTTTCAAGTGATGATGCTTCATTATTTTTTGTTTAAATTGAGTCCATGTGCTGTCAATCAAATCAGCCAGCGAGCTGCACCACGTGCTCCTTCCATGATAACGGAAAAATTTGTTTTTATTAGTTTCATATCAAGTGAAGAAAAAGGGAAGTATGTCTAACAACAAAGTATTGTGCGATGTTTGCGATGTTTGATTTAATGCTTGATAAACTGTGTTTGTGGAGTTTAGTTAGTTTACTACGTTGTTAAAACAGAAAACTCTAGCTCTCTCTTTATCTCTCTCTATCTCTCAGTTCAGTTTAGTTTGACAGTCATAAAACGATGAAAATGGGGGGGGGGGGGGGGGGGGGGGGGGGGAGGGGGGGGGTTAAGAAAAACGGTATTCGCCACTAATACTACGTGTGTGTATGAATGTAGTGGCTTCATATTCAACACATATTAAATGATCTCAAAATCAAATATTGTTTTCCCTCGGACTGAGATGTCACACATTCAGTAGTTTATACATGACACATGACTGCCGGATATATTATTAAGGTCTCCCGTTTCCAGCGGAAGACCTTATAGTGATTGTAATGTTCTTTCTTTCTTTCTTTCTTTCTATCTTTCTTTCTTTCTATCTATCTATCTATCTATCTATCTTTCTTTCTTTCTTTCTTTCTTTCTTTCTTTCTTTCTTTCTTTCTTTCTTTCTTTCTTATCATTTTCCCCTTTTTTGTCGGCAGAATATCTCAGAGATGACTGGATAGATATTCTTGAAATTTTCAGGAATGATAGAAAATAATAATTTCTCGAGGCGTTATTTCTCATTTTTTCAAAAATCATTTCCGGTCGTCCGTTTCCTGACCCGCGACAAAAGCTTGTAACCTCGAGATCTCACAAACGAAAAATACTTTGTGGGATGATAGACATATAGTTGTAGATGTGTTATAACTATTTTCTTTTGTTCGTCGTAACTTCCGGTCGTCACAGGAAGTAATTCAAAAACTATTTTTGTTTACGTGTTTAATCTATTTTGCATAGAATTAATATATTAGTATAAATCCTTACAAATGTCATATATGCGATGTTAAATAAACAAAAAAAATATATTTCCGGTGAGATAGCTCAAGTATCGCAGATCGCTTTTTAAAAACAAATTTTGTACCCTCGAGATCTCAGAAACTGTAAGTGATGAAGACGCGAAAGTTACAGGAGTGATATACATTTTAATGAAGATGTGTTTAACAGGTTTCATTTTGTCAATCTTCACTTCCGGTGCCCGCCGGAAGGGTTCAAACAAATCAAGTTCTTTATAAGTTTAACTGTTGTTCTTTGACAGTTTTAGTTTAATTGATTAACAATAATATATGATAGGAAAATATACAAAAAATACTTATTTCAATTTTCATTGAGCCTTCCGTTTGTCCGTTTCCTGTCCCAAGACAAAAAACCTTGTCTCCTCAAGATCTCAAATACGGTATAGACTTAAACAACCAAACTTTGTGGGGTGATAGACCTATGTATGTACATGTGTTTACACTTTATTGTTTATTCCGGCGTAACTTCCGGTCGTCACAGGAAGTACTTCAAAATGTGATTTTCTTTAAATATTTTGTTTTTTAGCATGGAAGTAACATTTCAGTAATATAAAACAATAGATCATCTACATATGCCTAAATAAACGAAAAATTCTTCTTCCAGTGAGACATCTCAAATATCTCGGGTAGTTTTCTTTTTCTTTTGTACCATCGAGATCTCAGAAACTGTAAGAGATCAAGACTCAAAACTTATATGGATGATAGACATTTGATTGAAGATGTGTTTATTGGGTTTCATTTTGTCTTCCTTCACTTAAATAAACAAAACATTCTACTTCCGGTGAGATATCTCAAATATTACAGGTAACCTTTTTAAAGCAATTGTTGTACCCGCGAGATCTCAGAAACTGTAAGTGATCAAGACACGAAACTTACATGGATGATAGACATTTTTTTATAACCGCTTTCTTTTTGTCAACCGTCACTTCCAGTCCTCATCGTAAGGGTTCAAACCAATCAAGTTGTTGAAAAGTTTAACTGTTTTTCTTTGATAATGTTAGTTAAATTGTAAACAGTACAGTTGTCTATGGTTCAAGAAATACTAACTTTTATTTTCACTGAGCACTTCCGTTTGTCCGTTTCCTTCCTGTCCTGAGACAAAAAACATTGACTCCACGAGATCTCAAAAACGGCAACGACTTGAACAACAAAACTTTGAAGAATGAAAGCCCTATATATGTACACATGTTAGCACTCTTTTGTTTGATTCGTCGTAACTTCCGGTCGTCACCTAAAGGACTTCAACTTTTTTTTTTTTATTAATTTTACATGGAATGAATATATCAGTATAAAATCTGATTTATGTCATACAGGTGTATATACAATGTTGAATAAGCAAACAAGTTCTACCTCCGGTGAGATATCTCAAATATCTTAGATAGCTTTCCTTTTTACAAATTTGATACCCGCGATATTTTAGTCACTAAGTGATTGAGACACAAAACTTTTATGAATGATAGACATTTGATTGAAAAAGTGTTTAACGGGTTTTATTTTGTCAACCGTCACTTCCGGTTCTCACCGGAAGGGTTTAAACAAATCATGTTTTTTACAAGTTTAACTGATTTTCTTGGGTCTTTCATCTAGCCTGATAAACAGTGATGTACACCAGACAAATGTACAAAAATACCAGCTTTTGTTTCCATTAATCATTTCTGTTCGTCCGTTTCCGGTCCCGTGACAAAAAAATCTTGTTTCAACGAGATCTCAAATTTTGCAGAGACGTGAAAAACCAAACTTTGAGGAAAGATTGACTTGTACAAACCGCTGCTAGAATTCTATATTCTCCTCAATTAAATAGTTATTCATCCGGTTCTCAAAAACCTTCGTAACTATACAGTTTGCACAGAATACGGTATGTTGCATCAAAGCAACACAAAACACGGGATTCTAGCAGCACTTTTCAAGTTAAGCATTGATCACACTATTGATACATGTCAACTTTGAAGTTCAAAATATACGGGGTAGTGTTGTTCTAATTGGATATTTATATCGTAAACAAGGACGCAGGAAAGCCTGGCCGAGAAATAAAAGCAAAATAGCATACCTTATAGGGAATGATTGATAAATTTAACATCTCTTCCAATATTATTGTGTTGAATTCTCAATAAATCACACCAACATACTTTAGACGAGTTCTTAGATTACTTATATTTTGAATCTGTTTACAATGCTTTCCGATCAAATTTACACGACATTCAATTTTCCGTCATGACGTCATCAATGTGTAAATGTACGTAATACAATCTAATTTGTGAAATAAAATTGTCTCCAGTATTTTTTATTTGTTTTTTGGCCTACATATCATTGTTTAAATATTTGAATAGGTACATAATAAGTAAGATTTGTGATTTCACGGAATTACATGTAACACTGATTTTATATGCTTCCTTAACACCCCCGCGTAATTTTGAAGAGTTTGATTGTGTAAAATTTGACGAGATGTAGTCCCCCTTCTACATGGACTTTGCGTAGATCTTTGTGAATAAATGTCTCACTTGATAGTCACTTGATAGTCCTCAGGAAAACACACCATTTATTATGTTCGTTACTGACTGAGTACAGAAATATATCGGATTGATCAATCCCATAGACGGCGAGGTGAAGCCGAAACTAGTAAATAATAGTATTTTAAGTGTAAAGTACAATTTACATATTTTGACGATGATCGTATGTTAAACGTTCATGTAAATGTTGCATTGCTTGTCACGGACTAGCTATCTTGAGCATCGAGAGACTGTGTCGTAAAACATGCTGCAAATTGATATGAATTTAATTAAAACGTATTTGGAGTCGGAAATGTTTCATTAAATAATCGAAAAAACTTGTTTTATAATTCTTTCCCTAACCTACATGTAGAAGAGGGTATTAAGAGGTCATGATTGGCGCGGCAATTTTTAGACTGTATTATAATCCTTTAGAAGAAGAGCTCTATTTAAAATTGTAGAAAAATACATGTACCCAAATTTGAAAAGTAAAATATACGGATTTTTATTTACCAGATAAACATTAAAATTCAGGAAGCTGTCCTTTTAAGTTTACATTTTTTATAACTTCTGACATTTTCTGGAAAACACATCTTTACGTAAAAAAATATCTTAAAACGAAATAAGTGTCTAACAATGGCCAAGATCTACTAGAGAATATTTTCAGTTTCAATTTAATTTCTGATAATGATCAATCGTTGATATCTTAAAATGTGATTTTATGAAATATTTGTTTTAATTAATGTAAAACGCAGAACCAAAAATACCGAATATGCAACTTTATTGAAAAATAAAGTGATGATCAATACTAAGCAATGCA
>WFKH01011926.1:67759871-67784918 GCA_016163765.1 Magallana hongkongensis
ATATATATATATATATATATATATATATATAATGAAATGAAATGAAGAAAACGTGATCGAGTGAGAGGGGGAGAGAGAGAGAGAGAGAGAGAGAGAGAGAGAGATCGTTATTAGTATTTTTCATTGACAGAACTTTCTTTTATGTTACATTTTGTTGCTGTGCAGGATGACCTGTTGTTGTAGTATGCGAGCTGATTTGACTTTAGGGAAGATTGCTATAAATATGTAATCGATGATTTTTATGGTTTTAAATTATCTAATTCATAGCAGTATAACTTAATTATGACTTTATTTTCAATTTGAAAGGCCAGTGGAAACATTAAAAACAATCTATCTGAGGAAAAGTAGGTGTGATATACTATTGCGTTTAAATAATATAACAAACACATTTAAATACCGGCTAGATAAGATGTTTTATTTTGTTTAAGCTTCATGAAATCGTCTGAAAAAAGCGTTTTTTTTTATGAAACTCAGATTGTATTCATGCAATGAATCAACATTTGAATCAATAATGTTTTGTGCATATACTCTATCAAATAAGTTATTTTAAACAATTTGATAAGATAAAAATCTTAAATTGAATTCGATTTAAATGCTTAAATAATTGGCTAACATTTCATGTGTTTGAAATTGCTAACTATACATTAGCGTCTTTTGAATACATAAGTTATTTTTCAATCCTTAAATTAAATTATTATCGATTTCTTTATTTACACCATTAGTAAACGTTATTCGACTGAACCTAAATACTGTTACAAAAAAAATAGCATAATATTATTATAAATATTTATTATGTCGAATGATATTTTTATGAGAAAGAGGAAAGAACGATTAATATTTTTTTGAATAGTTTTTGTTCTATTCAACATTTTACGAGATATGTCATAATAAAAGCAGAAATGCAAAGCGAATGTTCCCATAAAACATATTTATATTAACGCACATCAAATTACTTTCATAAATCTTTTAGTATCTAAATTGTTATTAGACAGCAAATAATAGTTCGTTTCAATGTAGTCGTGGATATAACCAAGCGCTCGGCTCTTTTTCTAAATTCCGTTTAATATACCATTGATTAGTTTTTAAGGTCGTAAAAATTTTCCACTAAAATGACAATACATAGAATATTTTAAATAAACTTCCTCATGTATTTTAAATTGATACTAAATAGTGATTGATCAATGTGATGTGGGCCATTTAAAAATCTATGAAGACTGTTTCTAAACGTGTGGTAACGGCTTAACACTACTTTTTGTATCAATGACACGTGTATGTATGAAGAGTGAACAGTTACAAAAGTTACAACAAAAATCCTTCATTGATAATCTGGTAAACCAAACAGAGTTCTAAGCTTAAACAAACAGGAGATATTGCAGGACAAAATTATTTCTTGGATTTGATTGGGCAAGGACATTGCAAAAAAGCAAGTATTCTGTCTGTTTTGTTTTGAGTTGTGTGCATCGTTTTGTTTGTGTTGTTTTTGATGTTGATTTAAGTTTTACAGTTCACAAAATTAAACTGTTTGCGAATGGGTTGAGGAAATTGAAGAAATGAAAGCTTATATAAAAAGGTCTGTTTGTTGGTCTGATAAGGTATCTTATAAGACACTTCGTAGAAAACAGTTTCTGGTGGGCACAGAGTCCGTCAAAGATACAGCAAAATCTGGACAACCTTTGACTCTAAAAAGGCAAGGCAAATGTCTAAAAGAATTGAACGTGATTGCAGATTCGTGAGATTGTAAAAGTTGTTGCTATAACACTTTCGCGGACGCATTTCATTTTAAAGCGTTTTTAAAGGATGAAAATTCTTGTCATATGCATACTGCATATATTGTAAGATGACCAAATACGGTTACGAGTAAAACACTGCTAAGCAATTGCTGATAAGGTTTCACAATCAAAGACAATTTGTAAATATTGTTACTGGTGACGAAATATGGGTTAACTTTTTCGAACCAGTAAGAACAATTGGAAACAAAAGATGGCTAACAACGACGATAGAAGGCCTGTAGTTGCAAAAAAGAATTATTAGCACAAAGAAGGTTCTTTGTTGCATATTTTTCTTTCATGATGGTATAGCAGTACAAATCCCGATGCTGAAGAGCAAAAGTGTTACAGGTTGTATTACTAAGATTTAATACTAAAACTGTTCAAAAAATATTATCCTAAACGACGCCCTGCGTCAGAATTTAGACATGTTCGTCTAATTCATGATGATGCTCTATCTGATACATCTAAGCTTATGAAGCAATTTTTAACCCACCATACTCTTTTGATCTAGACCAATGCGTGATGAAAGAAATTATCTTAAATACATTTTTGAAACCTGTTTATTTCATCCCATACAGTAATACAATCTAAAATGTATCATTCCAAGAGAGTTAGAACGGGAACAATCAATTAAAGGGAAAATAAAAAAATAACAAGTTTTGCCTATTTGATTTTGATTTGATTTTGATAAATTTCTTATATTTTCACTTGCAATGTTTTTTTCTTAGATATCACTTCATGTTTTTGGGCAAATCGTTGCCCTTTCTTCATAACAGAAGTGCCGGGGAGAGAGGTCACAGGAGCGATTGAATAATATGGGTCACTATTTTTTCTATGTACACAAACTAAAGGCCAAATGTTAAAAACACTCATATTGTAACGAAAACACATCAATTTATGCATAAATGATAAGCTGCGTTAAAACATACTTATTTTTAATACGATTTTTTTCCATTCATAGGATTCACGTAAGATCATGTTTTTAGGGTCGACTTCATAACAAAGCGTCACTGAATATTCTACTCGTGCTTTGTGTCAAAAAAGCAAAAACTCTTAGTTAATCAATGTCTGCCTCTGCTACAAGCCCCGGCCTAAATAGCAATTGCAATATCATTATACACTAAAGCGTGTCTACCATGACAAATTCAACACCTTCTGTTTCTCTATCTGTTTCTTTTCGTAAACAAATTAAAAAGATTGTCTCAACTTCTCTGAAAATTATTCTGTTTTCAATTGCTTTGTAATTAAATTTGCAACTGCTCTGTGACTTCAACTTTAACAAATGTAGTAAAATTCCGCCGAGCGTCAATCGCTTGTTGTTATTTTTGAACCATTAATTATTTTCCATTAACTATTTTGTAGTTCACTTTATTGTAAAAAAATATATGCTTTATTATCAAAAGAGTCTCATATTTTTTTTTTATTCTTTTATCATCCTTATCCAAGATTTTGCTAGCTTCATGAATATGAATCTTGACATCACTTTAATTCCAATCCAGGCTAGGTGATAAATACAATAGTTTATTTTGCAATAGGCAATCGACGTTTTATAGATTTTCAGAAATTTTCTGCTTTTGTAAACAGTTTTTAAGGTACATAAATCAACACCTTGAGTCATGTATTTGTTTGTACAACTCTTCAACAGATTCATTATTATTTACAGTTTATTGATTATCTTGTTTTTAATTTCAAAATGAGATATGCAAATATCACATTTATGACATATTCATATTAAAATAAAACATGTTTTGCAAGCCCATTACAAGTAAGGTTACTTAGTAAATTTACAAGTATTTGATCGATGCTTGAGTTATAAGAATCCTAGCTGGCGGAAAACATGAAACATATAAAATCGATCTTTTTACAAATTGATGTATATATAGTGATAGTTTTTTGCTCCAAATATAATGAATTTGATTTGTTGTTTATAATCTGGTTTTCTATGTTCAAGCGTGGATTATTTAATGAACTAAATAAGTACTCACGTCAAATTTAAAAGCTTAAAATTGTATTTATATAGTTGTTTTCTTTTTCATGAAGCAATAATTTGAACCTTTTTATTCACATGCATGTTTTCTAATGGTTCATTACAGATGTATACACATTTCCTCGTCATTCTCCTTGCTTACAAGCTGGATGGTAAGTTGCATTATCTTACAGTTTTACTTGTTTTCTTTGTAGATGAAAACAGTTTTTCTTCTGTTGTATGTAACGCCCAAGAATTTCGGTACTTTCATCTCAAAAAGATAGGGCTATCTTTAATTACTTCACACTTTATTTAAAGACAGAAAATTATGATTTAACCAACTGTATTCACTCCGTAACACCAATTTTAAAAAGCGTGGTGTGTTTTTTGGTCTTGTGAAAAGTCTCCATAATCAATTAACCAGATATGTATTTCTATGTTTTCTACGTTTCTGGTTTAAATATACAGCGGTGCTTCAGCTATCCGGACGTTTTTTGGGTTTTTTTTTCAGAAGTCCAATATATATGATATATGAAATGTGTCTACAGTGTATCGTTGACACAAATGATAATATATTTGTTTATAATCAGTGTGTTAATACTGTTCTAGATAGGAACAAATTAGAGTTGTTCGTTGAACACAATTTTTTGTTCAAATACAAGAAACATCGATTTATATTGTTATTTTGTAAGAAAATATAAATAGACATTATTAAATACCAAATCTAGCTTAAACTATTATGTCCAAGTGTGATATGTGCGTATTTAGGTAGGGATTTTGACTATCAATTGCAAGACAAGCCAATTTTCACCATTATTAATCTATTCAAAAAGAAGAAAAATATTTTTTTTAGACATAGTAACAGGATATAAAACGTTGATGAATTATTTTCAGCCGCAAAGAAAGTTTAATAATTAAGTATGGATGACAAAACTTGGAAAGCGTCCATTAAATGCCAAACCCTGTCGGAGCAAAAAAAGAGATTATCTATGCTATTTACTTTGATAGGGAGGATGTTGTGGTGCAATGTTCTATTACCAAGAAGAAGAGTACTACTGAAAAGATGTACAAATGTAAAATGTTGCATTAACTTAAACAGCAATACAAAAACAAACCCCCAAAACTGGTATCAAGGGTCTGTTATTGTTGCACGATATTTCTCCAGCAACAAGTCAACAGTAGTCACATATTTTCTTAGTTAAGAGGGAGTTAATGAAATCCCTTATTCTGGTCAATCTTCAGATTCTTCCCCATTTTTTCTCTTCTTAAAACTTAAAAGACATTTAGCCGGAAGAAGCTATAACTCTAAATCATCACTTGGATCCGCCATTTATCAGTTTTTGAATGGTTTGACTAAAGAGAAAAGCATTTCAAAAGTGGATTTCTCGTCTGAAAAAGTGTATATGTGTTAAAGGGAGAACTTTGAGGGACTGAAATAAAAGAATACAAATAATTGTTATGTCCTTATTTTTTATTGCACTAAGGACAATACTATTTGAATGGCCCTAGTAAAAATGTCTATATTGAACTATGCACCTGTTGACCGATCGGTCTTCATTTCTTGTTTTAAGAAAACAATATACGTTTTATTGAATTAAGCCATACCTGGTTTGTTTTTTTTTTATTGAATGAAACTTTTTATATTTTAACATGTTTTTAAAAATCTTTTTCAGCAAAGCCTACTCCGGTATCACTTTTTACTGCTATAGAAAATAATAAGACTGTCATTGATCCTTACCGAAATTTAACTTCATTCAATAATGGTTGTCAATGGGAATGCGCTAGAGACCCCAACTGTAATGGATTTTCATATGACATCAGCACCTGTTTTCTTAGCAAATGTGACATTTATATTGATGTGCAATATCCTGTATGTTACATCGCAAGGAAACAAGTGCCCACGACCACAGTAGTGTGTCCTTCTTATCCGACAACATCGATGCCAGTTACAACGGACGGCAATATGGAGACGACTCAACAGCGCGGACACGTAAGTGACCCACCAGTTGCTGAAGTCACGGAAACTAATTCAAACGTAACATTATGCCCTTGCGTTTGCACCAATGCTTCCCGCTCACTAAATGAATCAATAGAAATGAGAAGAAACGAGTTGAAGGTGAACAAGACTGCACTGACTTCCTCCATTAGAAGACGTACTTCCGCTTCCGATTCCCGCATATCATCGAGAGTGATTGGTGCAGTTGGTATCATCATCATCGTTATATTTGTAATGCTGATCATATGTTCTGATGTATTTTCTGTTTTTTATTTCAAATCCAAAATTGTTTACGTTTTTCTTTAGAAAAGAACCCACACTATCCAGAATATATTAAGTACAAAACATGTGCCACAAATAATACTAATTAAAAAAACCAAAACTTGTTTGGTCTTTTTACTTTTAAGTATTTATGTGTCGAAAAACTCTAATTTATCATCCGCAAACCATGAAACTTATGGTGATCAATTGCATCACGTGCACACAAATAAATGTATTTGTCCTGATAAATTAATGTAAACTAGTTATTATAGACATCAAACTAGATACAGAACCGAAAAAGTGTGATAATTGAATTATTTAAGTTTGTAAACAGTGTTATTATACACAGTATTCTAATTGTTTCATGATATTGATGACACATTTTCTAATAACATAAAGTTGTGTTCGAATCAAAGTATGTTTAATTGACCTTCGCGCATCCTTTGACTTGCATGCATTTACTCTTACATGGTTTGAAACGGCCAGAGAAATTTTAACATAAAATTAAAGATAAACAACAATCGTTAGTGGAAAAAATATGTTGTATTCACTTAATAAACTGCATATATTTGCGGGTCTAAATCAGTCTGGAAACAAGATTGCTTTTATATAATTTATTTTAAACTTTAACCAAACAGTTCGCTGTATAACCTCGTCGACCAATTAGTTGTGTTTTTTTATTGCTTGTTTTATATGTATTTTATCAAAGTTGCATGTATATATCATATATTTAGCTACATTGTTATTGTTATTAGGTGTTATTTTTCTAAAATATTAATCAACAATATGTTTCTATTTATACTCAAAATAGACACATTTATTATCAACAAATGCTCATTTTTGGACGTGCATTTTCGTACTGTCCTATTGTTTACCAGAGAAACTGAATAAAGCTCTTTACTGGGATGTGATAGTTTGTAGCACAACCTGATGTGAATAAGACCGGTGTTGTAGAGCAGTTTTTCCCTCATAGTAGCTTTTTCCCCAGAAACAATCTGCTATATAGTAGCCTTTTCCCCCGGGGGGAAAAGCTACTATATAGTAGTTCTTCCCCCATTGTAAGGTTTCTCCCTCACGTTTTTTGGTTCAGAGTTTATAAAAATCATTAATGGAAACACAGTAAGGATTAAAATCAATATTTGGAAACCCCCAGGTTGCATATATAGTTACATTCCTCAGTACAGGTTGAGTTCCGTTTTGCCGATTTATTATTTTTATAGACAGTGTTGAAAATCGAACATACGTATCATGGAATACTAGTACATAGAACTTAATTTAGGAAAACATTTGATAAATTACCTGGTTTGACAAGATATACACTTATATGCATACATGTAACTATGTGTTCTGAATTTGTAAATGAAAAATGTTTGAGAATTTTTTAATAAATCTAACAGTCTGTCTATCTGTTTGTGCAATTTTATCCAGGCTAAACCCCTGTTTCTTTGGAAAACTGAAAGATCGCTCATGCGTAATAGTGTGTTAAGACCTTAACCAATTTTCATCGAGGCAAGATGATTGATAACATTCTAAAGTATGTATCACCTACAAGTAAATAAAAAATTGACATTTATAAATGGTTTTAATCAGAATGGGCAAGAAATATTCTTTGTTCGTAACTATGATTTAATAAGAATTATTCATTTGACATTTTGGACTTACAAAGGTAACTATGCGCATACGTGCGAAATTCGAAATCAAATTAATCGTTATTTTAATTCTTGTTTCGTATGAATTCACATTTAATTGAAACAAACAAGCATGTAGCATCGTTTTTGAAAGGGGGGGGGGCAGACCCATCCAAAATGGCTTTACTATGAAAGATTCGTACAACTTTCCAAAATTGTGAAAATCTTAATACGTGGTAGGGGAGGGGGGGGGGTCGGACTATACCTGTTCACTGTTCATTTCCTTAGTTTCAATTCAATTTTTATAAGTTAAAAGAAAAATCTGCGTCAAAAAGTAGGGGGTGGGAGGCGGGCCTTCTGCCTCCCTCCCACCGAAGCTACGTGCCTGACGAAGTTGTAAATACTCGAGAAGAATAATCAAAGCATCTTCGATTTATCTGCAGTGCTTCAGGGTTGTTTTTAGAGTATATATAATATTACTGTTATCTTTACGGACGGATTTATTACATCAGAACGTTCGTCGTTACATCTTATCGTCACCAGAAGCGATTAACTGTAATATTTTTAATGTTTATTTAGGTTTGATATTGAATGCAGAATGTATATTTTGTATTAAAGTTGATTAATGCATATGATAGCTTTTTGTCCTTATATTTCCGAGCGATGGTCCCGGTGACTTGATTAATGGTTTCTCATAAGGTGACCCGCGCCCAATTGTATCTTAAGTCGTTTTCTCTTTTAATTTATCTTAAAATTATCGAATTGCAATTTTTACGCTTTAATGTTGAATAGAATTAAAAGAAATTATATTTAAAACATTATGTAAACTTTACCTCTAAAGAAAAGAAGTGATTTAATCCACATTTTATTTTTGTATTTTCCTTGCCGTGCGACAGACCTTCTGTGTTTTCCACGGCTTTTAAAACTTGAAATTTCACGCATACACAGCTTTAAGTAGTAGCTGTTTTGTCCTCTGTTACTTCCGCAGTAAGACAAAATTTGACTTTTTTAAAACTTTAGTTTTAAAGGATTAAAACTTGTTTACAATATTAGATATCGTATCATATCATATCATATTTTTTATATATAACACGTTTATATTTTCATGTGAAAAACTTTTTCCAGATTTATTCTAGTTTTCCAAACTCCAAACCGGCGTATTTTCGAAGCTCAAATTTATGTATTTTGACGTCTTCTTTAAAAAAATGTTCATGTCATAACGTCATAGTCCAAACTTCAAATATGCATCGCTTATAAGAAAAAGAAAACAAAGAAAAGAAAAAGATCCGAAGTTCCGAAATCCGAATAAAATGTGCAAGGTCTTCCAAAAAGGTGCAATAAAGGGTGAAATAAAGGGTAATGATTCAAAAATATGATGAAGGCGCGTGACTTTGCTCATATCAGGGGTGAAAAAAATATGTATTCTATACTATGTACAATGTGTATCAATAAATGCATATATTACCTTTTATTATGAGTAATCAAAATCATCTCAGATATTGCAAAATATTGCCACTAATGGTCCGCCATAAACATGATCGCAATGTAAAACAGGGGGAAAATTTACTATGTAGTAGGTTTTCCGTGGGGGTAATCCGGCTATAAAAAAGGAGAAATCCCACTATATAGTCAGCTTTCCGTGGGGGAAAAACTGCTATACAGCCATTTTTCCGGGGGGGGGGGGGGGGGGGGGACTTCTATATACTAGCCGTTTTTCCGGGGGGAAAGATGGCTAGAGGAAAAAGGCACTATATAGCACCGGCATTATCAAAATATAAGCAGGCTATGGTTATCTTACATGTTCATTCTCTATTTGACTAAAATATATTATTAAATGCGTGGTATATCTTAAATAATAATATGCTCCTCTTTTCAAGGACATGAAATAAAGATTGAACCTTTATAAAACATGCTTACTAGTGGCCATAGTACAATAGAGATGTAGTAACAGAATTTAAAGGTGAACATAGAATTGGGGAAAAAAATCAAATCATTATTTATTTCTTTTCGGATGCATATCAGGTTAGTTTCATGATTTTCCCAGTTTCAACAGAAACAAATCTTTTCGAAATATGTTTATACACCATTTTCAGGTTTGATATGTTTAATTGAAACATGAAAATCGCGGATTTACAATGCAGACATCAGGAAAATGCACACTAAAAGTAAAAGTTAAATTAATAAAACGCCATTATGATTCTATAGTTGATTATTTAAATCACGTAGATTTGTCTATCCCCATTAAGGTTTTCCATTTTTTTTTCTAAATCATATGCATACTTTCAGATGTTGTTGTCGGTTTAATTGTTTATTCAGTTACATCGTGCAACTAGAATAAAATTACTTATTTGATAAACAAATGTTCATCATAATCAAGCTCAACTTTACATCCCTTGTTTTCTATATAATCTGCATACTTTTAAATATTTTATATAAAATTCATTGTTTTTTAAGCACATTACAATGTTCAAATAAAAATATATGTGGATAAAATATAAAATGACTAATTTTACAAACAATTATACATATAATATATGTGTAGTTAATTATACTTAACAACTAGCAATGCTGTAACCACTAAAAATTCTCTCGACTGGTAACAAATTGTATTGTACGTTTTAATAAATTAAATTAAAGTTATGAATTTGGACAAGGTACATTTTATAACGAAACCTTCGACAAAGTAAAATAATTTTATTCTGGTTGTAACGCGCTTTCTGATTGGCTAAACAAAGTTTATATCGCATAAAGAATGTTGCCTACACTCTGTACGTCAAAGAAAGACTTACGTCAAAAACAGTATTAATCCGTCTGACGTTACGTTTGAATTTTGTACAATTTGATGTCATTTTAAAGGTCAAATGACTGTTTGTATTAAATATTTATAGCAAAAAAAAAAAAATAATTTATCAGCAATGAATTCAATATTTATTAGTTTAATACGATATAAAATTGGACATTTTACGCTTTTTTATAAACCGCTTCGCAATTGAATTCATTCCTCAAATTAATGACATTTGTAATAACTGGTCCAGATGGCGTACAACATACAAAACGATTTATTCACACGTAATTTGCAATTTCTATATTAATATCGCACTTGCACTGCTCTAAAGATATATCGATTTATTGTTAGAACACCCATCAATAATTAATTTTTGGTTTGTAGTGTGCTTGGTGTCGAAACTGTATTCACATTGGTACATATTGCAGCAAGAATCGATCAGCCTTTTCTTTTTATTTTGGAGTTTGTTTCGAAGCTACTTTTTCTGGTCAGTTTTCTCGCACCTGCTTAAAGTTTGGACATTAACGTGAGACCCCACTAGTTGATTTCGACCAAAGTTTGCAAAAGTGTTGTGCATTTATTTAAATTTGAAATTTACTTAAAGTTCATGGGTTCAACAAATTTGATCTGCGGAAGTTTATTGAGTACAGATCCTTTCAAAATATAATTGTTTTACAGCTTCGTTAATGAAGCTTTAAGCCATTAAATAGAAATGCTGACTCGCATATTAACAGCCGTTGTGATTTTTCTCTTTACTAAGAAAACATCAGAGGGCATCAAACGAAACAAATGATAAATCTATATTTAAATATCTTTGTTTACCAATTAGATAACAGGAACGTGCTTTTTTAAGGGGAATTGAACATTAAGGTTAACATAAACGTACTTTTTGGGTAAGATCATTTTCAAGCAAATTACGAGGACAATTTTTTTAAAATTAAAATTAAACTACTTTTGTTTAAATGTATATCCAAAATAAAGAAGTCTCGTGGGCTGAAATATGAGAGCATTTTGAGACCTTTTAGGAAAGTAGTTTTTTTATGAAGTTCTGAATTCATAATCATAAACGAATAATTATAAAGTCAGCATTTCCATAAAACTGTTGTGCTTAGCACATCGATTTTTTTTTCTTATTTGTCGCATGGGTGTACCTTAATGATAGCAAATTTATATTTAATTGCCCGTGGTATATCATTAATGCATGCACGGGTCTTTTTGAATGGAAAGTGTTAAACGTACTTTTTGGGTAAGATCATTTTCAAGCAAATTCCGAGGTCAACTTTTTTAAATTGAAATTAAACTTCTTTTGTTTAAATTTATATCCAAAATAAAGAAGTCTCGTGGGCTGAACTATGAGAGCATTTTGAGACCTTTTAGGAAAGTAGTTTTTTTATGAAGTTCTGACTTCATAATCATAAACGAATAATTATAAAGTCAGCATTTCCATAAAACTGTTGTGCTTAGCACATTGATTTTTTTCTTATTTGTCGCATGGGTGTACTTTAATGATAGCAAATTTATATTTAATTGCCCGTGGTATATCACTAATGCCTGCACGGGTCTTTTTGAATGGAAAGTGTAAATTAATTAATCATTGGACCTTCCACACAGGTCAGCCATAAAATAGCATTTTTCATAGGAAGTATAACAGACAATTTATTTAAGTAAAACATAAATGAAGAACATTAAACATATAAAATACACAGTTACTGTCTTGAAATATAAGCTATATGTTGGTGATGGTAAGAAAACCTGACAGCTGGCGAGGATTGATAAGTTTAATCATACAATCTAGAAATGAAAGACCATGGGACAAAGTGGTTGTTACACGGTTGTCTCGGGCGCGTACAGCGCGCCCATGTCAACCCGTATAACAACCCTTACAACATTTTGGAAATCAGACATGCAATGAAACAGTTATCAAATATCCTTTTCAGTTATTCGGGGAAGCAGTCAAACGTTAAGGTTCATTTACAACGTTAAGTTTTATGTACAACTTTTTAACTGCACAATACGTCAGTGTTACACTAGAAAGCCACTTCGTTAAAAAAAACTCGTTTCCATAAAAAATAATTCTAACAAAAGGCATTTGCATACTTCTTCTTTAATATTTAAACAAAATGTCAAGATCATAAGTATCATCGTTTTTAAATGGACATGATCTACAAAAAATCGCATTCCGAAAAGCTTTGCCCGACTAAACAAAATTTGTAAATTGGAAGCATGCATCAATCACTACAGCAAAACTCTAATATAACGCACACGGATAAGACCAATTTACACTAATAACGAATCGAATTTGTATTCATGTTCCGATAAAAACTTTATAGACCTATAGAATATTGCCGTATATAACGAAAAGAGTATGACGAATAATAATACCGCAAATCTTGGGATGTCTAATATATGCGAATTTATCTAGGGACCTATAAATAGTGTTTATGTTTTTCCGGATTTTTTTCGGTTGAATATACTCGCTCCAAAATTAGGTCTCATTTTACACTTCCTTTCTCGAATCTTCTTGAAACTGGTAAGACATGTTTTAATTCTCTGTAAAAAAGTATACTCTTTAGATTACAAATATTATTCATAAATATTTTAAAAAATGAATTTCGCTGCTGTTCAAATTTATTAACAGAAATTGCAAATTCATGAAGTAATGTCTTTTTTGAATTGCATGTATATCACTTGCAATTAATTATTTTTGGAATGTATCAATGTTAATTGTAAGCTTGAAAGCAAAAATGAAAACAGTCAAGTTTTAGATTTTATTTGTTAAAAATAGATCATAGCAAAAAGAATGTATTTTATCATTTGTCATAAGTGAAAAAAAAGTTTCTTTTAATACAGCTGCCTTTATGCTACGGTGAATTTTTATCATATATACCTAATTAAGCAGTGTTGCAATGATTGAACCAATGTTGGACCTGTCTACTATATTGGTAAGTCAATATATGAATGCGACATTATTGTGATTATGGCTATATTTTCACTCAAAGGATGAAATATTTGTTGCTTTGAATAAGCTCCACAATGGATCAATGGTGAGGGGGTCGAATCAATTTTTGTTTTTAACCACTGATATAAATTATACTTTTGATTGTTTTAAAAAGAATTTATCCAATCAAAAAACACACTTACTTTTTAATGGGCATTTAGTAAGACACGCAAATTACACGTTTTTTTTAAGATGAATAACTCGCAAAACTGATCGGAAAATGGGGCATATGTGAAGCAACACAAACCCCCCAACCCCTTTCGGTAATTTAGTTGCTTAGGTATTTCTAGTATTTCCAGTTGCTTTAATAAATATTATTATAATTATAAATTACTATACAAATATTGACTTGGGTTGAGGGCAACATTTATTATATTAGCCCCCGAGGGACGAAATATTGCCCGACGCGAAAATTGGAGCATATGTGAAGCAACCCAAACCCCCAACCCCTTTCGGTGATTTAGTTGCTCTAGTATTTCTAGTTGCTTTAGTAAATACTCCGAACTATATCATTATATATTTACTTTAATCCAAACCGATGTTTTTTTTTATTTAATACTGATAATCCAACATCAATCATTACTTACATTCTACAAAGGGATGGATATACTTCCTTGGTTCTACCATAGTAGACAATAGGTAAGAATATTTCAGCGAAGCTCCCATCCTACCCCTATTCAACCGTTTAAACATGATCAGGACATTTACACACATGCACGATGAACATCCTCTTTTACTTGAACTCTTGCTCACTGTTGCTTCCGAGTTTAAGTGTTTACACATAAAACCTGCATTATATGCTTTTCTTTGTGAATGATATTAATTTATATTGCTAGCTACCATTGCTTGCACATTTTCTGAAATGCAACGTTCAAACCCTACATATGCCGTAATGACGCCGGGAAAAAAAATGTCAAGTGAGCATAGTTGATGAGCTTATGTATATTACCAAGCATACGATTCTTACCTAAATTTGAACAGGTACATGTACAAGATAAGGAAAGTATTAATGTATAGCGTTGAAGTCATAACGTTGAAGATTTAATCCAAAGTATAAGATTTTTTGTGTTTTGTTTTATAATTATTTTTCCATTGATGTCAATTGATATGTAGGCACAACAATAACAACAAAAGCAACAACACTCCTTCAGATATATTTAACTATTTGGAGGCCATTTAAGACTTAAATGATTTTCCAATTAGTTGTCTTAAATTGATATACAATTTCCTGCTTGAGCTTATCCAATAGAAACTTTTTTCCGAGTGTTTTGATCTTTGATCAGCGGTGTAATTCAGATATAAAAACTTACTTCAATTGTTTCGGGCCACGTGGTACCTTTTCCCTTGAATTTTACTGAGAAACTATAAGGTTTAAAAAACAATGTGATCTAAATGTATATGACAAGAAGTGTTTACTAACACTATTCAGAAAATGACATAAAGAGTCACAGTATTGTCAAAAATTTTATTATTAGACAGCTTAATTCCACTTTATACTTTACGAATAAGTTAAGTCACATCGATATGTGAACGGTGAATTGCTTTAAAGTCCAATTGTAGTAAGTTATGTTTGTAATGACATAGTTGCTTCTTTATTATAAATGAGACAAATTTACTAACCCAGCAATGTGGTAATTGAAGAGTGGGTAAATCGAGGAATTCATTTCCTCTTAAATTGACGAAAAAGCTATAAGTTGTTTATCGGCAATACTTAGGTATTCTAAATTCAAAACATGCACACAGGGAAGAAACGACATTATTAACTAAAGTACAGGCATTTTTTTTACCACTTATGCTTTAACCTGAAGAGTCGTAATAGATTTCCTATTGATTTCATTTGATGTATAGTGGGATTGACGATATTCGTTGATAAATATTAAACAAAGAAATTAGAATGCATGATTCAACGGTATAATCAAAGTCCAATCAGAGCGCAGTCGTTCAATTTTTCATTTTTTTTTTTTTTTTTTTTCAATTTTCTTAAACATTTCATTTTTAGATATAGTGATATGAAAACGGTCTTAAATATTTAATTACAAGCTAGTTGATCGTTTAAAAGCATTACAGTTTACTTTCTGTGACTTTATTTTAGCTTTGTTTCCTTCACCAGATCTAGTGTACAACGTCATTTGTTATTAAACATTACCAAAAAACAAAAAACAAAAAAATATAAAAATATATATCAAACCTTAAAAAAACTAAAATCAAAAACAGTTTCAATTATACACGTATCACATGTTAAGATGGTTACAAGTAAAACCGGCTAGTTTTATATATTGATTCTTTTACAGTTTAAACCATCTCATTTTTATTGGTCGGAGTAACAATAAAAAGATATGAATATATTTAATATCAAGAAAACTTAATACACCGAAAATGATAGCCAATGGAAAGATGCTACGACTAATATCTAGTGTTGTGGTGCTCTCTCGTTGGAGGTTCTCGGTCAGTTGAGAAAACTCTCGTATTCTGTTTTTGATACGACAGTAACCGAAGGTTCTTTGACCATACTTTATTATGGGACTAGCAACATTTTTCAATGCAGGGATTTTGTATGGAAGATGGCTATTGCACAGAGTTGATATATAATGCAGAAAAAAGCAAATGCTTTGGAATCCATGTGGAAAACAGGACAGGATATCCCTATCTAAATGTAATTCATAATGCCGACAAAGTGCAACGTTTTCGTGAAGGTAAGATTTCAACTAAATAATCTATTGAGGGTGCCGAAGTTTTTATGTATACATTTTCTGTTGATTTTTTAATAGTTTTGTAATATTATAAATTTTGAATTTACTGGGTCGGTGTAAATACAAAATTTACAAATTTTGTATTTACACTCAAACATTGAATTCACAATTTACAATATTACAGTTTTCAAAATGAAAAAAAAAACAAATAAAATAAAAATACGAATATGTTTTATATGTTCGTTTACATTTTAAAACTAGCATTATTGTGTTAATATTCAGTGAAATTGTCATTCTGTAATTTTACAGATCAACATGTAAATGTATGGACTTTCATTCTTGTTTAATGAAAACAATTGCATTTCAATTCATTTGTTTGGTCAACAGATAAATACTGGATAGAGTACAATGGTCATTTGTATTTTTATAATGAAAACCGGGGCGTTTTGCATGAAGCTAGGGTAAATACGATTACCATTAATCGGCCTTGAGAATATTTAGTCGCAAAAAGTAGTTGTTTTCGATGGGTTTTTTTCTTTAATACTTAAAGTTAATTATAGTGATCCTTGCTGCATATATCTGAATTGCTTTCAAAATAATTATAATATCATAATACTGCCATGGAGGTTGCGCAAATCTAAATGGTTATTTAAAACATGAATGGCATTGATTCGAATATTCTGTTTTAAAATCAAAAATCGCTGGAGTGTCAAGAACGTGGTTCTTACTTGGTAGAAATAGAGAGTCGTGACGAGTCTAACTGGCTGGCTAGATATTTTATCTACAACGGCTGTTATTGTTTGGCTTCAAATGCTAAAAAAAAGCCAAACCTATTTTTAACTCACATGAGGTACAATGAACGCTTTCAAAACATTTTCTGACAATTGTTAGCTCTCTGTAGCCTATTTGTCTGCACAAGTGTCCTCTTTGGTACCTTGAAATGTTTACGTTATACTCTGGAATCATTAACATATGTGACTGCCAATTTTCATCGGAACATAATTTCGGGTATTATCTTATTCCTACAAAACAGACTATGTATACCCTAATTTATTAATTCGTCGATGATGTTTATTCGTAAATGATAGGTTCCTACGAATTCTACGAAAATTGATTCACCAAGTCTAATGATTCCACAGTAATTCATTATCCTGCCATCCTTCATAGAAACATAATATACGTATAGTTGCAGATTCATGCAAATGAATTAGGGAGATATAAATGATGTCAGAGAAGCACAATATTCTACAATTTTTCATACTCTAACGGACCTGCCAATATAGTACTGACTCATAATTATCCAGCCTGTCCCTCCTTACTAAATACAACATTACAATGCTTTTAAAAGAATAGTTTTATGAAACATTGCACGGACTTTTATAAGAAGTAAACTGTACAAGTTGTTAATTCTGAACAGAAACTAAGCAAAATATCGCTATGATGTATTTTCAAAAAAAAAAAAAACTGCGTCGAT
Organism: Magallana hongkongensis; assembly: GCA_016163765.1. Taxonomy (NCBI): domain Eukaryota; kingdom Metazoa; phylum Mollusca; class Bivalvia; order Ostreida; family Ostreidae; genus Magallana; species Magallana hongkongensis. The sequence continues at coordinate 67,777,439 of WFKH01011926.1, forward strand.
AATGTTCACAACTATTGCACAACATGGACGGGAGGTAATGATATAAGAACAGAGAGTAAATACGTGTGGAACCATTCAAACACACACCTGACTTATACAAACTGGTATGATCTCGAACCAAGCCTTCATGACCCGAACGAAGCAATTCCTCGTGACTGCATCGATTTACTGAGAAACGGAGGATGGAATGATAGGCCTTGCTCTTATCTGAATCGATTTATTTGTGAAAAATAGATACCGTTTCTGTTATTAACTACTAAAACAAAGATGTAGTTAAATTGAAGGAGCTCGGTTTTTCCTTATTTTTGTATGATCTTTTTGAAGCAAATCCTAATAAATATGTGATAACAAACATTTAATAGCAATTGCAATCTGTTTTAACGTCATTGCATAACATGGGTTCGATGATATCAGCGTAGTTGGTTTTCGTGAATTTATTCAAAATGACAGTTTTAATGACACTCTTTTGTTGTCAATAATATTATGAATTAACTACATCAATTAGCTGTAACCTAATATTAAAAAAAAACCGCAGAAATTCTAGCTCATTATTGATAACATGTTTACAAATTAAAGTTTAATATGTCTTTTCCTTAACACATATCTCTTCTTGCATCAAAACAAGTTAAAATGACGCTGGTCTCAAGTGAAAGATACATAAATTGCGTAGTCTTTGCTCAAAAGCCAGACACACTGCTACTACTCTGGCGAATCCTCTTATTTCGGACTTCCTGTGGTCTCCCTTATTCGGTAAGTAGCTCTCGAAGATCTCTATACACTGCGAAATAATGTTCATTCCCATTAAGAAACGTCTGTCAATCACACCTCCCTTTCCAGGACAATCCTTGACAATTAGAATGCCCCTGCCTTCAATGGTTTTGTCGAGAACTGGTACATACACATCTGCTTCAATGTTTCCAAAGTACGGACTCTCAAGTCCATTTGCCTCTTTGAGCCGTATCCAGCTGTGATCTGATCTCACTTCGAATTTGAACTTTAAAAAAAATTAGCGAAAAAGGATTTCGGTGGATAACATCGATACTGCATCTAAAACACATGGAATCACAGTGTCGCAAATGTTTATGTCCATCACTGGACTGTCCCCAATCATTTTCCGTATTAATGGTGAGTGTAACAAACTGAAATTATTTGTGTTGTTGTTTTCTAATTCCCCTTGGTTTACCCTTTCGGTTTATAACAATCCTTTGGGAAGCCCCTTGTTTTAATACTTTAACCCTTGGTTCCATGGTTACATGTCAATCCTGTGGGGAGTCCCTCGTTTATACCTTAAATAGTCAGGTAAAAGCATGCACGGGATAGTATCCGGAAAAACCAGCCGATAGACGTGGTCGTCATCCCCTCTACTGCTATCAGGGGCCTGTCTTTAGAAAAGCATTAGGTATTTCAAAAACCCATTTTATATGTACGTTTTTAACATCACGCGTTTGAATAGTTTTCGGGTATTTCGGGTTTTTTTAATTTTTTTTCATCAGGGTCTCGTTTGCCATATATTTTGCCTGGAAGGTCTCCCTATCAGAACGTCAGCTGTCGGGGATATGAGAACTCTTGGGTGCTGAATTTATTAGAGGATATGGTCTCAATAAAGTAGCCTTTGTCGACATATAGTGAGAGTAGTGTATGAGCAAGCTATGGCGGCCCGTACGACGCATCTCTAATTCCAGTTTATTCATTTTAACCTGGCGGTGACCCTCGTGGAACATTTTCATTATTCAAAGTATTTATTGAAACCATCTTCATTGTGAAAGTTTAATATATTGTGTATTTTGAAGTTACATGAATATTCAGTTCTGTTGAAAGATTTTTCTGAAGCCTGGACCGGAAGTCGGCCATTCAATACGGAACCCCACCCGTACTACCTGAAATAAAGTGAATATCCAGTTCTGTTCAACGATTTCTCGGAATCTTGGACCAGTAGTCGGCAATTCCATACGGACCCTTAAGAGGGAACACGCAGTCCGTTACTATAATTTGTGACGTGCAGCTTCTAACCAAAATTGAACATTGAAATTTCAACTGCGCGGAGGCCGAATAAATAAAAACATGAATTCTATTCATTTATTTATTTGTATAGTTTGGGTTTTTTGGTTTTTTTTTTTTGTTTGCTGAATTTTCTGTTCAATTCTTATTTAATTTGTTATTAAATATTTTGTTAAAAATTTTGTATTTGTTTATTTGTTTTTTGTAAACTCATTAGGATCCATAACCACACATCCTCACAAATGGTGGCAGCGGTGTGATGCATCTGAGCTTGCATAAATCAAAAGATTCTCTTGTGTTTAATTGTATTTTAGAAATTTTAACTTCGACTTTTCTTGTTTTTGTATGTTTCAGTGCATAAACTTTCACAATGTCACATATGCCGAAGTGGATGACCGAGTTTATCGCGAAAGGGTCAAGCGTCAAGGACTGTTCAGAGGTATGGCGTCAGGAGCAGGAGGCAATGAGAGCTGAGTGAGACTCTGCTAGGGCTGAAAGAGAGGCAGTGAGGGCAGAGAATGAAGCTGAGCGAAAACTTGAGAAAGTAAGGTTAGCTCACGAAAGAGAGGAGTGTCAAGCTAAGAGAGACAGAGATAGTGGAAGGTTGAGAAAGAGATTAAGTTGAAAGGGTTAGCTCTTAAGGAAAAAGAGTTAGAAACTGGTCCCTCCCCTCAGAGTGTTTAAACTCCTAGTGTAAAGTTTCCTAATTTTGAAGAAGGTCAAGGCCCTGATGTTTTTCTAAAATCATTAGAGAAAATAGCGGGGTTACAGAAGTGGGATAAATCTCAATGGGCGGTTCGTTTAGTCCCCATGCTATCGGGTAAAGCTCTTGAAGCCTATTCTAGATTGTCAGATGAGGAAAGTGATAATTGCGATGCTATTAAAACTGCTATTCTAAAAAGGTATGAATTGGCTTCAGTGACTTATCGTGATAAGTTTAGGAAGTGTAGACAGTTTAGTGATGAGTCATTCAAAGACTTTGTTGTTCTAGCTGAAAGGTTCTTTAACTATGTGTGTGATAGGGAGGACATTGGGTCAAACTATGAAAAGTTGTTTGATTTGATTTTGAGAGAACAGGTGATAGGAATTTGTTCACATGATTTGCAATTGTGGGTTCGGGAGCATAGTCCAAAGTCTATCAAAGATGTTATAACTTTGTCAGAGTCATTTCAGGTTGCACATAAAGGCAGTAATTCAGGTGGTGGTCGTGGTAAAGCAGGGGAAAATCCGGGTCCCAGAACAAATAAGTCTGCTTCGGTTCAGTCCCAAAGAGGTAAGCCTGTCTCGTCATCAGAGCAGTATGCGTCAAGTAGAACATGTTACAAGTGTGACCGGGTAGGACATATTGCGCCATATTGTAAATATCAGTCGAAATCTCCTTTGAATCGAAAACCAGGGAATTAAAAGTCAAAGAACGGTTTGGTTTGTGTCTTGATGAGAATAAGACAGTTTCTGAAAACCACATAACCACACATCCTCACAGTGAGCCTTTTTCTACATGTATTACTACCGCCAACAAGTCGGCTTTCAACCGTAGGCCTGGTCCGTTTAAATCAGTTGCCCCGGATGCTGCGGAATCTCTTATACGTACGGCAGTATTTTTTAAAATGTCCCGGTATTTTGCAATAGTAGCACAGCCTCGTATTAGTTGCTTTCTGGTTCTTGTTTGGTACTTTCAGAGATTTCAATTCCTCTCTCATGCACTTCATCTCCGCTTTGAGGCCCTGGAGTAGTGCAGAAAGGTCCGGAGTCTCTGAAGGTTTTGGAATCGATTGAGCTGCTAGCACGGGTGTATCAAACTCGTAGCTCGTTGCTGGCGTGTTCTGGACGGCTTCCTGGGAATCCTCCATTAAAAGGGTTGCTTCTTCTCTGATGTCACTGAATGTAATAGAGGGAGTAGTTCTGAGTCTCTTTTTAAGCTCTCTTTTTAACCACACGCGCTTCACATTCTCAGCAATCTGGTTCCTCAAGGCAATTTCCCGGTCAGTGATGATACTCGGATCTTTCTTGCAGATTCTATCCAGCTTGCACATCACCTTGTGGCAGTATTCCTGTATGGTCTCCTCCTCCTGCTTACACTGGTAGAAATCGGACAACAGTTCCGAAGTTGTTCCTCTCTTCCCGAATACTTCCTTAAGAATTGCTAGAATGTCCTTGGGTTTCTTCTTTTCAACAGCCGACCGGTACCGTATCTCCTCCCTGGCTGGACCTTCAAGGTGACTGGTAATGAAACCTTCTCGTCATCAGAAGTTGGCCTAGTTTTCAAAGTTAACTCGATGTCTTCTATAAACTCATCAAAAGTTGGTACACTGTCCTTTCTTCCAGAGAAGTTGTTTATCTACCTCTCCCTCGGAGTAAACACAACCTTAGGTTCCGCTGCTTCCCTGGCCACCACATGAGCTAGCTTCAACTTTAAATCCGCCAATTACTTCTCTAAGGATTGTACTTTCTCTTCAGCCATGTTTGTTTCTGGTTTTGTCGTAGCTTATATCATCCACCACCTTTCATCGAGTCTTCCTTGGCAATGGAATTAATCCTACCGGCGATGCCATGTGTGACCAAGTATACACCAAAGACGTTTTTATATTTGAATTAAGCAACAAAAAGGTGGTAGGAACACACACAACCTACAATGAACAGAACACACAATGCCTAATAGGTACAAAGAACAAATATCTGTACATGTGAACATAATTTTGTGATAAATTATACAGTTAATGAGTTATAGTTCTCATTTGCACAACGAACAAGATTCATTTCAGACTATCTTGTAAAGTGACCAACCTTCATTATATTAAAAATAAGTGTTTTTCCCACTCTTATATATTGTTTGTATTAACACTACAATATTTGTATATACTTTGTGTGTGGAACAATACTATTATTAAACCCGCTCTTGTTCATCATGAAGTTACCTTAATAAACATTCATATAAACAGAACTAACTTGTGACTGGATCAGTGTTCCATAATTTCATACCTGAATAAAAGATAACCCCTGGTTTACATCTTGATATGCACACATGTACAAAATATCTTACTACACATGTATATTGTGAAAAATGAAGCTTTTTAAGACATCTCAAGGATAAAGTACATAAACTAGGTCAAATTTGTAAACGTGCAAAAACCAGGGAATTAAAAGTTAAAGAACGCCATGCATATGAAATACAAATCAAAATAAAACTACTCAGTAGTCTACATATTTACTACAGGTATTATGAATTGTCTACGGATTTCTCAGTACTTTTAATGGAAATAATACTTAAAATTGTAATACTGAGTGAAAATACTATGATGCTCGTACACATGACTAACTGTGCAGAGTCCGATATTTGTTTACAATCACAATCATATAATCTACATATAAAAATCAGTAATAATTAAGTAAGTTACCTGTCACTAAGCACAATGTTTATGACATTAACGGGAAAATGGGAATTAGGTGGAATACCAATTTGAAACGAAACAAGCTGCACACCCTGGCTTTTGAGCTGAATTTGGAGGGAATATATAATTTCCAATACATGTAAAAATAAAGTGTAACAAAAATGGACAATATATATCCGGAATAATTCGCTTGCTCACATGGTATATGGTGATATCGAACATTTCGATGTTATACTATTCGTTAATGAGGTAAAAAATGCTAGTTTTAAACATTTTCAGCAAAGAAAAATTACCTCATTAGTTTACGGGCTTTTCCCTGAGTATTACATTATTTATGAGACGTGCAGGGTTTGATTCAATTTTCAACAGCAAAAGAAAACATCAGCATAAGGATCATTTAAAGACACGTACGATTAAATGTTGAAATATAATTAAAACATCGATTAGTTATAAAAACCAATCGATATAATCCATGCAATTAAATGATAAGAGGAAAACTATTTCGCGCAGGCTTATTAACAGAACTACACGTAAGAAACAGTTCATGTAAGGATTCTTTGTTTATATGACATAATAGAGGATGCAAAAGGTAAGCCTTGTTTTTCCGTAAAAACTTAAAAGACTACAAAAGATCGTAAACCGAAAAATCAATGTGGAAAATGGTACAAATGCATTTTTCATTTTATTATTTCTTCAATATCGAATTAGTTCTGTACTTGTCTAAATTACAATGTTATAGAATTTTGAATGAAAGAAGGCGGTAGTAGTACTCGTTTTTCAGCGCAACTGCATTAAATAGTGTATTATCAATGTGAACGAGGTTTTAATATTGAAATTTCCGTTACTCAAATATATAATTGGTATTACATGATAATTAACAACTTAAAAATATATGTTCGGACTTTTTAAATTATATATTTCTTTAATATGATGGCCTCTTTTATACTTGCATTTTAATGTTAGCGCCCTCCCATTTGAAATTATTTATTCTGTTAAAAAATTTGATGCTGAACTTATAAGTAAGTCACGCTGTTTTTTTAATCGCTTTTCGTTGGCTAAATAAAAGAATAAAAATGCTCCTGATACAACTTACGATCACACAAGAATGTTTTTGCATAATACACGGATGTTTACTCAAGTATTTAACGTTCCAAACGTGCAAACGATATCAACATTTTTGAAGTTTTTATCCTTTTTTTCAAAGGAGAATGAAAACAATTGAGAATAATGAAAATAATGACTTGCAACGCATCAATAATCATGGAGTATTGTTTTTCATTTGAATATTTATTTTTTTCTTCATTTAATATGTAGCGCTAGATCATTTTGCATAAGGTAAAATGCATTAAAATTGATATAATAATTTTTAATAACTTCTAACCTAAGCATTGTTTTTTTTAAAAGATCAAAAGTTACAACATATCTAACGATATGCAATTACAGAAGGACGCTCAGTTCGCAGTGTATTTTCTTCTTCACAGTCTAATAGGTAAGTCCATGTAAGCATTGTTTTATTATTATGGAAGGTTTAGCAAGACAACACGATTTTGTTGTATGTTATAGAATTTTAGTTAAAACATACTGTTTACAGGGAAATATTCGCCCCCATTTAATTTCCTCCCCTTTCGCCTTCGTTGTCTGCGGTCGAATTTAAAACGCGATGAATTTAAAACAATTTTTAAATAACTGTGTTAATTAGAAAGAAAATATATACTTTTCAATGTGTCTGGGCGAATTCAAGACGGGTGAAACCGTTTACAATTGTGGAATGGCGAAAAAAAAAACCACGGGGAGAAAATAACCCTAAATACAGTAACCATGAAGAGCTATAGTTATAGACAAACACACAAACCTATTAGTAGGATACGCATTTTAGGTAATATACTATGTAAATTGGCCAAGGTGAAATATACAAATATATATAACAGTTTTCTTTTTTTGCAGAGTTTGACATTAAAATACTAATATGTCTGAAGCTGCATAACAACCTGCTCGTTTCTGATTCTGATTATTGATACAAATAGATATAAACCATAAGAAATATTCTACCTCAAAATGATGTACTAAATGTAGTTCTCGAAAAAAAATTAAAA
>WFKH01011926.1:67784928-67804427 GCA_016163765.1 Magallana hongkongensis
TACCTCAAAATGATGTACTAAATGTAGTTCTCGAAAAAAAATTAAAAGATTATTATTTGTTGTTCGTTTCACGTTACCCTGTGCGTTTATGGTTCTTGTTTCTTAAAACCATGGGTTTATAATGAAATATCTTTGCTTTGGTCATAGTTGAAATTCGCCATTTATATTCTCAATGTAACCGCAGTGATAGGAACTGCCATTCATAAATATTATTATAACTACTCACCCACCTTTCTGTTAATTGATTGTATGCGAGCTCCAACACAGGAAGAATATCTACCATTCAGTCAAATTAAAGTTGTCTTAATGTTCTATGACTGATTTACAGAGCTATGTCACTCGATCACTTTGTAGTTATGTTTCAGTCACATTTCAGTTGACTGAATGGCAGATCGTTATCCTATGCAACGTATGTCGATGTTATTTTTTTTTTACTTTTTGTATCATTATTTGTTCGTATAAGTGACGTAAAAAAACTATTAGAGTATGAAGACTAATATATATTCAATTTGTTTTAGCTGCGATAACTGAGACTTCAAAAGTTATACCCCATGGGCAAAATAAGGCAGCGATCAATCCTTACCGCTCTTCAACGTTAAATATTACGTTATGTGATCAAGCATGTCATGATGATCAAATATGTAACGGATATTCCGTTGACACTTCTAAAAATGGCTGCTATTTAAGTAGTTGCAACATGTTTTATGATGTATCCTGTTCCACTTGTTATGCTGCTAGTAAAAGATATCCTATGACTCATCCGTATTGTCCAACGGATGCGCCTAGTTCATCGACAGAGACGACGACACAGAACAGCGAAGAGAAGAGCACACTACCAACTTATAACGAAATGGAATCATGGTGTCCTTGCATGTGCAAAAATGAATTGATAACCATTGTGGAATTGATGAAAATGAGAAGAAAAGAGCTATTGGTGGACAAGTCAAAACTGTCGGCTACTGTAAGAAAGCGTACGTGTGCTTCTGATAGCAGGACGTCATCTACGGCCATTGGTTTGGTCAGCGTCATCATACTCATTGCTTGTGGATCGATGCTCATTGGCTCTGATGTCAGCTTCGTGTTGCTAATGTGTTATCGCAAATGTAACAAACTATTTTAGCTATTTTCTTTACCCTAACATATGCAACCTGAAGTCTCTATTTGTTTTAGCTACATGCTTTTCTGGTCAATTTTTGCCCGGCGTCCGTCTTTCTTTGTGTCTATAAACTTTTTAGAAATCTTCTCTAGAACCACTTGGCTAACTTTAACCAAACTTGGCACAATGCGTCACTGGGTGAATGGGGTTTAAGTTTGTTAAATAAATTGTCAAGCCCTCTTTTAAGGGGATATGATTAAAAGTTATTGAAAATTCTTTGGTATTTTTCAAAAACCATTTGGCCAGAAAAGCTAAAACTTGCGTCGAAGCATCCTCAGACAGAGTAAATGTAAGTTTGTTCAAATCATGATCCCCGGGGGGAAGGTGGGGCCACAATGGAGATGAGGGGGGGGGGGTCAATATTTTAAAAAAGAATATAAAGAGAATAATTCATTCTCTAAAAACATTTGCCTAGAAAAGCTATAACTTTAATGAAAGCAAACTCAGATTGTGTACATTTAAATTTGTGAAAATCATAAATTCGTGAAAATCATAATGTTCAGCGGTAGGATGTAGCAACATTGGGCGGTGCAATATTAAAAAGAAAAACATTTAAAATAAATCACAAAAACTCAAATGTTATAATATATGTTTTGATATATATGCAAGCATTTTGACATATTTTTTTTAAAAATTGTTCTAGACTTTGGCCCTTGAACAGTTCTTGGGCATCACAAGAGGTTGAAAGTTTAATGTAGGTTTATATACCATATATAAACAGTTGTTTACAATCTTCTTCAGAACTGCAATTCTTAATATGTGATCTGATTATAAAATCATTCTGTTCAATGATAAACTTAATAATATCCAGCGTTAAAATTTGATTTTTTTTTATTTAGGGTGTATTATACTACATTATCAAGATATTTGGTACTAGAATAATAAAGCCGATTTTATTATGTCTATCGTTGCTCAGGTGAGCGGTGTGGCGCCTGGGCCTCTTGTATTTACATTTGTCAGTAATAAATCGTGTATTTAAAGCCCTAACAAATAGGAATGTAAATTTTTTTATGTGATATCAATTGATTTCTTTAACAAAAATTAAAATGTCAATGTTTTGATTGATTCAATAATTAAACTTTCTGCAAGTCGAACACCACCAGCATTAATTAGTATCGTCATATTTAATAATACAAATTATCTGTTGTCTGGCTTTAAAAATATAAAACTATTCAACAATGGTATAAGAATATACATGTTTTCGTCATTGTAATTGGGTAAAGGTACATATATAATGACTTAAATAGTTTTTGGTGTACTTTTTTTGCTCAACCGTTACTAAAATACGTTTGCATGTATGATCAATTTTGAAAGGTTAAATGACATAGACTGGTATTAGAGTTTAAATCACATTGGTAGCAAATCGTCCGCAAACGACGATGTGTAAATATTTGATATTTTAAGAAATAGGGGTGCAAGATGGCGATATTTACATTGCAAAAAAAAAATATTTTAGATTGAACATTTAAAATTTTGGTTAAATAAACTTATTTTATTTGGAGTTTAATGTGAATGTCTCAAAAATTGTTCGACCAACCATTGCATGTACGGATGCCTTTGGTCTAAGACACAGTAATGCACATTTAAGATTGACGATTTTTTAATTTTTCAACGCAGTACAGTACATTACACTACTTGAATTGAATAACATAATAAGCGGACTCGAACGGCATGTCAAAAGTGTCTTTCATACATGAACAGACACATTGCACTTTATAAATATTTGAACCACGTAAATTAAATTTTTAAAAAAATCGAATGTGCATGACAAGGTAATAACGAAACTCGCGAAGTAGAAAGGAAAGCAGGCATAATTTACATTTCGTGTATCATTAAACATAATTATACAAATCAATTAATCATACAAAATATTGCCTTTTATTACCTACTTGTATTTATAATCTACACAAACGATTAATTTATGCTATTTTGAAACACAGTTTTCCCTTTTTTCCGGATCTTTCGTTTTCTTTTGTTTCTGTTTTTTTTCTTCAGTGGAATACTTACACAAATTCACTTTATATATGATAAAATGAAGAACAAGACGTGTGTGTGTGTGTGTGTGTGTGTGTGTGTGTGTGTGTGTGTGTGTGTGTGAGATAGAGAGAGAGAGAGAGAGAGTTTGGTCTTAGTATTTTTTATTGACAGAAATTGTTTTATGTTATATTTTGTTGTTGTGTAGAATGAGTTGTTGTTGTAGTATGCGAGTTGATATGACTTTGGGGAAGATTGCTTTTTATCTGTAATCGATTTTTTAATGGTTTTAAATTATCTAATTTATATGCAGTATAGTTTTTTATATCTTTATTTTCAATTTAAATGGCCAGTGGAAACCTGAAAAACCAATCTAGCTGAGGTAAAGTATGTATTATTTTGTTCCGCGTTTAATTTATATAGCATAAATATTTAATTCAGGCTAGAAATAGATGTAGTATTTTGTTTCATCTTCATGAAAAAAGCGGAAACTCAAATTGTATTCATGCAATGAAGTCAACATTTGAATTAATAATGTTGTGTGCATATACTCGATCAAATATGTCATTTTAAGATTAAACAATTTGAAAAAGATAAAAAGCTTAAATTATATTCGATGCAAATGCTTGCACAATTGGCTGACATTCCATGTGTTTGAAATGGCTTACAATACATTAGCGTCTTTTGAATTCCTAAGTCATTCTTTTATCCTAAAATTGGTATTGATTTCTTTCTTTACACTATTACAATGCAGTAAACTGTTTTTCGGTGGAACATAAATACTATTCCAACAAAGTAAATAAATACAATCTTATTTTTAAAAATCAATTGTGTCGAATGACATTTTTATTGGAATGAGTAAATAAAGATATTTTTTGAACAGTTTTTTTTCCATTCAATATTTTGCGAGGCATGACATAATAAAAGGAGAAATGTAAAGCGAGTACTCTTATAAAAAATAATAATGCACATCAAATTTGGTAATCTTTAACTATCTATATAATTATCAAAAGACAGTAAATAGCGAGGTTAAGTACTTGAACGTGTACGTCTACGGATACGAATGGAGCTACAAGTCTGTTTACACGTCCAAGTACCAAAATTTAGGTTAGTAATATAAATGTACGTGTACGCGTACATGTAAAATAATTAGATTCAGCATTTTCAATATGTTCAGCTTAGTGTCATTGTTTATGAAATAATTATATGACTTATGAAACCAAAAGTCGTCATTAATTTATCCTCTGCGTTACACAACGTCTGATATAGACTAAGCCTATCTTTTTATCAGAAAACGCTATAAATTTCACCAAAGTGTACCTTTGATTCTACACGTTTTCTTAAACTTGTAAAATTACGCTGTTTGCAGAAATTAAGATGTTATACATATAAAATAAGGATATTCCTCTAGCTACACGTATTCGTACACGTACACGTTATAATACTTTAACCTCTCTAACAATAGTATTTTAGATGTAGTCATATAAATAATCAAACACTCGGTTTTTTGTACGTTGCGTTTAATATGCCATCGATTAGTTTTTTTTAAGGTCGTAAATATTTTCCACTAAAATGACAACAAAGTAGAAATGTTTTCAAAACGTTCTTATTTATTTTTAAATTGATGCCTAACAATGAGATGTGGGGCATTAATAATATACGATTAATGTTTCTAAACGTATGAAATGGCTTGACATTACTTTTTTGTATCAATGACACACGTATGTATTAAAAGTGAACAGTTGCAACAAATGTCCAGCTTTGATTATCTGTTAACAGAAAAAAAAAGTTTAATGTTTAAACAAACGGGATTTATTGCGGAACAAAACTCTGTCTTGGATTTGATTAGGCAAGGACATACCAACAAAAAACAAGTATTACTTTAGAGTTGCGAGTTTGTGTTTAAATGTTATGGTTGTTGGTACGACAGCATAAACAGCTAACAAATTGAATGGAAATTAACATGAATCTTTTAGAACCAATTTATCCGATTAGTGAGTTTCAAGTCTGTATATTGTATTGATAATTTAAGTACAAGTCAATTTCAAATTAAAAAAAAATCATGGTTATCAAAGTTATCACCATACGGTTCATAACAATATATTATGTACATATTTTGTCTAAAGGAGAGACAAAATTAGAACTTCAGCAGATTTTTAGAACCTGTGTAAGCTTTACGAATGATATTTTTGCCTGATATACATGTATAAAACAAATCAAAGCAAGGTTTTAAGACTGTTTGATGATTTTGGCCTTTTCAAGAATATCAAAGAGCTCTGTGTAGATTTATTACAAAATATTCAAATTTAACCTTTATATATAACGATTCTTTTTTCACTAACAATCTTTTTTTAGATGCAATTTAGTATTATAAGGTATATATGATGCATACGTCCCTAACTAAGTCATGTTTATATTTAATTCAACGAATTATATATTTTTCATCAAGATTTAGTGCAACGATTATCAACCATTATTCATATATTGATATCTGATTTAAATATACCGTATAACAGGAAGTATTTACTGCCGTGATTTTTTTCGAATTTTTGTTAAAATGGGGTGATTTGAAGTTTTACGCGTTATATTTTTAAGAATTGGGTATGTTCGTGAAAATTGAATCATCAAAGGTCAAAATTCAAGGCCGTGGCAATGTTTGTTTTAACATTGATTGCAAATCCTGTGTTCAGAAAATCGTTTTCGTGTAAACAAGTCATTAAATTATTCATTCACCTTTATTTCATATACAATATGCCCTTCACTTATTCTTGTTAATCTTATTGTTGTTCACCATGTGCTTTTCTTCAATTTACCGGAAATAAAAAGAGACAACTCTCTCTCTCTCTCTCTCTCTCTCTCTCTCTCTCTCTCTCTCTCTCTCTCTCTCTCTCCGCATTCTAGATCTACAAAGAGAGACAACTCGATCTCTAAAGATTTTATTCATATGACATAAGATCGCAAAACTTAAAACCAATAAATATTAAAAAAAAGTTCTAGATAACTTAAAGTTTATTGTGAAATAAAAACAGTATTTTCTGTCCCCAAGCACAATTTTTCTGCTGCATTTAAGTGACGGAATTTCTAAAACAACAGCCTCGTCCGTACAATCAAGTTTTTCTTTTCCGTTCATTCATTTGTTGGACATATTTAATCTTAAAATTACGGCCAGTGCAATTCGATACAAGAGTGCTGCAAAATCTGGCCAACCTATCAATCTAAAAAGCAAGGCAAATGTCTCAAAAATCAGTGGGAAAATTGAACGTAATGACAGATATACGAATCGTGATATTGTCAAAGCTGTTGCCATATCTTTTTCGCGGATGTATTTCATTTGAAAGCGCATTATGAAATCAAAAAAAATTCCTCCCAGATGGATACAGCATATATTGTCAGATGACAAAAAGTGGACACGAGTACAAACTGCTAAGAAATTGCTGATAAGGTCTCCCAAACTCAATCAAAGCAATTTGCAAATATTGTTATTGGTTACGAAATATTGGTTAACGTTTTCAAACCAGTAAGAAAACAAAATGGAAGCAAGAGATGGCTAACTAACGACTATAGAAGACCTGTAGGTACAAAAAAGAACCATAAGCACAAAAAAGGTTATTTATTGCATATTCTTCTTATGATGGTATAGCATTACGTATCCCGTCGCTGAAGAGGAAAAGTGTTACAAGTCGGTATTACTGAGATGTGACACTAAATTTTATAATTTCATAGGATTCACGTAAGATCACGTTTTTATGGGTTGACATTAAAACAAAGCGTCACTGAATGTTCTATTTTTCATTTTGTCAAAGTAGCAAAAATTCTTAGTTAATCGATGTCTGTATCTGCTACAAACGCCGGTAAAAATCGCAATCGCAATATCATTATTCACAAATGCATGTCTACCATGTCAAATCCAGCACCTTCTGCTTCTTTGTCTGTTTCGTTCTGTAAAAAAATAGAAATTAAATACTTTGTCTTAATATCTAAGAAAATTCTTCTATTAGTCTGTTTTCAATCGCTTTGTTTTCAAATTTGCTACCGCTCTGTGACTTTAACCCAAACACATTTTGATTTTTTTCCTTTATTGTAACAGAAAAGTTTTTTACTGTCAGAATAGTCTCATATTTTTTTTTTCATTCTTTAATTATTGTTGAACTATATTTTGTTACGGCATGCAAATGGAAGCGGCTTTGTAGGGCAACACAAAGAGAGAGCATAAAGCAATGCTCTTCATAATTTGCAACAACTGTTAATATAAAAAAAATAAGGTATGGTGTTTGGGTGTATATGGGTATATCAATACGTGTTGGTCACGTGATCAAATCTTCAATATCCGTTCTGATAACTTATTTCTTAAATAATTCGTTTAATTATTGAAAAAAAATAAGATTCGTTTTAATTCCAATAGTCCAAAAACGGAATCTATTAAAATACTATTTCGTTCTACTGTTAGATGTTTTTCAATATTCATGCGATATTTGTTCAAGTATCTAAGAACATATCCTGTAAGGAGAAATCATGATATAGTTATTTGTGGTTTAAATATTTAAAAAGCTGCATATATCAAATGTGTCTCCTCTTTAGACTTATACCTTCAATGTACACTTTTCTTCTTAAAATTACAACTTACATGTAACTACGGACTTTGTCAATTGAAAATACCACGAAATATTCAATTGACGCCCTGTTTAATCATATTAAACTGACTTTTCCACTTGTTTTATTTTGTAACGGAGATTGATATGTTTCATTTTATATATATATATATATATATATATATATATATATATATATATATATATATATATATATATATATATATAAGATGTTTGATTTGGATACTACTTTCCACTTTCCTATTATGAATTATTTAAGAGAACTACAGTATGGACAATGATTGAGGATCTTGTTTGTAGGACGACCACAATGCAATTTCTCTATCTCCATAAGTTATGAAACTTGATATCAAGTTCCTATTCAGGCAATGTAATACATACAATAAAGAATCCCTGTTACAATAGGCAATCGACTTTCATAGATTTTGGAAATATTCTCTTCTTGCAAACATATTTTTTACAAGTACAAATATCAACACTGTGAATCATTTATTTCGTTGTACAACTCTTCAAGAGATTAATTATCACTGAACATTTATTATTTTGTTTTTATTTCAAAAATGAGCTACAAAAAATATCACATTGATGAGATTTTCATAAACTAAAACACGACTTGCAATCCATAAAATATAAGAGTTAGATATACAATCATTAAATCGATGCTAGATTTTTAAAAATATCCTAGTTGACGAAAAACATAACACATATAAAATCGGTAATTTTAAAATTATTTTGAAAAATATATTCACTACTTCTTATCAAGTATTAGTTATTTGCTCCAAATGTAATGAATTTTGTTTGAGATTGGTAGCCGTTTGCTTAAACTTATTAAATACTCACATAAATTTCAAAACTCATGAGCTACTGTTGTTTTCTTTTTCCTTAATAATCTGAACCTTTTTATTAACAAAAATGCTAATGCTCTATTACAGATGTATATGCATTTCCTGTTCATTTCACTTGCCTACAAGCTTGAGGGTAAGTTGCATAATCTTACATTGTTAGTGTATTTCTTTGAAGTTGAATGCAATTTTTCCTCGGTTGTATTCAGTCTACATGATTTTAATTACTTTCATTTCAATGATACATATCTATTTATTTTTTATTACACCACACTTTAATTCTATGCAAAAAAAAAGAAGAAGAAAAAAGCCATCTATATTCTCGCTATAGCCTCTATTAAAAAAAGTTTTGTGTGTGTGTTTTTTTTATTTATTTATTTATTTATTTATTTATTTATTTTTTTGCTCTTGTAAATAGTGTCCATAATTATTTTACGAAATGTGTCTATGTTTGCGGTTTGATTATAAATTCGACTTGAATTCGAAGTCCGATACCTCAATTATTCAGACGTTGTTCAATCAATGACATCCTTCATCCTGTGTCTGGTGTTTAAGATAGCAAACATGGTAAAGAAAATATATCGCTCGCGTTCACTCTCTTATATGTTAAGAACGTTTCGTTCAAAGTCCATTGATGCTTATTTCTTTTCTCTGAATCTTATTCATTAGATAATATATACTGAGTTTGTTAGATTATCGTAAATTATCGTCATTTTTGTTGATCTGTACATTACACAGAATGAACGGCTAGTATCTGTAAAAATTATCTTTATATCATGTACTTTAACTACAGTGTACGTTGCAAATGTAGGGTTAGCATCAAAGGTTCCTAATGTTTGTGACCTCAATGAGGTTGAGTTTTCGACAAATCATAAAGAAATTACGCAGTGCAAAGTTAAAATTATTATGATGAAATCAAAAATGTCTACCATTGATATTTGATTAAAATTATATTTACATTCCACATATCGTTGCATGTAAAGTGTGTGAAAAGATATTGCAGATATAGCATCATAACACAGACAGGGTACTCAAAGGTTAAAATGACGAGTTTTATTATGAGGTTACAAACGTTGAACGCTGTAAAATTCAACGTCACACAAGCGAAAATCAAAGTTAACGTTTGTGACTGTTACAGTGGCTCTTCCATTGATATGAACTTACCCATAGGTATAAATCGCATTTGCAGACAAGACAAAGAGTTTTAAAAAATGTAAATATAAGCATTTAATCAATATTTTCATTGATCATAAATGCAGCGGTGTGTGCATACAATATATTTGTTACATCTAACGCGCTACTCAATTTGTATGCACAAAGCGCTGCAGTTATGAGAATAAATCTTTCAAAGAGAAATGATTCAATACTTAAGAGAATATTAATTTAATGAATTTGAAACACATTTGAAAAAAAAAGCAACGGAATGTGTATATTTATATGCGGAAAATTGCCTGAAACTAATAAATGTTAGATCAATATGATGTGTCTTTCTGGCTGTATAAATAAGAAGATATTTGTTAGGTTATATTTAGAACAAACAGTGGATGATATTTTGCTAATGCATCTCTTCGCGCTCTTCATTCATATAAATAAGAATCTCAGTATACATATTATACAGCAGCTTGAACTGCATTTTTATGATCCGTATATTGTCCTAGCACCCATGACCAGCAAAAAAAGTTTTGTTTTTTTTAAAACATAGCATATGCATTTTCCAGTCACATTTTATTCTTATCAACAGGATGGTAAGTTGCATTATTTTACATTTTATATGTACTTCTAATACAATTTTTCATTTGTTGCGTTTAATTCTCTGTTTTTGGTTAATTTCGAATTATGAATGTTTAAAAGGTGTTTTTTGTTTTCTTTTTATTACACAACAATAAATATATTTGCGCTGTAAATATTCTTAATAACATAGATAGCACATGACACAGCTGATAACTTTTCGGTGAATACACACTCATAATGATTTTAGATTCTTGCAAACTCCAAATAATACTTATTGTAAAATAATGCCAACTTAATAATTCATAATATGGTCATCGGATTTATTTAAAAGTGTACAGAATTAAATTACGCCAATATTAGAAATGTCAGCCCACGAGTATAGGGAATACCCTTAAAGTATTGATGGAATTGATAAAAAAGTCATTTTCAATAAATATAGAATACAGCCATTAATAGGAAATTCTTGTTAACATTGACTATTTTTCTCTCTTTTGAGCGCTTGTAAAAACATGATTGCATTGAACCATGTATTTGTTAACAGTCTGGTCTTTTTTTTTTTAATTTAGATTTTAAATTAAATGGTTATATTGATTTATCTACTACTTGTATACGCAATGTAATAACAGTTTGAAAACGAATGATACTTTTTCTTTGAAACACTTTTATTGAATATTTTTCAGCAAGTTTGCCTCCGTCATCAGAATTTATCCTAGACGGATATGGCAAGGTTGTAATTGATCATTACGAGATGTTGACAAGCTTTCCCCATGGTTGCCTATGGGAATGCTAAGGAGACCTTAACTGTAATGGATTTTACCAAAACATCAGTCTTTGCTTTCTCAGCAAATGCAACAAATATATTGATGTTCAATGTCCTACATGTTTCTTTGGAAGGAGACAAAACCCCACGGACACATTATCTTGTCCTTCTTCGTCAGTTTCAATGGCATCGTCGGATGACACTGTTGAGACGACACAACCGAGTCGAAATGTAAGCGTGTCATCAGTTGCTGACGGCAAAGAAAATAGTTCAAACGTCACGTTATGTTCTTGCATTTGTACGAATGCTTCCCGCTCACTAAGTGATTCGATAGAAATGAGAAGAAACGAGTTGAAGGTGAACAAGACTGCATTGACTTCCTCCATTAGAAGACGTACTTCCGCTTTCGATCACCGCATGTCATCGAGAGTGATTGGTGCAGTTGGTATCATTATAATCGTTATTTTTGGAATGATGGTCATATGTTCTGATGTATTTTCTGTTTTTCATTTCAAGTCCAAAACTGTTTAAGTTTTTTTTTTTTTTAGAAAAAAACCCCACACTATCCAGAATATATTTAATACAAAACATGTGTGCAAACACAGATAATACTAATAAAAAAACTGTTTTTTTTTTTATTATTTTTAAGTATTTATGTATCTAAAAACTCTATCATCCGTAAGCCATGAAACACATGGTGATCAGGTGCACACAAATAACTGGATTGTCCTGATAAATTAATGTAAAATAGTTATTATAGACATCAAAATAGATACAGAACCGAAATAATAAACAATAGTCGTTAGTGGAAAAAATATGTTTAATTCACTTAATATACTGTATATATTTTACAAATTATAAGAATGATTTTATAAAATTTATATTAAACTTTAACCAAACAGTTCTCTGTATAATCTCGTCTACCAATTAGTTGGGTTTTTTTAATGCTTGTTTTATATGTATTTTATCAAAGTTGCATGTATATATCATTTATTTAGCTACATTGTTATTGTTATTACGTGTGATTTTTTAAAAATATTAATTAACAATATGTTTCTATTTATACTCAAAAGGCACCTTCATTATCAACATATGCTCATTCTTGGATGTGCATTTTCGCACTGTCCTATTGTTCACCAGACAAACTGAATAAAGCACTTTACTGCGATTTGAAAGTTTGTAGCGCAACCTGACGTTAATAAGACTGGCGTTATCAAAATGAAAGCAGGCTATGGATATCTTACATGTTCATTCTCTAGTTGCCTAAAATATAGAAATAAATGCGTTGTATAATTTAAACCATATTATGCGCCTCTTTCCCGGCATATGAAATAAAGATTGAACCTCTATAAAACATGCTTCCTAGTAACCAATACAAATATAGTAACAGAAAATTAAACGTAAAAATAGAATTGGAAAAAAAAAATCAATTTAATAATCATTATTTATTTTATCAAATGCATATCAATTAAATTTCATGATTTTGACAGTTTCAAAAGTAACAAATCTTTTCAAAATATGTTTTACACCATTATCAGGTTTGATGTGTCTAATTGAAACATGAAGATCGCGGGTTTACAATGCAAACATCAGACGACTGCACACTAAGAGTAAAATGTTTACACAAAGTTAAAATATTTAAGGTAATGATCCATACCCCACTACATAAATAAAATACCCACATAATTTTTTTCAATTTTTTCAGACATATGCATGTATCTGGGGATATATCCTTATCAAATTTTATCCAGTTGGCTGGTATTATAAAAGCTAGGACCATTGCTAAAAATAGAACCGATTGCGGAAAATTGTGCTTTTTTCATACATTTAGAATATTAGCCTAAACCTGAAATTTTACATTCAAAAAATCATTTTCTGACAGATATACTATGTAAAATGAACGAAATTATTTTTCAAAACAAATACTTTAATGTTTCACTTGCTTATTTATTAAAAAAAAAAGATAAATCTGCTTACAAATGAGATAAAATGAAACAAATTTTCAAAGAGAATTTAATCTCTTATAATTTTATTTACCTTCAGAATTCTTTGATATATTGATAACGTTTACCCCTTAAGGCCCTTAATCAATAGAAAATAAATTTTAACCAAAGGACCGGCCTTTTTAGGATCACAATGGGCGTATTTTTGTTAAAATTCATTACAATATATATTTTGAAAAAAAAAAGTTCCGTAAAAATAAAATTTTGTATAATTTTGTTATTTCATCTCTCTAAAAAGTATATTTAGCTTTTTGTTAAATAGAAAATATGATTTGAACAAACCGTTGATCAATCTGTATTATATAAATCGCATAAAATGGTTTTTTTTGAATATCGGTAAGTAGTATGGATCGAGATCGGTATTTAGAATTTGCATTCAGATACGCGAAAAACGCTAATTACCTGATATGCTTTCAAGACAAAACCTCTTTTCAACTATTTTTACTGGTTTTAAAGATTGTTCTAAAAAATGAAATAACCTTTCTTCAACGTATAATTTTAATTCTAAAACCAATTTTTTGGGAAAATATATTTATGTTTGTTGCTAAGCGTATAGAATAAAGATGATATAGCTTTAACAAGTAGATCAAATTATTCCCCATTGTGTATTCATCTCCCTTACTGCATTGGAATCGATCTCTGTCAGGATTTCATTTTGGATGTTTATGGACGTTCAGGCCTAAGGGATAAATGTTCAAGGATTCGGATTAAATTCAACCTTACAACTAAATGATGTTTATACAGGAAAAAAGTAAGCGGTCGATATTTTCAAAAATAGTATGCAATCGATAAAACCCAGTCATGTTTTCATTCCGTTGGTTAATAATTGATTGCAGTAGTCAGGATTTTTAATACATTTGTTTTAAATCAATTTTAAGGTCAGCTTAGTTTCTTTGTTAAATACATCTACATATATTAGGTCTCAATTAAATCGGGCACGGGCAAGACGTAATAACGCGTGAATTACGTCAGACGTTGTTTTGTGACGTATGGATAATTACCTTAAATCATTGTTTATAACTGTATGTTCATCATTAATATCATATACATATGTGCATCCCCAGTAAGGTTCCGAAATCACTAAATCTTATGCATATATATATATATATATATATATATATATATATATATATATTTATATATATATATTGTACTTGAACATTGTTACTAGCAATGCTGTAATCTTTTAAATTTTTCTCGACTAGTATTACATTGTATTGTACGTTTTAATAAATTAATTAGATGTACTTTGAATAAAGTTTGTAAACAATTTAAAATTGTATGTTTATGCAAGTTTAATAATTGATACGAAAAAAACAGTGCAATGTGGTCAGTGAAATTTATCAATTGTACAACAATCTAATTAGCATTAACGATGATTGACAAAGTTATGAATTTATACACACATGTGAATCAAACCACCATGGGTTTTTTTTAAGAACAAAACGTTCGACAAAGTAAAATGAATAACATTTGTAAAAACTGGTCCAGATAGCGTATAATATATAAAATGATTTATCTACAATAGTTTGCAATTTCTATATTAGTATCCTACTTGCACTGCTCTAAAGATATATTCATTAATGGTTAAAACACCCATCAATAATTAATATTTGGTTTGTATCGTGCTTTGTTTTAAAACTGTATTCACATTGGTACAAATTGCAGCAAGAATCGCTAGGCCTTTTTTATAATGATGGAGTTTGTTTTGAATCTACTTTTTCAAGTCAGCATTCTCGCACCTGCTTGAAATTTTGACATTAACGGGAGACCCCACTAGTTGATTTCCACCGATTTTGCAAAGAACTAGGTACGGTAAACAGCAAAGTCGGCCTTGTTTTCAAAATTAATGAAATTTTAAATGAAATATTTTGAGAAAGAGCCAGTTTCAAATCAGATGGATTTTTGAATTTATCTTTTACGGTTAATATATAATAGTTTTCTACATATAGCATTGTTTATAGCTACAGTTAACAAATAACGTCATGACGTCATGAAATGTATTGACAACGTTCTTCAAATAATTATTATAGAAAGGAGGCACTGTTATATAATGTAAATGAGTACATATTTTTTTCATTATTTTTTTTTTTTTTTTTTTGCCTTTTGCAGTAAGAAATTAAATTTGTTTCATGTTATATAAATTTATGCATCATCATCATAATAGTTTGCATTCTCTCACCAGAGGTCGTGTTACGCCAGCTTCGCCTGCACCTCTGTCAACGCCCGATGTTCAAGATTCATGTACAAACTGAGACGACTGGCAAAATGTAGATGGAGTCGATGTAGTTCATTTTTTATCTAAAAGCATAATAATAAACAAATCAATTTAAATGTTTAATGCCTGTGAACATCGTTATTTCAAAGTAACTGTAAGAGCTATTTAGCGGAGGTAAAAATTAAAAACTGATTACATAATATAGTTTGACGGATTTTTGAAATTTGAAAGGGCAGTTTTTGCACGCTGCCGATTCATTGCTGGTTTTATACAAATCAACAGCAGTGTCAACTCCTACAATCTTATAAAATTGCCCCCAGTGTATTCGCCGTTTCATGTCCTCTCTTTAAGATGATTAGGCAGGAGAATGAAAACAGCAATATCACGTGCTTGCCATCCTTGTTTTGAGGTTGTGACAGACTATTTCTCCGGTGTTGACAGAAGTGTAAGCTGTACAAGTAATAACTTTCCAAAAACTTGCCCGACTAAGCTAAATTATTCAAGGGCTGCCTTATCTTATATAAGAAATGAATTTTAACTTTCGCTGCTGTTCATCAATTCATAAACGGAACTTGTAGATATAAGAAGCAAATTCAGTCTTTTTCTTCGATCTAGAACATGTACATGTATATCACTTAACATTAAATTATTTCATTATTTCAAATTATTTTAGGAGTGTACATGTATCAACAAATTGCATGTAAGCTTGAAAGAGGAAGATAAAGCAGTCAAATTTTAAATTGTATTTGTTATATTAAGATGCAAAATCAAAGGCCTCTTTGTCATTTCCAACCATATGAAAGTTATAGGAATTGTTTTTGTTTTCAAAAATTCATTAAGCTGCATGTGTACACACGGTGTGCTCTGGGGTATTCTCATAATCCCGTCCATTAATCGGCACGCAAGAATTATGAATTCATGTGGCATTATGGCGCGAAGTCCTGCTTTTAAATTACCTAATACTCAAAGGATGAGATCTCCGATGTTAAAGTGTTGTGCGCTTATTTAAATTTGAAATTTGCTAAAAGTTCATTAGTTCAACAATTGCACACTGCTCAACGCGTTATCGGCTATTCGGTTGTTATCGGACATTCGGTGGACAACAACTTTTGACAGCTGAACAAATTGATGCAAATGATCACCGTGGAGATTTAAAAAGAATTTGTGTGTGTGTTTTTTGTGTACAAAAATGAATATAGATTCGAACTAAAGCGCCAGTATATCTTATTACAGTATGCATGAGTCTTGGGAGGACTTTAACTGTCAAATTTGCTATTTTTCACAAGTGTTTTGTCCGATATGTATTATTGAATATAGTTCCATTTTCAAAATCTTTACGTTTACATAACATTAAATTATTGTACATAACATAGCATCGTCAGAATCATGCAAATATCTAATCTAAGGATACAAATTTGATTTTTTTTTTAATTTCTAGATGTTATCGGAAATACGGTTGAATGGTTCACTTTGTTATCGGAAATTTCGGTTTTTGTTATCGGAAACACAGGTTGTCAAAAATGTAAAAACAAGAGAAAAGCTGTCATTGTGAAAGCAAACCGGGTTTTCTTTTGTGTGAACAGTATCAATAATCCATTTGTCAACCCTGAATTGATGAACACTACCTATCCAGAGAAATGGGGGTACTCTATATACAATATATTTGCCAAAAAATAACTAAGTTCAACAGCTGGTATTTTTTCATAAATAATCAGAAATCAAAATTTTAGCAATATGCACACCTCTGATCTATGTACAATTAATCTGCAAAGGAACAATTTTCTATCTTCAAAACTGTAGAATGAGTCATCCGTACAACTGGGGTCCCCTTTATGCAATATTTTTGCCAAAAAATGTTTAAGTTCAACAGCTGGTATTTTTTTCACAAGCTACATCTAGTATTAGGTTGACGTAAGTCTATATTTGCTATGTTTATAATTGAGGAATGGCAATTCTACCTTCATTTATGTCAGAAACAAAATTAATAGAAGAAACTCCTATTCAATAACGCGCCATGATTTACATGTACCGTGAAAAGGACAGTGATGAGCTCCTTTTGTATCCCATGGAGCAAAATATATTAAAGGTGGTTGGAATTTATTTCGTAATCCTGTTTAATACACAATTATAATCATTCGAGTATACAAGTTTATAATAGATTATTGGTGCAACAGAAAGATGAGTATGTATTGAAACAGAATACGTCTTTTATCTATATAACAACTTTGACATGGGATCTTATGTCACCGCAATTTAAATGTGATTCGTGTCATCGATTCTGGTTACTTATGGCCTTTTCTTTTATTCCTACGTATGCATTAAATCAGTAAAACAATATTCTGATTAAATACCAGTGCATGCGCGGATCTAGGGGGGGGGGGGGGCGGGCCCCCCCGGCCCCCCCCTGCAGTATTCAAATTTCTTTAAATTACATTATAAAATTACCAAAAATATGCCTCGGCCCCCCTGGCAAACTCAAATAACCGTCGAACACCCCCCCCCCCTGGAAAAATTTTCTGGATCCGCGCATACAGTGTGTAATGTAATCAGCGTATTACATATCATGCACGAATCTAGAGGGATTCGGGGGTGGGGGGTTCAGACAGACCCCCCTCTCTCCCCTGAAATTTTTAAATTCACAGAGAAAGTTAACCGAAAATAGGCTTCGGATCCCCCTGGCAAACACTTTTATCCCTCGCACCCCCTACCCCTTCCTTGGATTTTTTTTTTTTATCAAAGCATGCATACAGCTACATATACGTATTTGAGCACCATCGTCGCTGCCCAAGGGTTTCTGATCCACACCGCTTCTCACGATCGACTTTTCTAGTTCAAGCACACTCGTACGCCTTGTCATATCATTATGAAAAACAATTAAACAAAAATATTGGTGAATTGCTCTTATTTATATAGCTGTAGTAAATGTGTACGATATATTACTGGGTCGTAAACCAAAAAGAAGTTTTTATTAATGCATGATCGTCGAATTAATAGGAATATTTAGGAAAAAATATATTTTGATATTTTCCTAAATATGAAATAATCTTAAATTGTTGATTTAAGTTGCATTAGATGGTATATTGCCCAATTATTAGAGAAAACCAAAGAGCTATAATATCAATGTTTATTGGCGAATAATGGCCATGGCTGCACTACAATTTTAGATTACAGTATAAATTTCAATTATTTACTGGTTACATTTGTAACCAAGGTTACCGACACATGAAAATATTATGGCAACCCAAATGGCAAATACATGTAATTAAAAAGTTTCAGCAATTTACAATTATTTACTGGTTACATTTGTAACCAAGGTTACCGACCCATGTAAATAGGGCGATTTTGGCAACCCAAATGGCAAATACATGTAAATGGAAATGCACATGAAAATGGCAAATATGCAAATGAATCAGAAATATGGGAATATACATATGAAGCTGTTAAAGAACATACTGGCAAATCAAACATATCAAATTTGACACAAATAAGCAAATTGGAAATTAGAGTTGTAGCGAGCCCTGGGAACAGATGCTCACTAAATATAACCCTATTTTAGTTCAGCTAAAGATTGCGCTAATTAAAGTAACATCAATATTTAACGTTAATACAGTCATAACACGATATAAATCCTTGCTCGAGGATGGCAAAAACCAAAGAAAGGGATCATGGAAGTCACAACATTCAGGTTGCTGGTGCGAGATCTTTTTGGAAACAAGCTAGCTGGATCAACATCACTGTAGTGCGCCATGACGAAATCGTTTGATATTGGATATTGGAGGTGGCAAAACTGAAAGCATAATTAATAAACAGCAGAAATACTGTCCCAGAAAAACATTAACATATTAACATTCATAATCATATCTATAGTGGGAATATACATGTCTATATATAGTCTCTCTATATATTTATATCAGTTACTGTAGTAAAAAATGGGGTGGGCGGGTGGGTAATTTTAACAATGATGAATTAAAATAAACAGATTTCAAACTGGATATGCGATTTCTCGTCTGCTTCACTCCGTCGATGAAAAGGAAAAGGAAGTGCAGTGGGGTTTGACTAATTGACGAAGTAACTACTGGGGTATGCTAATAACCCTAAAAAACCCCCAAATAATGGCCTCTCCAATAAAGCGATTTAATTCTTTACACAATTAAATCGAATTATTAGAGAAAACCAAAGAGCTATAATATCAATGTTTATTGGCG